>CM065735.1:32040997-32045997 GCA_033310375.1 Conus canariensis | reverse complement strand
CACATGCTTACTTTTAACATTCAAAGTTTGCAGGCAGCGTAGATTTCCAATGCCATCAGGTATTTTCTTCAATTTGTTGTCCTCCAGGTTTAGAATCTGTACAGATCAACAGACAATGACAAAGAATATGACCACCTCCACCAGGTATGTAATACCAGGTGCAGAACCTGTAAAGACCAACAGAGAATAATGCTGGACAGGACTACCTCCACCACGTTTGTAACATCAGGTGCGTAATATCAGGCTCAGAACCTGTCCAGTTCAACAGACAACAACTATGGATAATCTTCACCTTGTATTTAACGTCAGATTCAGAACCATTACAGTTAAACAGACAAGAATAATGGACTACCTGTGTGAAACGTTTGGTTCAGCTTGAATGCAGGAGAACACTACACAATCCTGTGTGTGCTGAGGACCATGTCACACAGGAAAATCACCAAAAAAAAAATCCTGCCAAAAGAAGCATTCAGGACTCTTTCCCTGTTTTCTTCATGCCATATGTTTGTTTAAAACCGAGTGGAAGCCATTTCAGTCCTAGACACATATCAATACCCATGTACATGATTGATCAAACTGCTTTTTGTTTTACATCCAATAAACCAATGTCTTGATTACATGATGATCATAACACAATCCCTTTAATGGAAGTTAACCTTTCACTCCAATCAACAGGTAATCAGTGCTACTACACAAAAAAGATGGATGCTTTGCATGTCACTGGTTCAGAAACGTTTTTGGACAAAATCATATCTTCCACAACATTCGATAGAGACAACAGTGAGGGTGTGCACAAAGACTATTGTTTTAACACTGAAACACTGATGAGAGGTAAGTAGCACATGCGAGTCACCTGCAGACTCTCCAGGCAGCCTATCTCCTCAGGTAATGCCTTCAGCTCATTCTTGTGCACGTCCAGAATCTGCAAGAAACCCATCAGCCACAGCCCCAGGTGAAACTCAGCACTTTCAGGAAGCTTTGAAGCACTTCACATACTTCTTTTGAACTTTTTTCACTTCTGGCATATAAATCTTACAACTGGTCAGAAAGCTTCGAATCACTCAGTAGTTGTACATTCCTTCAAGGATAGAGGTACATCTGGTAGTTTCATGGCCAAAAACACAGAAAATTACAGTAAGCCATTAAAGAAAACTGAAGAAAAGATACTTAAGCAAATTCCTGGACAATAATCAATATTACTGATACCTGATGACAAATTTTCATTTTCTTTTGCAAAATATTACCTCCCTTGGGTGATTCTCAATTATCCAGAAGTTTCGGTTCTCCCTTACACTTAAAAAGGAAAAAGAATAGTCAGTCCTCTACTAAAAATTGTGACTTATTACCAGAAACTCTATTTCCAAGAAATTTTTAATAAAGCTTCTTCAAAGATCATGCATTCTTCCATTTTTAATGCTTATATGAGAGGTTAGGACTACAGAACTTCGAAGGAGATTCAATGTGCATACAAATCCTGTGAATATAAGAGTTGCAGAAAATCATTTTCAAATGGGACAACCAAAGACAAACAAACTAAAACGGGAAAACTCACCCTGAGGGTGCGCAGGTCACTGAAATTCCCTCCCCCGTTCAGAGAGCTCAGCCAGTTGTTGTGCAAAAACAATGCCTGGAAAAATCAATCAGCCAAACAATGTATCAATAAACCAGCCAATAGGTCAATATCAATCAGTCTCTCAGACAGTGACTCAAACAACAAATGGATTTTTTTCTTTTTTTTTTTTTCCTAAAAAAATAAAGAACATACACATACACATGGGGATAGTCAGACACAAAGAGAAAACCACAACATCAGCAAACATTAATATATACAAGAATGAATACACAATAAAGAAAATGAACAAGAAAAAACAAACACAAAACAAAATTCTGAACTTTTCTCACGTCCCTGGTGCTTTCAGATAACAAAATATAATCAATCAATAATTGATCCAATCAAACAAAAAGAATGATTAGTACACAACCCTATCTTGAGAAATGACGTGATGACTGAGGAGGATGGGTGGGTGGGATGGGGGGGGGGGGGGGGGGGGGGTGGGGGGGGTGGGCAGCAGTTACCTGGGGTATGGTGGGGAAACCAAAGGGGTGGGTGGGAAGGGAATGGAGATGGAGGAGGGTTAACACAGCTGTTCTTACCTCCTTTTGAAGCACTTTGCAAATGGAATAGACTCCTGAAGGAACCTGCAAAGAAGACAAGAGAGACAATAACAGCAGTATTATGATAAAGAGAATGGTGATTGGTCTCCATTTTCATCTCTTTTTTTTAGGTGTGTTTGATTTGTAAATGCTATCATTAATATCTTTTTAAGTGTGTTTGATATACTACCAATTTATAGGTGTTTGATCTGTATATCCTATCATAAATATCTGTTTAGGTGTGTCTAATTTTGGAAATCCTATCATTATCTTTTTAAGTGTGTCTGATTTGGAAATCCTATCAATTGTATCTTTTTAGGTGTGTTTGATTTGTGAATCATATCATTATTATAATTTATTTTCAGAAACTGACATGTTCTCTTAATGTGTGTATGTGTGTGTGCGTGTTTGTGTGTGCATGCATGTGTGCATGCTTGCATGCGTGCATGCTTATGTGCGTGCGTGCATGCGTGCGTGTGTGTGTAGTGGCATGTGTGCGTGCGTGTGTGTGTGTGTGTGTGTGTGTGTGTGTGTGTGTGTGTGTGTGTGTGTGTGTTTGTTGTGGTGTGTGTGCGTACATGCGTACCTACATGCGTGCATGAGTGTGTGCGTGCGTTCACACATGTATGCTTCTATTCTTACTGTCCTATGTGCCATGCCACCCTAGCATTCCAACATGACAATCATTCTGGCTCCCCAAATACACAACTGCACCCAGGTTACCACCATCCCAGCCCCCAGCACTGGCAGTCTGCAGGCAGCACCAATATATCAAGTCCTCATGAGGCAGCCTTCCAGAGGAGATACTGCACTGCTGCACAGTCACTTTGCTGGTTCTCAGTGATGCCTGGTAAGATCTTACATATGCAGGTCACCAGCATGATGACAATGATTGCTTCATCACAAAACCAGTAAGATAAGAGCCAGCAACCCTTCCAGGGGGTGCCACTATGTCCTTCCAATGACCCTCCCCATGAACGTGCCAGTGCCAATGAATCTGACAAATTTACACAGGGTGTGATGAACATGGAGGTAAGTTAATGTAATGCTGCTTACAGCCCAGCTGACTGCAAAGGGCCATGTATCAGGGCTGTCACTGCTTTGCAATGAACATGGAGAGAAATCAGAACCAAGGTCATCATCACAGTACAGCATACAAGGCCACAGAATTTGAGACTTTCTGTTAATGATGATGTGGATGATAAAACAGATACAAGGCCACAGAATTTTGAGACTTTCTGTTAATGATGATGTGCATGACAAAGACGATATGTTTGGAGTGATCTGCTCAGAGTCTATTAACAGGGCTGTATTTTATGCTTCCTGTGATCACACATCCTAGCATCAACCAAACCCCAGGCGAGATATCAGCATACCTGCAGAGCTGGTTAGGAAATGAAAGCATCACTCTAAGGGATGCATCCATGAAGTGGATAAAAGTTAGCTGTGTGTTTCTATTCTTCCTATTTTAGTTCATAGCACACTTAACTCTGTGTGGGAGCCATCCACTGCCTCCTTGCATGTAATTCTGCAAAGCTTACTACTACATTGCTGCAGCAGTATGTTCGTTTTTTTCAGTCTGTTTCTGAAAGGAACTCCTTCCAGACTTCAGATACAGCACACAAAGAACTGTAGACAGACTGCAATCAGATGATAATTAAACCTCATGAAACCTTTGCTGACCGACCTCAAGCCTTTACCCATGATCCCTAACCTTTCCTCATGGGATCCCTAGCTTTACTCACCAACCCCAAACCTTTGCTCACTGACCCCTAGTCTTTGCACGCTGACCTCAAGCCTTTGTTGACTGACCCTAAGCCTTCAACTACTGACCCCAAGCCAGTTTTTTTTTCTTTTTTTTTGTGCTCACTGACCCTACCCTTCACCTACTGACCGCAAGCACCTGCTCACTGAACACCCTCATCCACTGACCCCAAGCCTTTGCCCATTGATCAAAGGCCTTCACCTGCTGATTCCAAGCCTTTGCTTATTGATTTTATGTTTCACCCGCTGACCTGAAGCCTTTGCTAATCAATCATATGCATTCATCCACTGACCTCAAGCCTTTACTCACTGACCCTATGCCTTCTTCCTCTCACTTCAAGCCACAGTGACTGTTCACGACCCAAAACTTTTACCCACCACCCAAAAGCCTTTATCTATCGACCTAAAGCCTTTATCCACTGACCCCAGGCCTTTATCCACAGATCCCAGAGTTCCACATACCGACCCAAAGCCTTGCTCTCTGACCTTTCACCTTCACCCACTGACCCCAGGCCTTTATCCACATGATCCCAGATTTCCGCATACCGACCCAAAGCCTTTTGCTCTCTGACTCTGCACCTTCACCTGCTAACCTTAAGCCTTTGCTCACTCACCTTACACTTCCACCCATTGACCCCATGCCTTTGCTCACTGACCCTGCACTTTCACTCATTGATCCAAAGCTTTTGTTCACTGATTCTATATCTTCACCCACAGGCTCCACGCTTGTGGTCACTGACCTACACTTTCACTCACTGCCTCCATGTGTCTTGGCTCACTGACCTTACGCTTTTACCTCCTGCTCTTTTGCCAGTGTCTTTACACCTACACCCTCAATCAAAGCAGTCAAAGGCTATGCCAAACAAGATTTATGCCTGAACTATGGAAATAAACACATACATAATGACTTGACCAGGGAAGACTGCAGACTCCAGTTCAAAACAAGCAAACAAACAAAAAAATAGGACAGGAAAGACAAAAAAAAAAAAAGTAGACAGGTTCAGGAGTGACACTCTCACCTCTTGCAGTTCACAGTCCGACAGGTCAAACTTAGGCTCAGGGTCTTGCTGTGCCTGTTGACG
>CM065735.1:32003497-32035997 GCA_033310375.1 Conus canariensis | reverse complement strand
GCAAAGCTCCCGAGAACTAGACAGCCATTGCTCAATCGATTTCTCCAACAAGGTGAATAACTCACTCAGAAAGCGTTGAATTGTTTCAGAATATTTGTGTCCCATGGATGGGGATGGGGTCAGTGACGTAATTCAGAGTGTATCTCTGGTTGTGAAATATGGAGATAAGAAAATGTAAATACTATTGATAAATTTCAGCTGAAATTTTAAAAATATATATTTCGCTTAAAAAGAAGCACAATGTCAAACATGATTTATGGTGAAACCATAACTCCAACTACGTCTAGGATTCTTTTGCAAGGTGGTTGACGGTCTGGTGCCAGCGATCACCCCGAGTGACTTCATCACACCTCAGAAACCAGGACGACGCATCCGCTCCACTAGAGACAACAGTACGTACCTGACACAAAACCCAGTGGAGAACTACATACGAAACAATGATAGGTGCTACTGCGTTCCTGACACCGATCAGTACCGTCATTCATACTTCCCAAAGACAATAACTGAGTGGAACCGCCTCAACGATAACATCGTCCACCAAAAATCAGTCGACAGTTTCAAGTCGGCTCTGGCAAATGCCAGAAGCCAATAATATCATCACGCTGTGCACCCCCACCGTCGCGCCTATGCCAGTAAATGGATGTTTTAGCGACGTACTAATCCAGATCCAGATCCAGATTCAGAAACAGGACGTTACCCTTTGTCAATTACTGTGTATGCCCAAATGATTCGATTTGGGGCTAGTTTGCTTCAATCTCCTGTTGACAAAATGTCGGTTAGGTTCTATTCTCTCATGTTACATTTGCACAATAGCAATATTGTTGGAATATCCTTTTATTTGAATGTCTCCATGCTTACTCTGTATGCTTTGTGCTTGTATTGCTACTAGATGACTGGTGTCGTAAGCAGCATTCGTTTACAGTGATGGGCGTGTATTCATTTCATCATTGGAGCAAGACTTACAGTGCTACCTCGTTGTTTTACTGTTTACTATTCAGTGCCTTATTTAAAATTTCGTTTCACACCAGTGAAATCGAGGTTCCGGTGTTCATAACTTTTCGACCGTGTGCTTGTTTGACTACATTCAAAATACAAAAGGATGCGGCAGTCTTGAATAAATATTAACTTTTGTTTGTTCGTTTGTCCAATTGTTGTTCCTGTGTACGTGTTTCAGGTACAGGGTATACGGGCAAGTTTAAAACATCCTGTTCTGGTGCTGTCGCCTTGTTTGTTCTGTGTGCTCTGAGTTTACATTTCTGCTTGGCGATTTGGTTTTGTAAGCAACAGTCTATGGAGTTACGTGCGTTCATTTATATCATCACTGGATCAAGAGTTACCTTACTTGTTCGTTATTTACTTGTTACAATTCTCTGCCTCACTCAAGATATCCAGTCACTCCAAGATTATTTACACCTGTTACTGTTTGTCTTTGTGTTTATTTGACTGTATTCAAGATCGGAAAGGCTGTGCCAGTCTTGAATAAATGTTGTTTTTTTGTGTTTGTTCACTTCTTTAGTTGTTCTTGCTCTGTACATTTGTTAGTTACATGGTATTTTGGCCAGCTTGGGACATGCCTACGGGGAATGTCTCCTTGTTTATTCTGTGTGCTGTGTTTTGACATTTCTGCTGGCGATTTACTGTTGTAAACAGCATTCGTGTGGAGTTACGGACGTGTATTCATTTGTCATGGAAATAAGAACCATGGGATCTGATCTTTATTTATGGTCTACTGTTGCGTAATTTACTGTTTGCAATTCCCTGCCTGACTTTAAGATTTTCTATCATCGACAAGGACGTGCCCGTCTTGATAGAAAACACACACACGCACGCACGCACGCACGCACGCACGCACGCACACACGCACACACACACACACACACACACACACACACACACACACACACACACACACACACACACACACACACTAACCCATATTTGTGTTTCTTCACTTCTTCAATTGTTGTTACTGTGTGCATGTGTCAGGTCTGTACAAGGTATAATGGCAGGCTTAGAACAGCCTCTTCTAAGGGATGTCTGCTTTTTTGTTCTCTGCGCTCTGTTTGGGCATTTTAGCTACGCGATTTTGTCTTGCAAGCTGCATTCGTTCGGACTCGTGGGCGCGTATTCATTTCATCATGGAAGCAAGGGTTACGCTACTTACTTATTGCTTACTGTTCACTATTCCCTGTCTCATTTAAGGTTTCCTTTCATACCAGTTAAACCGAGGTTGCCTGTATTTGTTATTGTGTATGCACGTGGGTCTTTTTTTTTGCCTGTATTCAATATCAGAAAGGCTGTGCCAGTCTTGAAGAAATAGTTGTTAGCGTGTGTTCATTTCTCCAGCTTTTGCTTCGTACATGTGTAAGGTACAGGGTATATGAGCAAGTTGGACCGTCCTTTTCTGGAAATGTGTCCTTGGTTGTTCTGAATGCTCTGTGTCGGCATTTTTTTTTTTTTTTTTTTTTTTTTTTTTTTTTTTTTTTTTTGCCAAGCGATTTGGTGTTGTATACAGATTTCATTTGAAGCTATGGGCGTGTATTCATTTCATCATCTGAGCTAGATTTAACTTATTTGTGCGATATTTACTGATTGCTATTCTGTGCCTGATTAAAAGTTTCCTATCATAGCGATCAAACCGGAGCTACCTGTATTTGTTACTGTCCGCTCGCGTGTTTGGTTGCCCATATTCAAGATCGAAAATGCTGTGCCAATCTTCAATAAATGCTGATTTGTGTTTCTTCCTTTCTCCAGTCGTGTGCATGTGCCAGGTACAGGGTATGATTATGGGCAAGCTTGGAACACTTTTGGTGTGCGTCTCTTTGTTTGTTGCTGAGTGCTCTTTGTTGACATTTCTGCCAAGTGATTTAGTGTCGTAAGCAGCACTCCACTGGAGTTATGGAATTATGGGCGATCTCTCTCTCTCTCTCTCTCTCTCTGTATATATACATATATATATATATATATATGGAGAGAGAGAGAGAGAGAGAGAGAGAGACAGACAGACAGACAGACAGACAGACAGATGTGTGTGTGTGTGTGTGTGTGTGTGTGTGTGTGTGTGTGTGTGTGTGTGTGTGTGTGTGTGTACAAATATACATATACACACGCCATATCTATCCATCTGTCTGCACACACACACACACACACACACACACACACACACACACACACACACACACACACACACACAACACGCACACACACGCACACACACACATACATAGGGCCTATAATTTTGTGTGTGTGTGTGTGTGTGTGTGTGTGTGTGTGTGTGTGTGTGTGGTGTGCTTGTGTGTGTGTGTGTGTGTGTGTGTTTCTATTTATTTCTCTGTATGCGCGCGCGTGCGCGCGTGTGTGTGTGGTGGGGGGTGGGGTGCGGGGTGCGTGCGCGCCTACGCGAGTGCGCGCGCGCGGTTGCATGTGCTCACATGTACGGACCATAGATTGGGATCATATGCGGAAGTAGATCTGTTACGTATTGTTCCGCGCTACCACAGTAAAACATGCTGTAGATTTGCTGTAGCAGCACTGTATATCGAAACGTATATTACTTCTTTGATTTCTTAGTTAAGGATTCAAGTCATATCGAACCACATAATTATTACTTCTTTGATTTCTTAGATAAGGATTCAAGTCATATCGAACCACATAATATTACTTCTTTGATTTCTTAGTTAGGATTCAAGTCATATCGAACCACATAATTATTACTTCTTTGATTTCTTAGTTAAGGATTCAAGTCAGATCGAACCACATAATTATTACTTCTTTGATTTCTTAGTTAAGGATTTAAATCATATCGAACCACATAATTATTACTTCTTTGATTTCTTAGTTAAGGATTCAAGTCAGATCGAACCACATAATTATTACTTCTTTGATTTCTTAGTTAAGGATTTTAAATCATATCGAAGTGTAATATTCTTTCTTTGATTTCTTAGTTAAGGATTTACGTCATATCCAAGCGCATATTCTTTCTTTGATGTCTTAGTTAAGAATTTACGTCATATGCAAGCGCATATTCTTTCTTTGATGTCTTAGTTAAGGATTTACGTCATATCCAAGCGCATCTTATATCTTTTTTGATTTCTTAGTTAAGGATTTACGTCATATCGAAGCGCATCTTATGTTTTTGATTTCTTAGTTAAGGATTTACGTCATATCGAAGCGCATCTTATGTTTTGATTTCTTAGTTAAGGATTTACGTCATATCGAAGCGCATATTATTTCTTTGATTTCTTAGTTAAGGATTTACGTCATATCGAAGCGCATATTATTTCCTTGATTTCTTAGTTAAGGATTTACGTCATATCGAAGCATACATTATTTCTTTGATGTCCCCCCCCCCCCCCCCCCCCCCCCCCCCCCCGGCCGCTGCGGCAGGCCAACATATATCCTATCTAGAATACATCCAGCTATGAAATGGACCAGGCCGAAACATGCCCGGGTATGAAACGGCTTGAGCTGCTTCATTTCTCGAGTATGAATAAAGTCTCCTTGACCATTTCTTCGTTTGGACCATTTCGTTCACCCGCGTTGAAAGCAGCATGGATGTACCCGGGGTATATTTTGCCTTTGGCTATTCTGTATCCTGAACTCTTACGTGGAAGTGTGTCAGATTTGAAGCTGAGTAAGACTTGCAAACAGTGCTGCTGCAGCAAATCTACAGCCTGTGTTACTGTGGTAGCGTGGATCAATACGTAACAGATCTACTTCCGCATAATTATGATCCCAAGCAATAGTCCGTACATGTAAATCCTTAACTAAGACATCAAAGAAATATACACGCTTCGATTAGACTTGAATCCTTTGCTAAGAAATTAACCAAAAAAAAAAAAAAACAACTTGAATCCTTTGCTAATTAAAAAAAAACAAAAGAAAACGCTTCGATGTGACTTAATTAAATCCTTAACAAAGTGTTGCACGGCGGCTTGCCTATATCCTGTGACCCTGCCTCATTACCACCTCGGCAGATGTTAAATGAAGCACTACGGATCACTTCGAGACAATTATCTCCCTTCATCTGCTGCCGTTTTATGATACATTGTGAGAACTGGCGAGGAGTTGCCTCCCTTCATCTGCTGCGGTTTTCTGATACACTGTGAGAACTGGCGAGGGAGTTGCCTCCTTCATCTGCTGCGTTTTCTGATACACTGTGAGAACTGGCGAGGGAGTTGCTCCTTCATCTGCTGCGTTTTCTGATACATGTGAGAACTGGCGAGGGAGTTGCCTCCTTCATCTGCTGCGGTTTCTGATACACTGTGAGAATGGCGAGGGAGTTGTCTGTTCATTTCCTGATGTCAGTCTTTCCACTGTTCTACAGTGTGTTCTTTTTCGTCCTCCATTATTATTATATTATTATCATCATCATCATCATGAATACTATATAGCGCCTATCCTCGGCTAGAGACCAAGCTCTAGGCGCTTTACAATCCACATTCGTTTACACAACGGGCTGCCTACCTGGGTAGTGCCGACTGAAGACCTGCCAGCTGGCGCTTCATTCGGTCGTTTCCCCGTGTCATCCAGTCAGTATCGTTCAATATCGTTCACTCAATTTCCTCACTTCCTTCATTCTTTCCATTTCTCACGCTGGGTGCATGCTATGTGTAAGGTGTCATCCATACCAACGGCCAAACTGGCCTTCTCTTCCGCAGGGTGCATGCTGTATGTAACGTGTCATCCATACCAACGGCCAAACTAGCCTTCTCTTCCGAAAGTTGGTGATGGGATTTCACGTGTGTGCAAGACGTTATGCGTGCGTTCACACACGGAACCTCAGTGTATAGTCTCATTCGAAGGACTGTATGGGAAATGGAGTCAGAACCAATGTTAACTCCGAGGGGGAAGAAAAAACAACAACACCCTCTACCAAAACGGCCCGGCGGAGATTCGAAGCCGCAACCCTAGGATCACCAAGATTAGGAGTCCGGAGCTCTACCACTGGGCTTCTCCGGCGCCCCATTCCCAGATATTGTCTTTCCACCTGCTCTTCAGTGTGCTATTTTTTTCCATCCTCTAGATACTGAAGGATTGTTTTGTTTGTTTGTTTGTTTCAAACAAGCCTGGTTGCTGCACATACAACGTGTCCATCACCTGTATGTGTCCACGTTGTTTAGCAGATATTCTGTGTGTACATTCTCTATCACTTGTATGTGTCACTGTTACAGGTTGTGTGTAATCTCTATCACTTGTAGTGTCACTTGTTACGTATCTGTGTGTACATTCTCTGTGCAGGGTGTGTGCAGGTTATTGAGAACAGGGTATGAGAGTACTCTAATTAAAGTGCATTCTTTTTCTGGAAGAAGAGGGGTAGGGAGGGTGCAGGGAGTGGGGTGAAAGATGATGGTGGAGATGGATGAGGTGTGGGGGAAGGACCTGTATGCAGGCTTGTTTGTTTGCTTGTTTGTTTGTTGTTGTGTTGTTGTTATTGTTGCTTTCCCAGATATTGTGCATGTTGGTAAATGGATGAACATTCTGTAGGCTTAATTTTTATTAACTTACCTTCTTATTTAATATGCCTGGGCTTAAGGCTGTGTCAGACCAATTGACATAGGCTAGAACACCAAGGCTACATCAGAATGTTGTTATGCTCAGCATAGTTATGTGGGGATCGTGTTCAGTCGTGACAAGCTCTTAGCATGACACCATCATAGTCTCCAAAATGCCCCGAAGTCGGAGTGTGGCTGCCCACGTGGCGGGGTAATAAAAAAGCGGTCACACATGTAATATTCTCATCCCTAGCTGATGCATCTGTACCATAGTATTCAAGTACTTCGGCTGTTCGGATGATCCGTGGAAGCTTTTAGACAGGGAACGACAACAACAGCATTAACCTTCCTCTTTGACTGATTTGCTGTCAATAGCAATAACAAGGTACAATAATCGAGATGTATTGAAGCTTATCAGAGAATTACAGAAAAAAGAGGGAAAGGTAAACTTAATGTAAAAAATATGAGAAAAGCAGTGTCCGTAGGCCTGCTGACACAATATACCATTCTTTTCTTTGGTCACCTGCTACGTTGTTCTGTATGCTCGTTACTTTGAAGATGTTTTCAGCACACGCTCATGTGTACGCAGCGTATACGGGTGTGTTCGAGTAACCGCATGCATGCTGATGTCTGGCAAAATTTGATGAAGAAAAGACTGGATGTTATATTGAAATAATTATCCCACTAGTTTTTGTGTGTGTTAAACTGTGAATAACGAACACACACAAATGAAATTGAAGACAAAATGCTTTAACAGGATAAAGATACTAGGATTTGGGAGAAAAAAAAACAAGCATAATGACAGAAACGCTTATTAAGATTATATGGCGCCACAATGTACCAATCTATTTTAACGTGTAGATGTTGTAATTTGGCGTGGTTTGTTGTTGTTGTTGTTGTTGTTTTTCATCATTTGTCACATCACACATTCGTAATCAATACCCTAACGGCCTTAAAGTTGCCACTAATGGTTCAGTAAGTGAAGAAGGTAATACCAGCGCCTGTGCTGTAGGCCTAGTTCCTAGTTTAAAAGAACAAAAATCTTGTCTCGGACGTGGGCAATCAATGTTTAAACCGTAACTGGTCTCATCAGTATCAGCATCCCATATGTTATCAATTTACCCACGACAATCTTTAGTATCTGTTTTGTGTTGAATCTAAAGCAATATTCTATGCAATCGGCAATAAATTGGAATTAAGAGCGTAATGGTGTTAGCTTTGAAGTAAGGTATATTGTCCATTTTCTTAGTACAAAAGGGATCAAGTGTTAATTTTTCTTGGGTTCCCTCTCACTGAAGAATATGTGAATGAAATGACAGATAAAAATGCTAAACTTCGCGCCTGAAAATCCGATTATTCACCTTTGTCACCCAATGAAATGTATGGTATACTCGAAATAAAAGTATAATCAGATTTAAAAAATCAGTCGATTCTGATCATGTTCAGTCGTAATTTTCAGACTCCCGATATGTTGTAAGTTTATTGCAGAGAAGAATAAGATTAAATGGATTTAAAACTAAATATTCTAAGCATGTAAACTGCATTTGTGGAGGATTTTCATCCACTCATTCAGCATATAATTACAGAATGTTCCAAGCCCATCTGACAACAGGAATGAGATACCGCATACACCACCCACACCTGTGGGTGTAAGCCTACAGGCTTTGTTTCTTTGAAGTGGTAAATTCCATTCTTATCTTTTAAAACATGAAGAAGCTCCGTGGTGCATTCCATGTCATGTACCACTCACAGTGAAACTTTTTTTTTTTTTTTTTTCTTTTTTTTAAGTGTTGGGGCTTGCATGTTGTGAGACATAAACACTTTACAGCAGACTCCATGAAAACCTTGTTCGTGGATGTCCCACGTGGTATGATCTTTGAATTTCTGCAAGAGATTAACATTTTTTCATCTGATCTAAGATTTAACAGAGGAAATATTTTTAACTGAATTTCCGGTGTGTTTTAAAAGGTGTGATTTAAGGGGGTTGTGTGAATTTTTTTTTTTTTTTTTTTTTAAATAGTGACTTGTGGGTTGACTTCAGCGCTGTCACGGGGCTGTCACCTATATGAGGGCTGTCACTGATATGGCCCTTTGCGGTCGGTTGGGCTATTACCTTACCTCACAAAGATTCTTCTTCTTCTTCTTCTTCTTCTTCTTCTTCTTTTATTATCATTATTTATCATTTATTTTTGTCCCTTGTAATGAAGGTTATATTTTCATTCAATACACATGTTACATCAACAACACATTATTATTATCATTATTGTTATTATTATTATTATTATAAAAGTCCAAGGCAGACAATGTGTCAGAATATCTAGGCAAAAACTCATACACGCTTTTGGTCTTCATGTCAAGTTCAGGTTACCCACCATGCGTTATGCAGACTTCTGACGAAAATCGTTAAAGAAATGGAGGCAAGAGGCATTGAACTCTAAAATTATGAAAGATGACCTCTGTTTTGATCTCCG
Source organism: Conus canariensis (assembly GCA_033310375.1). Classification (NCBI taxonomy): domain Eukaryota; kingdom Metazoa; phylum Mollusca; class Gastropoda; order Neogastropoda; family Conidae; genus Conus; species Conus canariensis. The sequence goes on along the minus strand of CM065735.1, from coordinate 32,027,032 downwards.
ACAAAGAAACAACACGGTCACGCATCATCACTCCGAGCACACTCATTCAGGTTGAAATTACTAGGAAGCTTTTATTTGTTTCATGAAGCAATCAACAGATACTGAACTAAGCGTTTCAGATGAAGTGACTGTCCACGCTGGTGTCTCTTTGATCGTTCCGGTCGTTGTTCATTACTTCGAGCAAACGACACAGGTTAAAACAATTCCGTCTTGATAAGGAGGACAAGGGAGACTACCAGTGCATCGACTCACGACCAAATAAAACGAAAGTCCATGGTCTTGTCCCAGGTGACTTTTCTCCGTCGGGACAGGGTCTTTGTCCAGGCACACGTACTCCGAAGCGGTGTCGGAAAGCGCGTTCTGGGCAGACAGGTACCCCTCATACTGCTTGGCATAACCTTGAGGACAGGTGCGAGTGCCCGTCAGCATGAAGACGACGGCGTGATCGGTGCGGCACAGGGCACAGGGCACCTCCTGGTTATGCACATTGGGGATTTCTTTGTACGACGCGCCGTACATACTTCCCGCTACTTTTTTCGAGACTTTAGGATCCCCGTAGTCTGGAGACTCCGTCAAACACAGTCGGTTGGCTCCGCTTCCGTCCCCGCTGAACCTGTAGTTACCCCCGGCCAAACCTGCGTGACGAAGCATAATAAATTATGAAATGGGGCCTACAGTGTATATCCTGGCTGTGAGGAAGTGAGAGGGAGACAGGGTTTTGTTGTCTTAAATCCGAGGTGTGTGTGTGTGTGTGTGTGTGTGTGTGTGTGTGTGTGTGTGTGTGTGTGTGTGTGTGTGTGTGTGTTGTAAATCGCAGAGAAGATCCAACTCAGATATAGAATTTTTGAAAGGCACACTTCCGATACCCAAGGTTTACCTATTAAGTGTATTATTATGTGTGTGTGAGTCTCTCTCTCTCTCTCTCTCTCTCTCTCTCTCTCTCTCTCTCTCTGTGTGTGTGTGTGTGTGTGTGTGTGTGGGCGCGCGCGCGCGCGCGCGCGTGCATGTGTGTATGTCTGTGTGCATGTTTGTGTTTCTGCACGAGCAGGAGGCTTTCTTATTCTATTTTTGTCATAGCATGGTCTCTCTCTTTAGATGAGATTGTGTAAGTCCCTTTTTCTGATTTTGAGGAAAATACTGATTCAGTGCCAGCAAATGGAAGGGCGTGTCACAGGACCCTTTCCAGCGTAGTGCCACGTTTGATGTGGGAGGAAAGAGAGGAACATGCCCATTCACGAAGAACATGTACCACAATATATGCCAACTGGATCAAGGGCTAGGATGTCTATGCCTTGTCTAAAAAGTCAGTATATACATACGCTGCTGTTCAAGAGCTGTGTGATACTGCCCGCATCAAGACATTTTCCATTAGACGCATAGAAGTGAGGGAGAGAGTAACCGAGAGAGGGATGAGAATGCGGAAATTTTTTTATAATATCATATAAAGACCTTGCAGGAGGCGTTGTGAATAAACATTCTAAGTAATAACCAGCAGGAAAGAATGAGCTATCCTCCGATATACTTTAATTACCTAATCGTCAAAAAAAAAAGAAAGACGTAAAACAATACACAACAAGCGACAACAGACAATATACATCAAATCTTTAAAAAAAAAAAAAAAACCTTACAGAAGTCAACAGCAAAAATATTTAATGTTAAATCGTTTGGAAAAGGTTTTATTCTACTTTCGTTTATGATGTCAGAGAGAGAGAGAGAGAGAGAGAGAGAGAGAGAGAGAGAGAGAGAGAGAGAGAAGAATGCCACGGGAGACAGACGGAGAGACGCATGATTACAAGAGGAGAGACTGGTCAAGGCAGAGCTACAGGTGATACCTGAGTACACCAGCGTGCTGTTTCCAGGGCAGGTTCTTCGACCCCACCGAACGTACACAGCTCCTGTGGAGGCATCGTCAGTATGTAAAGTATTGTTCAGCTCACTCCGCGTCATCGGTGCTTCACTTGTTTGTCTATGTTCACTCTTTCAAAAATATTGTCGCGGGCGTCTTTATTCTTGTAAACGAATACAATGCGTCACAAATGAGAAACAAATTAATGAGAGGTTCATGGTTTGGTGTACAGATAGGTAAGTAGAGAGACAGACAGATTGCTACATCGATAGATAGATAGATACAGACAGACAGACAGATAAATTGATAGATGTTATGTGTTTAGAAGGATAGATAGATAGATATATGGCAGAGTTGCAGACATATAGATGGAGAATCTAATTGCAGTTCAGGAGACGTGAGTGAAATATAAACAAAGCATATAATAAGAAAGGAGGGGGAGGAGGAGGAGGAGGAGAGGAAAAGAAGAAAACAAAAATCAGAATAAGAAGAATAAGATAAAAAGAAAAAAAAAAGAAAGAAAGACGGTTAAAAAAAAAAAGACACAGCGGAAGAAGGAGGCGATCGATCTTTCTATCTATCTTAACTTGTAAGAACGGCGACTGTTTGCCGCAGACTGAAGAAACAAATGAGAATTTTTTGTCAGAAAGAAAACAACTGGAATAGCACACACACCACAGAGAGAGAGAGAGAGAGAGAGAGAGAGAGAGAGAGAGAGAGAGAGAGAGAGAGAGAGAGAGAGAGAGAGACCGGCTGATTGTTTGATTGCTAATTAATTCCCAAGGGTAATAGATAAGCTTTTCCATGAACACGATTGAGAGAGAGAGAGAGAGAGAGAGAGAGAGAGAGAGAGAGAGAGAGAGAGAGAGAGAGAGAGAGAGAGATTTTTTTTTTCAATTATCCATTCAGGAGCCCAATAAATAAGGGGGAGAACAATCGTATTCACCGATCGAAAATCTAGAATTGTACATGAACACACACTCACTCAAACAGAGAGAGAGAGAGAGAGAGAGAGAGAAGAGAGAGAGAGAGAGAGAGAGAGAGAGAGAGAGAGAAGAGAGAGAGAGAGAGGCACACGGTCGAATACGTTTATAAAATCATATCTACAGAGAGAAATACCGACACGCAAGCAGACTGACCGACCCACTGACTGGGAAACTCGGGCACTCCACACGTCCATCACATCACATCCCACCACCCTGGGTGTTTTACCTGGTTTTCTGTTCTGTTTGAGCTCGTCCACCACGTCCTGCGTGGCTCGCAGGCACTCTTCCACCTGTTTGAGTCTCTCTTCGACGATCTGCGTCAATGACTCAACGTTCGTCACCTGCTCGTTGAATTTCTGCAGTCGTTCGATCATGTCCATCAACCTTTCGTTCTGCTGGGATACCAGGCACCCCAGTTCAGAGTTGGGACACTTGCATCTGGAATGAACAGAGAGACCGACAGTGGCCTCCGTGATCACGAAGGCCACGGACCGACCCGATGGATCCAGTACGCAGCAGGGCTTTAAAACTAATGGTCGCTTTCTGCGTTGATTTGCCCAGTCGAGCAAGTCAGTGGAAGAGTGGATGGCTGTTGGAGTTTTCATGGATTTCATGGTTTCCTTTCACTACACAATCGCTCTCTCTCTCTCTCTCTCTCTCTCTCTCTCTCTCTCTCTCTCTCTCTCTCTCTCACACACACACACACACACGTGCGCGCGCACGCGCTCGTGCACACACACACACACACACACACACACACACACACACACACACACACACACACACACACACCAAACACTCTCGTGTGCGCGTGTACACAGTAAGACCATAACTGCCTCATAAAAAATAGAGTAATCTCAGTCATGTTGGGCTTGGAAGACTATAAGAAGAATTAGACAGAAGATTGATTTTCTTTAAAAACAACAGCAACGACGACGACGACAAGATGTAAAAGAAGAAGAAGAAAGAGAAGAAGAAGAAGAAGAAGAAGAAGAAAAGAACAACAACAACAACAACAACAGCACACACACACACACACACACACACACACACACACACACACACACACACTCACACACACACACACACACACACACACACACCACACACACACACACACACACACACACACACACACACACACACACACACACACACACACGCACGCACCACACACACACCACACACACACACACACACACACACACACACACACACACACACATTTAGGGACGCGTCATTTTTCAGAAACAAAATGCAAGGTAAATTAGGTTATTTTTCGAAGACGCTGACGATACTGATGCGAATAACAATGCATAGAGAATCGGTTGAATCAGCGATTATGATGATGATGATTATTACATTGATGACAGTGATTACGATGACGATACTGACGATGAATAACAACACGCTATGTCCAGGACGGGGGGAAATCGTGATGGTATTACCTAAGTGAAACAAGTTGTGAGACTTGGACCACGTACCGCCGACCCATTCAACAACTCGAACAGTTCCCATCTCCGATTCCTCGATCTTTTCATGGATAGCAGCTGCTCTTTTGCGCTCTTCTTCTTCTTCTTCTTCTTCTTTCTTTCTTTTGTTGTTCTTCCCCACGTTTCTAGTTCTCCGATGAGTTTATTTTGGGATGTAAACAAAGAATCTCCCCTGGACGATGTCCTTGTCCATGTTGCTTCTCTGCCACCTTGTTCACATCTACAATGAATTCCTCTCTAACTGCATTCTTCCACACATCAGCATTCACATGATAGCTTAGTTAACAACCGCTTCTCGCCCACACGGTGTGAAAGTGTCACTACACCAAACACTAGTACAAAAATAAACCCTGACGCTCTGTATCAAGCGCCAAAACATTAAAGTCAGCAAGAAAAATTCCATTTGTAGCAATACAACATACAGGCTTGCATGGTGCGTGAGAGTTGGAGAAAAAGAAAAAAAAAGGAAAAAAAAACGAGACCGCCTTTACAAAAAAAAAAAAAAGAAAGAAAGAAAAAAAAAGAAAAAAAAAAAAAGAAAAAGAAAAAAAGGAGGGAAAAAAGAAACAAAAAACAAAAGACAAAAAATAGTAAAGGCGCGGATGGTGGAGGTGGAAAAAAAGAAAAAAAGGAAAAAAAGGGAAAAAAAAGAAAAAAGGGAAAAAAGAAGAAAAGAAAAAAGGAAAAAAAGAAAAAGTAAAAGAGAGAGAAAAAAAAAGAAAAACAAGGGGAAAAAAAACCCCACACTTCTCTCACCGAAAATTCCCAACGACTTCCGTGGTCACTTTCACATAGTAATTCTTCTATAGAAAGCTACTACAACAACGTCGTCCACACGCTTTCCAACCAGCCTGACAATGGCATGAACACAGTGCCTTACAACAATACCAGCGGAACAAGCAAAAAGACTCCTGCTCTTCAAGTGGAATGGACTTGGTCTGCTTGCTAAACATCTTCATCTGACTGAGAGCTCTTAGCACCCGCTTGATGCTCCGAGGTCTGAGTGCATAATTTGTCTCCCCTTTCACTATCACAGAACTCGGGAAGGGTCCTCGCCGCTTTGGATGCCTAATTATCACCTGACAATCATTTAACCGACAACGTTGACCTCCTTCACACAGTTCGAACATCTGCGCTAGGTGACGGCGCGACTGCTCATTTTTCCACCACGGTCTAAATTCGTGTTTAAAACGGTTCGAGTCCTTTGTGAGAGATTTCGCTCCCTGGACACACTATCAGTCACACAAAGAACAGTGATTACAATGATGGTGCTGACGATGACTTATAGCACATTATCAATCACATAATTACGCTGTTCTAACTCACTCGGAGTCAGCATCGTGCAGACTGACAATGAAAGCTATCAAAACGTAGAGCGATGGCCTCACGATCATCATGATGACGAGTTCAGCGGTGGAGCTATAGAGGGGTGGACAAACCAGAATGTGACAGTCGTGGAAACAGTGGTGATGTACCACAACAGCTGGCGTCGGGTCCCTTTTATACGTTGCTCATGGCAGGTGGTTTACTGCCAAGCTCTAAGTGCCCTCCAGGTGGATGTCACCGTCCTTCTTTCATGTAATTGACGGTCACAGTTAAGTGCAAGCGTAATTGGAATCGACTTATTTCAGCTTCGTTCGAAGTTATCCCTGACAAATCGAAAAACGAAAGTGTCGCATTCCACTTCGTCCAAATGAACACGTCAGGTCTCCCATGTTCTCCTGAAGTGTCCCAAAAGATTAATTATGTAGGGGAGCGTATTGATACTTCCCCCAGCTCGCTACTCTACCACCACCCCCCTCCTTCCCCTCCTCTCCTCCCAGCTCCCGCTCAGTACTCCCCCCACTCAGTGCTCCCACTGCTCAATACACCCTTACGTGTAGCTGCTCGATTCTCCCCTGGCTAGATAACCCCATTCCCCATTCCTCTGTCCAGTATTTCTCGTGCTCGACATTTACCATGCTTAGTGCCCTGGGAAGAGGTAGCTCCATATTCCTTCCCCCCCCCCCCCCCCCCCGGCTCGATACTCCCACACCCATAACAGAAAGAAGCTCTTGTTCTGGAGATGGGGGTTACGGGCAGAAGTCTTTCCCATACCACAGCTAAAGAGCACGCGCGCGCACACTCAAAGATGCACATGCCATCGGCCCGCAGGGGGATATTGTTGGCAGGGAGGGTACTGGGCCGGGGAAATACTGATAGATGAATCCACGGCATACACAACTCTTGGGTAGGAGCCAACTGTACCCTCTCCAAAGTTCCACAAGTAAATGCGTCGATGCGAATCCAACTCACACTTTTGAAAACAAGGCCACTTCACCAACCACAGCATCATTACGGCTGATTCCTGAAAACTACAAGGCCACTTCACCAACCACAGCATCATTACGGCTGGTTCCTGAAAACTACAAGGCCACTTCACCAACCATAGCATCATAACGGTTGGTTCCTGCAAACTACAAGGCCACTTCACCAACCACAGCATCATTACGGATGACTCCCCATAGTATGTGCTGTTGGATCCAGTATGGACTGATTCTGTCTGTGCAATCCAGTATGGACTGTTTCTGTCGGTGGGATCCAGTATGGACTGTTTCTGTCTGTGGGATCCAGTATGGACTGTTTCTGTCTGTGCGATCCAGTATGGACTGTTTCTGTCTGTGGGATCCAGTATGGTCTGTTTCTGTTTGTGGGATCCAGTATGGACTGTTTCTGTTTGTGGGATCCAGTATGGACTGTTTCTGTTTGTGGGATCCAGTATGGACTGTTTCTGTTTGTGGGATCCAGTATGGACTGTTTCTGTCCGAGGGATCCAGTATGGACTGTTTCTGTCTGTGTGATCCAGTATGGACTGTTTCTATGTGAGGGATCCAGTATGGACTGATTCTGTCCGTGGGATCCAGTATGGACTGTTTCTGTCTGTGGGATCCAGTATGGACTGTTTCTGTCTGAGGGATCCAGTATGGACTATTTCTGTCTGTGCGATCCAGTATGGACTGTTTCTGTCTGTGGGATCCAGTATGGACTGTTTCTGTTTGTGGGATCCAGTATGGACTGATTCTGTCTGTGGGATCCAGTGTGGACTGTTTCTGTCTGTGGGATCCAGTATGGACTGTGTCTGTCTGAGGGATCCAGTGTGGACTATTTCTGTCTGGGGGATCCAGTATGGACTGTTTCTGTCTGAGGGATCCAGTATGGACTGTTTCTGTCTGTGCGATCCAGTATGGACTGTTTCTGTCTGGGGGATCCAGTGTGGACTGTTTCTGTCTGGGGGATCTAGTATGGACTGTTTCTGTCTGGGGGATCCAGTGTGGACAGATTCTGTCTGTGGGATCCACACTGGTCCAATTTGAACTGATTCTACATGTCTGTGTGATCCATATAGACCCATTGTGGACTGATTCTACATGTCTGTGTGATCCATATAGACCCATTGTGGACTGATTCTACATATCTGTGTGATCCATATAGACCCAGTGTGGACTGATTCTACATGTCTCTGTAATCCATATAGACCCAGTGTGGACTGATTCTACATGTCTGTGTAATCCATATAGACCCAGTGTGGACCGATTCTTTATGTCTGTGTGATCCATATAGACCCAGTGTGGACTGATTCTACATGTCTGTATGATCCATATAGACCCATTGTGGACTGATTCTACATGTCTGTGTAATCCATATAGACCCAGTGTGGACTGATTCTACATGTCTGTGTAATCCATATAGACCCAGTGTGGACTGATTATACCTATCTCTGTGATCCATATTGGCCCAGTGTGGACTGATTCTACCTGTCTGTGGGATCCATATCGGCCCAGTGTGGACTGATTCTACCTGTCTGTGTGATCCATTATCAGCCCAGTGTGAACTGATTCTACTTGTCTGTGTGATCCATATCGGCCAAGTGTGAACTGATTCTACCTATCTTTGTGATCCATGTCGGCCCGGTGGGGACTGATTCTACCTACCTGTGTGATCCACGGACTGGTTTTTCCCTGGCCGTGTGATCCGTGCCAGCCCAGTGTTGACTGCTAGAAAATGACAACAGTGAGCTAATCACGGCCCCACAGCTTTCCTCTAATGCCGTCACTTCATCGACGATTGGCTCACTGTCCAAGAAAGCCACGTGTTGCTTAGACAACAAGTAAACAGCATAATGAAAACGATAGACAGAAATTAAACGATTGTCTGAATGTTTTTATTTTCTTTGCTGTCTCGTCTTCCCTTGGTGGTATTACTCCGTGACCGCTCACTTCGGCCACTACGAACCCAGCTACACAAGGCTGTTCTGTCAAAGTCCCTGCACCACAGCGCACAGGAGCTATCAATACTAGATGGTCATGAGGACACCCACCAGGGGAGGCACTGCACTGCTGCTAAGTCACCTAGACGGTGTTTATTGGTATCTGTTCTGATCTAGCAAAGAATAGTGCGCAGTAATCCCTCTGCTGATGACAACAATGACTCTGTCGCAGAGGCAGCGTGAGGGATGCTCACCACCAGAGGGCGCCACCACGTCTGCATATTGAGTTTGTTTGATGGTATGGCGTGATAAATTACCTTGACGTACACTGGTCGAAAGGTATTACGAATCATTTTCATATATTTGATGACATGACGTGATATGTTACTTGATGAACATTAATTATGTGATGAAATGTATAACCGTATGGTATCTTATGTTATTCAGTGCTATAATATATGATTTTAACATATGTTGATGTTGTGTATGATGCATTAACTTGATCTACATTGAGTATTATGTAGCAGTGGCAAGTCTTTTGACTTCTTCGGAACTGGACTCTCCTTCACGCATACACACACGCGCTCGCGCGCGCGCGCGCGCGCGCGCACACACACACACACACACACACACACACACACACACACACACACACACACACACACACACACACACACATTCACACACGCCTCCTTCACACATACACACACACACACACACACACACACACACACACACACACACACACACACACACAATACGCACGCACACACGTACACACACTCACACACTCACACAACACACACACGCGCGCGCGCGCGCACGCACACACACATACACACACACACACACACACACACACACACACACACACACACACACAAAGACACACAGAAAGAGAGACAGAGAGACAGAGAGAGAGAGAGAGAGACAGAGAGAGAGAGAGAGAGAGAGAGAGAGAGAGGAGTGTGTGTGTGTGTGTGTGTGTGTGTGTGTGTGTGTGTGTGTGTGTGTGTGTGTGTGTGAAATAAATGATTACCTTTTTGCTATAAAATATCCCTCGACATTAGCTACCTATTGACTGTATGTATCTAATGTATTTACCATCTATCCGGTGCGTCTACTGTCTATATTTAGTGTGCGAGGTACATGCTTTTGATGATTTATGTAATACACTGCCATCCGAAAAGGATGTTGACCATTTCTGGAGTTCCTCTCGAGTTACTCTGGAGTATCTCTCATCAATGCTACTGTCACTTAACTGTCTTTAGTTGCGTATAGCTGAGTATCAACAAAATGGATTCTAGCTTTTGTTATGCACAGTCTGCACCATGTATCATAATCTAATATCTTTGTGCCATAAACGGCAAAAACTCACTAGCTTTAGAACGGTGACAAGGGTTAGAAAGTATATTGTGAATCTTTCTGGACAGAGGTTAGACTTTCGTATCGTAAACCTTTATGGTAGATTATTCGTACGACAGTTTTAATGTTGATGGTGAAAATGGCAATTTCCGAGTCCTGACCGAAGCACCGCCTGGAACAGTGGAATCATAGTTTCCAAACATCAGATGGAGGTGGAAACTGGACGTGTGGCTGACATTGTTAAGCCCGGAGAAACCCTGGATGATCACGTTCAACACAAAAGATAACGTATGGGAAATATTCATGGAACTGACAGAGTGTACGTATTACTTGTCTTACTTTAGCAACACCCATAACAACATCACTCACAACACAATACAGCTCCACACAACTCAACACCACGCAACACAACACCACGCAACACAGCGCAACGCAACACACAACACCATGCAACACACGACACCACGCAATGCAACGCAATGCAAGGCACAACTCGCAACTCAATGCAACATTACACAATCCTATACAACGCAATACATAGCAACACTACATAATGCCAAGAAAAGGAAGCTACGAGAGAGGAGAGAGAGAGAGAGAGAGAGAGAGAGAGAGAGAGAGAGAGAGAGAGGAATGGGGGGAGGGGGAGGGGGCTATGCCAGTGCGCGCGCGCCGCGCGCGCACACACACACACACACAACACACACACACACACACACACACACACACACACACACAGTCACGACAAGCACGTGCGCTGACTTTTAAAGATTGCGTAGATAGACTTTTTTTTGGTTTCTACATGCCATTCAATGAAAAGTGATGATACAACAACGTTCTTCTGCACGCCTGTACCATCTGCAACACTCTCATGGTACTTTTGTTTTATTTATTTTTTTTTTCAACATGGAAAGGATTGTGTCGTACTGCGATGACGCACTTTTAATTGGAACAGCTTGTTAAATGAACCTTCATAAACACACCACACACACACACCACACACACACACACACACACACACACCACAACACGCACGCACGTACGCACGCACACACACATACACACACACACACATACGACACCAGGCACCACACACACACACACCACACACACACACACACACACACACACGACACCACCACCCACACACACACACGACACACACACAACACACACATCCACACACACGCACACACACACACACACCACACCACACACACACACACACACACACACACACACACACACACACACACACACGACGTAAGGTTGTTCAGAGCCATCTTTCCACCCTTTATCTCAGTCAGGATATAGATGCGCACATCTGTTGTGTCTCTTTGTGACAGAAGAACGAAAAATCCCCACATCTCCTTATTGTTTACCCACGTCAACAATACTGCAACTCGGAAACACAACCCGTTAGAGTTGATGACTGACGATCATTGCACTCCTCCCTCACAAAATATTTGCAGGCCGGAGGGGTTTTTTTTTTTTTTTTTTTGTTGTTTTTTTTTTTTAGGAAAGTAACAGGTTGGCTTACAATTTATTCATGTATTTTATGTATTTATGTTCATTTTTCTTTAATTTCTGTTGCTGGTTTGTCTCTTTCTTTCTTTTGATTTTTCCGTCTAGGGTTTCTTTCGATCTTCGTGATAAGCGTTGGTGTTCGAAGACCGGAAGAAAAGAAAAAAACGAAAGAAGGAAGATAGAAAAGGAAAACCTTTTGTCTCTTCCTACTTTCGTTTTTTTTTTCTTTCTTCCGGTCTGTCTTTCTTTCCTCTTTTTTTTTTCTTTTTTTTTTCTCCTCCCCCTTCGTTTCTTTCTTTTTTTTATCTCCTTTTTTTTTTTTTTTAATCTTTTTCTTCTTCTTCCTTCCTCGCTTTCTTCGTTTTATCTTTCTCGCAATAAAAGATCTTTTCTCCCCTTATTCATTCCTTCTTTCGTTGTTCAATACAAGCATTCTTCTTTTCTTTCGACCGTTCTTTGTTTTCTCCATTTATTTTCTTTGTTTTTTTTTTCTTTTTTCTTTCCCTTTCTTATTTATCCTTTTTTTTCTAAGAAAATCTTATTGTCTTGTTTCTTTAATTTCTTTCTGTGCTCTTTGCTTTCTTTTACCCCCCACCCCCACCCCTCTGTCTCTTTCATTCCTTCCTCCCATTCCTTCCTTCTATTCTATGATCTTTTCTTCTATTCTGTCATTAGTTATTCCTTATGTCAATTTTTTTCCCTTTTTCCTTCTGTCTAACATTTCCTTACTTGTTCCCTGTTCTTTCCTTTTATTTTTCCTCCGTGCTTGTTGCAGCGGAGTCTCTCTCTCTCTCTTCTCTCTCTCTCTCTCTCTCTCTCTCTCTCTCTCTGTCTGTCTGTCTGTCGTCTGTCTTTTGTCTGTCTCTCTCTCCTCTCTCTCTCTCTCTCTCTCTCTCTCCTCTCTCTGTCTCTCTGTCTCTGTCTGTCTCTCTGTCTCTGTCTGTCTGTCTGTCTTCTGTCTCTCTCTCTCTCTCTCTCTCTCTCTCTCTCTCTCTCTCTCTCTCTCTCTCTCTCTGAGTGTACTCGATGAATTAAAAAAAAAAAAAAAAAAACCAAACAGACCAACTTCACATAGTCTATCGGCCTTTGGTGCAATGAACTGTCAGAAGTACACCTTGTCTAGGTGAGGCTAATGGAAGACAGAGGCCCACTACTCTCCTTCCACCGCATTGAACCTTCCCTGAACAGAGTCAGGTATCCATGTTCTGCTGGGTGGACAGATGAGGTTTTCAAAGTGAGAAAAGAAAACCTGGCCCAACCTGTTGTTGGAACTTTTGACCGTCAGCTCCACAAGCAAACACTCTAACCATTTGACTATATGGGCCCATCTCAAGCTATATGGGCCCGTCTCAAGCTATATGGGCCCATCTCAAGCTATATGGGCCCATCGCAAACTATATGGGCCCATATCAAGCTGTATGGGTCCATCTCAAGCTATATGGGCCCATCTCAAGCAATATGCCCATCTCAAACTATATGGGCCCATCTCAAACTATAATTATGGGCCCATCTCAAGCTACATGGGCCCATCTCAAGCAGCATTAAATAAAAAATCCTTTCACATTGCAACGAAACATCACTGAAAACCCCCTCGGCGTGAAATCTAAAACTGGAAGGGGAAAAAAGGAAAGTCTAAGAAAACTGATTTCAGGTGGGAGCACAAATCAAAACGTGACACCGGCCACCAGTTCCTTATCAACGAGGAAGACTTCTTATCAAAGAGGAAGAGTTGAGAAAACACGAGGGGGAGGAGGGGGACGGAGGGTGGTCCCTGTGCGTTGACGCAGGATAGAGAGACAGCTGGATAGTTCTATATAGATAAGCCCGTGGGGGGGGGGGGATAAAGTTTGAATGTGTATGTGTCCCCCCACTGCATTCGGCGTCTTGCCCTAGAGAATCTCAAGGTGACTGGCCGTTTGTCTCACCATTCGTTGGTGTCCGTCCCTTCGGCGGTGTGCAACGGCATAATTTCTCTCAAAGTTACAAGAAAGAAGGAAGGAAGGAAAGTAAGAAGAAATAAAGCTAAGCGCAAACTCCACGTCATCCTTAGCTTTATACCTTTTCTGCTGACTTTTTTTAAAACCTACTTTGAAAAGCACTTGCTGCGGTTTCTGTCCTGTTCCGGTTTTCACTGGAAGTGGAGTAACATGTGAGTATATACGTTGTTACTTTTTGTATTTATAATCTATGTTCGTCGTCAATATCAGTAATGTGGTTATCGTCTTTATCATTATCATTGTCACCATTCACATCTTCATAACATTGCCATTGCCGTAATCGTACATATGATGAGGACGAGGTCGAGGAGGAGAAGGATGATGATAATGATGATGATGATGATGATTGTAGTATTAGTTTTTATTCTAATCATTTTCATAACCATCAACTTTGACATCAATGTCTTCGTCTTGCCCATCACCTTCGTCATCACGACGTCATTGTCTTCAGGATCAGTATTGTCGTCTTCATCACCATCATCTTCATGAACAGATTTGTAACCAATGACCGACGAAGGTGAGTTTACCTCCCATGCTGTCACAATGATATGCCCGCAACTCCAAACTCGTCCTCATTCGCCTAGCGCACCTGTAAGAAAAGACGGACGCAGAACAAGGCAGGAAAAAAAATCCGTATATAAAATGTCCGGACCTGCTGTCGTATTCTGAGCTAACACAAAAGTACACACACACACACACACACACACACACACACACACACACACAACACACACACACACACACAGAAGAGAGAGAGAGAGAGAGAGAGAGAGAGAGAGAGAGAGTGATTTAATATTAACGTATATTCTTTGTTTCTTTTTGTCTTGAAACATTGTCACTTCGAAAACACAGTCCAACAGAAACAAATTAGGTTGCTCTCGGTATGGTCAATATAAAAGAAAATGGTAAGTATGTCAGGAAATGCGTCTTATATAAATCTAATGCGCAAAAGAATGACCCAGTGAGTACATGCGTGTGAACTCATCTGCCCTTACAATCTGAGCCTTAAAAAAAAAAAATGAAATCACGAGTCGCGTCGGCGTTTGGGGAGGGAGAAAAAAAAAAAAAGGGGGGGGGGAGGGTCGGGAAGGTAACAATTCCCTCAATGGACCGATTGTTTAAGAAGCGGTCCGTTTCACATGTCTTGGATCCACTCGATGCAAAGGACGGTAGTTAAACTGGTCAAGACGAAACTGGACTTAGGTCTATAAGCCGTGACATCAATCAACATCGTCTGTAACACCCCCTTGGTCAGGGATACACAGTCTTTGTCTCAGACTGTTGAACTCTTAATCAGATCTTCCAATTAACGACATTCAGGATACATCGGATATTCACGAGACATTAAACATCCTCAGTATCAAATCAGAAGATGAACAGCAGTGGATTCCCATCCACTGTGGCGACGACACAGGCAAGGAAACAGCAGACACAGTCTCCAAAGCCCTGGCCTTCCTGCTTTAAGGAAAAGTGAAAGCGGTCGTGTGGTGCCAATGACAACCACATAGAAAGGGTGCTTTCACCTGATGGTTGGAGAGAGAGAAGTGCTCACCTGGTGGACGGAGCCCATCAAGTCACCATCTTCAGACTCGCAACAGGATAGTGCTCTCTACAGAACAACGTCTCCTGCACAGGTCAATGGCCGTGCGCTACAGAATCACAGACACCATCCTATGTCCACTTTAACTACACCGTGGTGTCAAACTTGACCAACTCTTATGGATTTTGTAAATGGTTAGATGGCCACGGTTGCTGCAGTGGCATGCAGTTTCAGTTTCAGTTTCATCAAGGAGGCGTCACTGCGTGCGGACTGGCCCATTTACACTACACCACATCCGCTAAGTTTTGAGACCACACTACGCATGATTTTAAGCTGATGGATAAATAAATTAATAACTAAGATGAGAGAATTCAAAACGAGGGTCTCGTGGCTGCGACTTTGCAGATATATGACCTACGCGTTATCTCCAACGCGCTGGTCAGACCTTGAGTGCCTACCTAACATTCGTTGTGCATTTTGTTTATCATTGTATGTGTGTGGAGTGAATGTACACATATGTGTGTATGGATGTGTGGGCACGGGCCCATGTGTGTGCGCAAGCGCATGTATGTGTGTGCATGATGAGCGAACTTTGGACTGGCCATTCAGACGGTCAGCAAAACAGGAAAAGAAAATGGAAAAAAAGAGACTGTCGTTTCAATTCCCCACTTTCCCCCTTGATCCCTTCGCTCCTCCATCCCCCCTTCCCCACTTCCACCTTACACACTAACCCACACACACACACACAACACACACACACACACACACACACAACACACACACACACAGACACACACACACACACAACACAGACAGAAAGAGAGAGAGAGAGAGAGAGAGAGAGAGAGAGAGAGAGAGAGAGAGACAGAGCAGAGAGAGACAGAGAGACAGACAGAGACAAACAGACACACACAGACAACCCAGAAAAAGAAGAGAGAGAGAGAGAGAGAGAGAGAGACAGACAGACGACAGACAGAAGATGACGACTGACAGACGACGAGCAAAGAGAGAGAGAGGGGGACAGAGAGAGAGAGGGGAGAGAGACTATTACTGAAACACACACACACACACACACACACACACACACACACACACACACACACACACACACACACAGGAGGGGGGGGGGGGGCCGCACACACACACACACACACACCTCTCTCTCTCTCTCTCTCTCTCTCTACACACACACACACACACACATACTATTACTGACACTCTCTCTCCTCTCTCTCTCTCTCTCTCTCTCTCTCTCTCTCTCTCTCTCTCTCTCTCTCTCTCTCCACTCCTCTCCCTGATGATATCCATCAGAAATAATTCGCAAGACGCCAGTGTGCACTACTAGCAACAGTTTTTAAAATAATCAAGGTATGGCAATTTCGACTTTTACTTTTAAAAAAAATTTGGGCTACCATGTCATGCCTACGAATATATGAAGAGTTTTCTGGGGGAAAAAAAAACATAAAGAAATGGAAACACGTATTCAAGAAAGTGGGCCACACCTCAAGGATCTTCCATTCCTGTTTAAATCTGGCAAAATCTCTAACACTATACTTCTAGCTCAATATGCCGATGATTTATGCATATGGGTGGACATGATGAACACACACACACAACACACACACACACACAAACACATACACACAAGCCAACACACCATCACACACACTGCAACAACACACAACACACCACACACAATGCACACACAAACCACCAACAACCACACACACACACACACACACACACACACACACAACACACACACACACACACACACACACACACACACACACACACACACACACACACACACACACACACAACACACACCACACACCACACACACACACAACACACACACACACACACACACACACACACACACACACACCACACACACACACACACACACACACACACACCACACACACACACACCAACAACGCGCGGCACAAACTACACAGGAAAAAGTGTTTCAGAGACAACTTCATTGTACGGGCCCAATACAAGAACACACAACAAACACAACAACAACAACAACAACAACAGAAAACAACAGCGGGTTACAGCCGTCAGCTGATGAAAAAAAAAAGAGTTTGGTTCATTTCAACAAAGACTCAAAGCCAGTCACAATGCCTTCTTTTCAACTGTGTAATACTGTCCTCCCGTATAAGTTATCGATACACGTTTTGAGGATGGAAGGTGGGGGTGGTGAGACGATTATCTAACAGTAAATCTGTCTTCGAATCAGTACATAGAACACTTACTGAGAAAAAAAAAAACAAAAACAAGTAGGTTAACTCTTGCTCCCACACACACACAAAAAAAAACCCACGCCCGTAACTCCGAAGGAATGCTGTCTACGACACCGAATCGCCTGTCAGATATGACAGCGCAGAGCACACAGAACAAACAAGGTTAAGGGGATGTTTCCTTGTTTGTTCTGTGTGCTCTGTACTGTCATATCTGCCGGGCGATTCGATGTCGTAAGAAGCATTCCTTTGGAGTTACGGGCGTGTATCTGGTTTCTTGTGGGAACAAGAGTTACCCTACTTGTTTGTTGTTTTTTGTTTACTGTTCCCTGCCTAATTTCATGTTTACTTTTTCTGACAAAAGTACGTAAAACCGTATCTTTAAAAAAAAATCATCAACAAGAAATAGACTTAAGAACAAGACCCGTCTACGTTCATCTACCTTAGTAAATCTTTAATACGATCTAAAATAACGTTAGAGAGGGAGAGAGAGAGAGAGAAGAGAGAGAGAGAGAGAGAGAGAGAGAGAGAGAGAGAGAGAGAGAGAATTATTAGAACGTACTTACCGAGACCTCTGTCTGTAAACAGATTTATCCCTGTGAGGATAAAACTGACAACAGTAGTACCACCATCAACCATGACGAAGAAGATGACTATGATGGTCGTAGTGATAATCACTATCGGCGTAACGTCCACGGTGGCTCAGCGCATGTACACTGCAGGAGAGAGCGGCCCTCAAGTTGTGGAGGAAGTTGTGGACCAGGTGAAGAGTTCGTTAGTTGGCTTAGTCATGTGTCTTTGGTTTGTTGGCTTAGTCATGTGTCTTTGGTTTGTTGGCTTAGTCATGTGTCTTTGGTTTGTTGGCTTAGTCATGTGTCTTTGGTTTGTTGGCTTAGTCATGTGTCTTTGGTTTGTTGGCTTGGTGATGTGTTTGGTTTGTTGGCTTGGTGATGTGTCTGTGGTTTGTTGGCTTGGTCATGTGTCTTTGGTGTGTTGGCTTGGTTATGTGTCTTTGGTTCATTGGCTTGGTGATGTGTCTGGTTTGTTGGCTTGGTCGTGTGTCTTTGGTGTGTTGGCTTGGTCATGTGTCTTTGGGGTGTTGGCTTGGTCATGTGTCTTTGGTTTGTTGGCTTGGTCATGTGTCTGTGGTTTGTTGGTTTGGTCGTGTGTCTTTGGTTTGTTGGTTTGGTCATGTGTCTTTGGTTTGTTGGTTTGGCCATGTGTCTTTGGTGTGTTGGCTTGGTCATGTGTCTTTGGTTTGTTTGTTTCGTCATGTGTCTTTGGGGTGTGCTTGGTTATGTGTCTTTGGTTTGTTGGTTTGGTCATGTGTCTTTAGTTTGTGGGTTTGGTCATGTGTCTTTGGTGTTTTGGCTTGGTCATGTGTCTGTGGTTTGTTGGTGTGGTCATGTCTCTTTGGTGTGTTGGCTTGGGCATGTGTCTTTGGTGTGTTGGCTTGGTCATGTGTCTTTGGTGCGTTGGCTTGGTCATGTGTCTTTGGTTTGTTGGCTTGGTCATGTGTCTTGTGTGTTTGGTTGTTTGGTTGTTGTGGTCATGTGTCTTTGGTTTGTTGTTGGCTTGGTCATGTGTCTGTGGTTTCTTGGCTTGGTCATGTGTCTTTGGTTCGTTGGCTTGGTCATGTGTCTGTGGTTTCTTGGCTTGGTCATGTGTCTTTGGTTTATTGACTTGGGCATGTGTCTTTAGTTTGTTGACTTGGGCATGTGTCTTTGGTTTGTTGGCTTGGTTATGTGTTTGGTTTGTTGGTTTGGTCATGTATCTTTGGTTTGTTGGTTTGGTCATGTATCTTTGGTTTGTTGACTTTGTCATGCGTCTTTGGTTTGTTGACTTGGTCATGTGTCTTTGGTTTGTTGGCTTGGTCATTTGTCAGGTTTTTTGGCTTGGTCATGTGTCTTTGATTTGTTGGTTTGGTCACGTGTCTGTGGTTTGTTGGCTTGGTCATGTGTCTGTGGTTTCTTGGCTTGGTCATGTGTCTTTGGTTTGTTGGCTTGGTCATGTGTCTGTGGTTTGTTGGCTTGGTCATGTGTCTGTGGTTTGTTGGCTTGGCCATGTCTTTGGTTTGTTGGGTTGGTCATGTCTTTGGTTTTTGGTTTGGTTAGGTGTCTTTGGTGTGTTGGCTTGGTATGCGTATGGTTTGTTGGGTTGGGGATGCCTTTGTTTGTGGCTTGGGGTACCTTTGGTTTGTTGGCTTGGGGATGCCTATGGCTTGTTGGCTTGGGGATGCCTATGGTTTGTTGGCTTGGGGATGCCTTTGGTTTGTTTGCTTGGGGATGCCTTTGGTTTGTTGGTTTGGGGATGCCTTTGGTTTGTTGGTTTGGGGATGCCTTTGGTTTGTTGGCTTGGGGATGCCTTTGGTTTGTTGGTTTGGGGATGCCTTTGGTTTGTTGGCTTGGGGATGCCTTTGGTTTGTTGGTTGCATTATGCGATCGATTGTTTGGACTGGTCATGTATTTGGTTGGTCAGCAAGGTTATGTGTTTGGTTTGTTGGCTTGGGGATGCCTTTGGTTTGTTGGCTTGGGCATGTGCTTGGTTTGTTGGTTGCATTATGTGATCGATTGTTTGGATTGGTCATGTATTTGGTTGGTCAGCAAGGTTATGTGTTTGGTTTTAGCTTGCGCATGTCTTTGGTTTGTTTGCTTGGTTATGTGATTGGTTTGTTGGATGGTCTATTCATTTGGTTTGTTGGATTAGTTATTTGTTCTCTTTGTTGGACTGGTTGCTTGTTCTCTTTGTTGAATTGGTTATTTGTTCTGTTTGTCGGATAAATGATTTGGTTTGTTTGGTTGGTTGTTTGGTTTGTTGGTAACCTTATGTATTTGCTTTGTTATATTAGCTATTTGTGTGGTTTGTTGCAATGACAATTTCTCGGATTACTGGTTTTCTGTTTTCTTGTGAAGTTGGTTATTTGTTTTGTATGTCGGAATGGTTGTTCTGCTTGTTGAAATAGTTAATCGTTTGGTTTATAGGAATGTTAAGTCGTTTGGTTTGTTAGATTTGTTGTTTGGTTGGTTGGTTAAAATGGCTATATGTTCTGTTTATTGTGTTGGTTATTTGTTTGTTGGATTGGTCATTTGTTTTATGGTCATTGTTTATTTTTTTGTTTGTTTATTTTTTTTTAAACCTTTTCTTCTTTGTCTGTGGGATTCTTTAGTGATGAAGTTCTTGGAATCGTTTTTGTATTCTGTTGGCTACAGGATTTGTTTGTTTTGTTTGTTGGATTATCATTGAATTTTGCTTTAGACAAGACATCTCATTTAGTGCGTCTGGTTGTTGTCAGTACGAACGGTGGAAATCGGAGTCATTTTGTTAAAACAAGATGTTTTCAGTTTCCATACGATCCATCCTACAGGCTGCCTGCTTCACTGATATCCAGTTTGGGCAGTATGTTATGGAAATTCACCCAATGATACAGATGCTTGTGATAATTAATTTTCAATCTAACAAAAAGAAATCTTCCTCCCCGGGCTTCATTTGGTTAAAGTGTTGTTTTTTCGGAATAAAGCCAGCTGAGGAAGGGGTGAGTGGTCTAAAACTCTGGAACCCCCCCCCCCCCCACCCCTAACTTCACCCCGCACCTCTATCTCCCTCTCACTCCCCCACATCCTCGGTCTCCAATCGCCATCCTGTCCCCTCCACCCTGAACCACTCCTGCCAGAAGAAGCCAACATGGCGGCCAGGCGATTTTGGTGATGTTCATGGCGGTGTGTGGCCAACAGGTTCGCAGCAGTTGTGTGCTGCCCCAGGACAATCTGCTGCTACGGCGATTGGCTTATGTGGAATCACGTGACGGCACCGATCCTGACACCTACCGGACTGGGTTTGATGGAGGGATATGGCAGGTGACCGCTTATATTTGTGTTTTTTGTCTGGATGTCCATCTGTGTGACTAGTCAGTCTCTCTCTGTCACTCTCTGTCCTGTCCCTGTCTCTGTCTCTGTCTCTCTCTCTTTCTCTCTCTCTCGCTCTCTTGTCTGTTTGAAAGTATCTCTGCCTCTTTCTGTCTCTCTTCCGCTCTAATTATCTCTCACTATCTCTCTCTTTGTTTCCCTGTCTCTGTCTCTTTCTGTCTGTATCTGTCTGTCCGTCTGTTTCTTTTTTGTCTCTGTCTGTCTGTCTCTCTTAATCAATCATTATGTATGTATGTATGTATATATGACATTGTATGTATGTATGTATGTATGTATGTATGTATGTATGTATGTATGTATGTATGTATGCATGTATGCAGGTATGTATGTATGTACATGTATGTATGTATCCCTGTTCCTCAATTTTCTCTTCCAAATGTCATTACTGCTAAGCTCTTCACTTGCTTTTCTATCTGTCTGTCTAGTTAGCTAGGTAGCTCTCAATCTGCCTATCTATCTCTCTGTCTACCTACCTACCTACCTACCTACCTACCTACCTACCTACCTACCTACCTACCATCTCTCTTCGAAATGAAATTACTGCTAAGCCCTTCAGCTACATTCTCCTTGTATTCAACGTACCTGCAGTCTTCCATCATTCCATATTCTGTCATCTGTCTCTTTCTGTTCTCGTTCTGCTTTTATCATTCTTACAGCTGTTGGCACTACTATTGTTGTTGTTGTATTTGTTGTGGTTCTCCTCCTCCTCCTCCTCCTCCCTCCCTCCCTCCTCCTCCTCCTCCTCCTCCTCCCTCCCTCCCTCCCTCCTCCTCCTTCTCCCCCTCCTCCTCATTAGCTTCCCTCTCCACCATTTTCTTCTCTTCCTCTGCCTCCTCCTCCTCTTCTGCATGTTCATCCTCTTCCTCTTTCTCCTCCTCCTGCTCCTCCTCCTCCTCCTCTATCACCATTGTCCCCTAGCGCCAACAAGAGTTTTCGTACTCTGCCTATACCAGGTGACCAGGGCCATGTATGACCTGACCAAGACGTCCACTGACCTGCTGGACGCGTGGAGAGCTATCAAAGAGCACCTGGCGATCGACTGGTCAGCGACCACCTGGAGTGACCTCCGCAAGCCGCTCTTCTCTGGTACTGACCTGCGTCCCTGTCTGGTTGTCAGTCACCCAGTCTGTCTGCGTGGCAGTCTGCTGGCTGTGTGTATGTGTTGCTTTGCGTGTCTGTCTGTGAGGCTGTAAGTGATGGCCTGATGAGTGTCAGAAGTTTAAAGCTAAGTGAAGAGATGAGCATGAGGTGATCTTTTGTGTCTCCTCTGTGTGTGTGTGTGTGTGTGTGTGTGTGTGTGTGTGTGTGTGTGTGTGTGTGTGTGTGTGTGTGTGTGTGTGTGTGTGTGTGTGTGTGTGTGTGTGTGTGTGGGTGGTGTGCGTGTGTGTGTGTGGTGTGTGTGTGTGTGTGTGTGTGCGCGTGCGTGCGGCGTGCGTGCGCGTGTGTGTGTGTGTGTGTGTGTGTGTGTGTGTGTGTGTGTGTGTGCGTGTGAGTATGTGTGCTTTCTTATTTTCCTCATCGTCTTCTTCATCTATGTTCCGTAACATCGTTCTCCTCCTCCTCCTCCTCCTCCTCCTCCTCCTCTCCTCCTCCTCCTTCTCCTTCTTCTCCCCTCCACCATCTTTCCTTCTCCGTTTCTCTCTTCTTCTTCTTCTTTCTTCTTCTTCTTCTTCTTCTTCTTCTTCTTCTTCTTCTCTTCTTCTTCTTCTTCTTCTTCTTCTTCTTCTTCTTCTTCTTCTCTTCTTTCTTCTTCTCTTCTTCTTCTTCTTCTTCTTCTTCTTCTTCTTTTCTTTTTCTTCTTCTTCTTTCTTCTTCTTCTCTTCTTCTTCTTCTTCTTTTCTCTCTTCTTCTTCTTCTTCTTCTTCTTCTTCTTCTTCTTTTTCTTCTTCTTCTTCTTCTTCTTCTTTTTCTTTTCTTCTTCTTCTTCTCTTCTTCTTCTCTTTCTCTCCTTCTTTTCTTCTTCTTTTCTCTCTTCTTCTTCTTCTTCTTCTTCTTCTTCTTCTCTTTTCTTCTTCTTCTTCTCTCTTCTTCCTTTCCTTCTTCTTCTTCTTCTTCTTCTCTCTCTTCTTCTTCTTCTCTTCTTTCGTCTTCTTCTTCTCTTCTTCTTCTTCTTCTTCTTCTTCTTCTTTTCTTTCTTCTTCTTCTTCTTCTTTCTTCTTCTTCTTCTTCTTCTTCTCTTCTTCTTCTTCTTCTTCTTCTTCTGCTTCTGCTTCTTCCACCGTCTTCTCTCCTTCCCCTCTTCCTCCTCTGTGGGTTTTATCTTCTTCTTCATCTCCCTTTTTTGACATGTCAGTTTTGATGTTGACTTTGGCGCCATGTGTAGTTGTCTGCACAATATTTTCAACTGATTAAGGTTTGAGCGT
>CM065735.1:31995997-31998497 GCA_033310375.1 Conus canariensis | reverse complement strand
TGTCATCTAGCTTGGCCATCTCGACGTTTTTCGTTCTGGTGGTCTCACTGTTGTAGTGGTCATCTACCTTCATTCTCTTGGATGGTTGTCCCGACTGGACTATGACGATTGATGAATTTGTATGGAAAATCCGAATGTGACTAAATCAGACAGTATACGACATATTGTATAATCCATTGAAGATGCTATTGCGCTACTTACCCGCTGCATCGTCAGAGCAATAATCAATGTTTATTTCCTTTCGTGCATATTTGGGGTATGGAGGATAATTACAATTGGCCAACGGTCATCAAATAGAACTTCCAAGACAATCAAATGAACACTCAACGCAAACTGCGTTGTTAAAAAGTTGAAGAGAACATTCATGTTCCTTAAGCAAGGTATTATTCCATCTACAAGCAGGGCTAGCTAAGGTACCTGACTTAACTTTGTGAACTTACAGACTAGACGAATTCAGCCGAAATTTCTTTGATGACTTTCATTAACTTTCATTAACTTTCATTAACTTAACATTAACTTAACATTAACTTTCAGATATTGTTTTGGAAGAAAGTTATGTTGTAAAGCTGTATATTCAGAGCAGGCAGAGGGAAACCGA
The DNA here is from genome assembly GCA_033310375.1 of Conus canariensis. Classification (NCBI taxonomy): domain Eukaryota; kingdom Metazoa; phylum Mollusca; class Gastropoda; order Neogastropoda; family Conidae; genus Conus; species Conus canariensis. The sequence goes on along the minus strand of CM065735.1, from coordinate 31,997,899 downwards.
ACTCATCACCTACTTCATTCATACTGTAATTTCTACATATTCTTCTTTCTCTCAACAACCCAAGTTGTCGTTCCTTTTCTGTTTCAAGCTTATGAATACGAGAAAACAAATAATTAGGTATTGATCTTATTGGTAGATTAAATGTACGACATTTTCTTTCAATGAACAAGATTTTAAGGGTTTATGATTAAGACATTTCTTCCTACTTTCGAGACCTTTGCCAAGTTCAGATCAACAAGCCTTTAAAAGTATTTCCTACAGTATTACACAAACTACGTATGAAAGTTCTATAAATCTCAAACACATTCATAAGGTTCTGTTAGAAAAAAAAGCCTTTGCGACGTCATAGCTAATTTGTCAAAAAGCGAGTTACGGTTGAGCGTGATCATGGGAAAATCAAGAGCGGGACGCATTGTGTGTTGTCTGTGATGGGAAGGGATGGTGCTTGATGTCCCGTCTCTCACACACACAGGTGTCTGTGGTGCCAGGTTCTGGTGCTGATCACTGACGGGGAGTCCCATGACCCCATAGACACCAGACACGCTGCCGCTCGCCTGACTGCTGCTCTGCCTGGCTGTCTGGTGCTGGTCGTCGGCGTGGGCAATCAGGTCAGTAGGGCTGGTGGTGATGATGATGATGATGATGATGATGATGATGATGATGATGATGGTGTGTGGGTCACAGTGATGCACTTGTGGTAGTGATGTAGTGGTGCTGGTGATGCGGGGGTTGGTAGCAGTGTGGAAGTGGTGGTGCCAACGTCGTAGTGATTGGCAATGTAGGGGTGATATTGATATACAGTGGTAATGTGGGAGTATCAGCGGTGTGGTAGTGGTGGTGACAGTGTCGAGGTGATGGTGTTGGAGATGTTCTGATGGCAATATAGTGTTGTGGTGATGGTGGAGTTGATCGCACTGTACTGGTGACGTGAAGATCTTGATGTGGTGAGGGTGTTTTGACAGTGATATTGACGTGGTGATGGTGACGTTGTGGTCATAAATACGCAGATATCTTAATATGATTAGAATGATGTGGTGGTGATCGTGATGTCGTGATGGTGATGTTGTGGTTATCACGACGTGGTGATTTTGACGTGGTGAGGGTGATGTGGTGATGATGGTAATGTGGTGGTGATCGTGTTGTTGTGACAGTAACGTTGTGGTGATCACGACGCAGTGATTTTGACGCGGTGAGGGTGATGTGGGGGTGTTGATAATAATGTGATGGTGATAGGAGTAGCCATAGCCGTAGGTGCAGTACTTTTATCTGTTGTTGTGGTCTTAGATCTGCAGCAGCAGCAGCAACAGTGTTATTATCAGTCGAAATGATTGGACTGATACTACTACCACTGCTGCTACTATTACTACCACTGCTGCTACTATTACTACCACTGCTGCTACTATTACTGCTGCTGCTGCCGCCATTACGGCTACTTCTACTACTACTACTGTTGCCGCCGCCGCTGTTGCTGCTGCTGCTACAACTGCTACTACTTCTGTAGCAGCAACGGTAGTCAGCAGTAGCATCACATTTCTTGCAGCCAAATACAAAATTGGCGATGTCCAGAGTTGGACGGGGAATGTGGCTGCTTAGATTGACAGAGCGTCATGTCACTGACGCCACAGAGACTGACAGAGCGTCATGTCACTGACATCACAGAGATTGTCAGAGCGTCATGTCACTGACATCACAGAGATTGACAGAGCGTCATGTCACTGACGCCACAGAGATTGACAGAGCGTCATGTCACTGACGTCACAGAGATTGACAGAGCGTCATGTCACACTGACACCACAGAGATTGACAGAGCGTGATGTCACTGGCACCACAGAGATTGACAGAGCGTCATGTCACACTGACACCACAGAGATTGACAGAGCGTGATGTCACTGGCACCACAGA
>CM065735.1:31980997-31990997 GCA_033310375.1 Conus canariensis | reverse complement strand
TTTCTTTCTTTGAAGTATTTTCTTGTTGTGTTTAGTGTGTTTAGCGCATTTAGATATGCTACTATGCTGTATCCTCTTTTTTTTTTTAGAGTATTAAAACATGTTCAGCTTGCAATATCCTCTCTTTAGTATACTAAAACACGTTAACCTTGCTGTGTCCTAGGTTTCGAGTATTAAAAAAATGTTCACCTTGCTGTATCGTTTGTTTAGTGTACTTAAACTTTTTTTTAAAATCTTGCTGTATCTTTTGTTTAGTGTATTAAAGCATGTTCGTTTTGCTGTATCCTGTGTTTAGTGTGTTAAAACACGTCCACCATGCTGTATCCTCTGTGTACAGTATCAAAACATGTCCACCTGGCTGTATCCTGTTTAGTTTATTAAAAAAAAAATGTTCGTCTTGCTGTATCATCTGTGTCCAGTATTAAAACACGTCCACCATGCTGTATTCTCTGTTTAGTATATAAAAAACATGTTCGTCTTGCTGTATTATCTGTTTAGTGTATCAAAACATGTCCACCTTGCTGTATTCTCTGTTTAGTTTATAAAACATGTTCGTCTTGCTGTATTCTCTGTTTAGTTTATAAAAAAACATGCTCGTCTTGCTGTATCCTCTGTTTAGTTTATAAAAAAAACATGGTCGTCTTGCTGTATTCTCTGTTTAGTGTATTAAAACATGTCCATCTTGCTGTATCCTCTGTTTAGTTTATAAAAAAAAAGCATGTTCGTCTTGCTGTATTCTCTGTTTAGTATATTAAAACATGTCCACCTTGCTGTATCCTCTGTTTAGTGTATTAAAACATGTCCATCTTGCTGTATCCTCTGTTTAGTTTATAAAAACATGTTCGTATTGCAGTACCCTCTGTTTAGTTTATATAAAAAAAACATGTTCGTCTCGCTGTATTGTCTGTTTAGTTTATATAAAAAAAACATGTTCGTCTTGCTATATTCTCTGTTTATTTTATAAAAACATGCTCGTCTTGCTGTATCCTCTGTTTAGTTTATAAAAACATGTTCGTATTGCAGTACCCTCTGTTTAGTTTATATAAAAACATGTTCGTCTTGCTGTATTCTCTGTTTAGTTTATAAAAACATGTTCGTCTTGCTGTAGTCTCTGTTTAGTTTATAAAATCATGGTCATTTTGCTGTAGTCTCTGTTAGTTTATAAAAACATGGTCATTTTGCTGTAGTCTCTGTTTAGTTTATAAAAACATGGTCAGTTTGCTGTAGTCTCTGTTTAGTTTATAAAAACATGTTCGTCTTGCTGTAGTCTCTGTTTAGTTTATAAAAAAAAAATGTTCGTATTGCAGTACCCTCTGTTTAGTTTATTTAAAAAAAGAAGAAAACATGTTCATCTTGCTGTATCTTCTGTATAGTTTATAAAAAAAAGCATGTTCGTCTTGCTGTATTCTCTGTTCAGTATTATTAGAACATGGTCGTCTTGCTGTATCCTTCATGCCCTGACCAGAGTCACATGCAGATGAATTCTGACACATTGCAATGTTTGAAACCAGGTCAGCACCAACTGCAACAACTCCCAAGCTCTCTTCGGTTCCCCAGTGACCCCTTACCCCACCCAGAGCACCTCCAACGCCGCTCTGACGGTGCAGGCTGGGGGTGGCGGGGTACTGCACCTACCCCGGAGCACCAACCTCACCGCCACCACCTTCTACAACATCGCTCTGACACCAGGTTCCAGACAACACTGCCTCGTCAATCTGCAGTCTGTGATTGACGGTAGGCCGCTGGTTGAGAGGGTTCCGGGGTGCTGGAAGAGAAGCGTGGTCGGTTGGTTGGCTGGTTGGCTGGTTGGTTGGTTGGCTGGTTGGCTGGTTGGTTGGCTGGTTGGTTGGCTGGTTGGTTGGCTGGTTGGTTGGCTGGTTGGTTGGTTGGCTGGTTGGCTGGTACCGGTGCCAGATCAGATAATCATGTCATGAAAGACAGTTCGATGTTGTGCTGGACATTCAAGAAGTTGACGATCTGCGTTGTTGAAAAAGAAAAGAGAATGTAGAGGTTGTGATGTGAATGAGTCACAAGATAAATTCGATCCATTTTGAGTTTGACTGCCGAACATGTACAGCCTTATGTCATCGGTTTTTGCTTGTTTTGTATGTATTTGTTTGTTTGTTCGTTTGTTTGTTTGTTTGTTCAGAATCATTCGTCTATCCGAAAGTGCGTTCAATATTTTTTCTTGGTAATTTGTTACGTCTGTCTTTGAGGAAAGGTCTGCTGGTTTTATAGAATTCATAAATCAAGCAATATAATTCCATTTTGTATTGGCAAAAATATTATTGTCTCGCTCGATTCACTGAAGTTTTTTTTTTCCAACTATTTAAAACTTTAATTTATGTAACTGTTCCTTTCATTTTCTTATGAGTTCATGGTAATTACTGTTTGCGCATTCTCGACCAGAGCGAAGAGAAATAAACAGTGTTCATGTTGCTTGGCTGGTCGTTTGTTAATTAAGCAGGATGGTTTAGTAGTCAACTGGTTAGCTTGTAAAAAGTAGCTGGCTGCTTGATTTGTTGTAGGTACGTTTCGTTAATTTTTTATTATTTGGATGTTTGATTGATTGGTAGGTTGGTTGTTAAAGTGTTTGGCTGGCTAGTTTGTAGTTGGTTTGCTAACTTGCATCTGGTTGGTTGGCTACCTTGCTAGTAGTTTTAGTGGACGATTGATTGGCTGGCTCACCGCCTAATCCTCTATCAATTCTAACTTCCGTGTGCGATTTCGTTTTCTGACAGTAGCGGATTCCCTTCGACTTTTCCAAATATTTATGTGACATCTTTGCTGTCCATTGCACTATAGTTTCCGTAAAGTGTACAGAAGTAAACCATTTATCCAGACAGGTACAGAATAATTTAGTGTTGACCAGAATGCACGTGAATCTCGTTAACATTTTGAATCAGGATATAGACATGTTGGCCCAATAAAATGTGTTTACGTACCCTCAGTACACCGTGACATCAAGGCCCTGAAATAATTGTGTTTCTTGTTTCTGTACGTAACTCTCTCTCTCTCTCTCTCTCTCTCTCTCTCTCTCTCTCTCTCTCTCTCTCTCTTCTTTTAACTACCCACACCTGCACCCTCGTTTTAACACGTTGTTTTCATGCATGAAAAGCTCTAGTATTTGCGCTCTCTTACCCTTGTCTGTCTGTTCGTCTCGCTCTTTGCCTCAACCTCTCCCCGTCTCTCCCCCCCCCCTCTACACACATATTCCCCCTCCTCTCTTTCACACACACACACACACACACACACACACACACAACAAAACACGAGAACTTTAGAATGTTCCCAACACTTTCCCAGGTATAACACTGACTGGGTGTTTCTTCTTTTCCTGCAGTGATCCACATCACATGCATGGAGGGAGGGCGGCAGAGGAGCTGCACACCCCAGGACCTCCAGAACTACCACAGAGACACAGGCCACGACCTGTGCCACCCCTAATGGGAATCTCCCCACCCCAGGACCTCCAGAACTACCCCTAACTGGGAATCTGCCCTCTTTCATCCATGGTGTACAGCGTCCGGCTTTGATTACCTGTAAATAATGTCGTTTTTGCTCATTGTTTAGCATGCATATTTGGCTCAGTGGCACTGCGCAGAGTTCAGAGTTTCACGTTTATTTCATCATGAGAGCAAGAGTTACCCTCCTTGTTTCTTACTTACTGTTTACTGTTCCTTTCCTCATTAAAGATTTTCTTTACACGTTCTGAGTTTGAATCCCGCTTGCGCCCGGCATTAAATGTTCATTTTCGTCGCCTGTTTAAGCATATTGTCGTTCTGGTGGTACCAGTGTGATGTAAACTTGGTCCCCTGGGAATGTTCATTGTTGTGTACAATACCACGTTTCCAATGTATTCAGTCTGAGGGGACGTAATCCACAGTGACATGATGCCACTTGGATGGCTTTCGTTAGGGACACGAAAGAATGGGTTTGGGTTCTGTCCCCTTTTAGGAAACGCATCCTCCTCCTCCTCCTCCATGCTCCACTCTATCATTAGTACCTCGTCTTCCATCCCCTCGACCCTACGCTCACTTGTTTGCTTTTTTTCTGTCATTGTCTCATATGTTTCTTCCTTTTCTTCAGCTTTATGTCATTCAACGAAAAGCTCGGTTCAATATCTGAACAGTTATTATGATAATGTAAATAAAGCTGATGGCGTTTTCATGTTCCTTTTTTCTGGATTTGTGTTTGTGCGTGCGTGCGTGCGTGCGTCCGGTGTGTGTGTGTGTGTGTGTGGTGTGTGTGTGTGTGTGTGTGTGTGTGTGTGTGTGTGTGCGCGCGCACGTATGTGTGTGCGTCTGTGCGTGTGTGTGGGCGTGCATTGGTGCGTGCGTGCCGGCGTGCGCGTGTGTATGTGGGTAATTGTGAGTGCGCGCGCGCGTGCGTGTGTGTGTGTTTGTGTTTTCGTGTGTGTGTGTGTGTGTGTGTGCGTGCGTGTGCGTGCGTGCGTGTGCGTGAGTGCGCGTGCGCACGCGGTCACGCCCTCGCTAGTGTGTATGTTGTGTGCGTGCCTGTGTGAATAAATATGTTTTGCATGCGTGTGTTAGTGATCAAATGAGAGATAAGACAGACAGTGGGCGAATTGGGGTGTGGAGGAGAAAGGAAATAGACAACACACACACACACACACACACACACACACACACACACCACACACAACCTCTTCCTGCTTTGTATTTAAAATCACTTGTTTACAGGAAACGTCTACCATTACTAAGCCATGAGATTCAGTTCAATTAAAAAAATAGTTAAAGGAATTTAAGCATCTTTTTATATATCAATGCAAGGAAACATTGAATCCGCATACAATAAATGATACCTCACCAAAGATACATATATATCGCTGAAAAGAAACCAACTCTAGTTACGGGCATCATTGTAGGAGAACCAGTCACCAACATTTAAAATTTGTTTCGTATTATTAAAAACAAAAACAAAAAAAAACCCTTTAATCTGAGACAACTTCTGAAAAACCGTGTATATAGCACTTTATTCTTCTCTTCCTTTTTCTTCTTCTCCTCCCCTCCTCCCCTCCCCCCCCCCCTTCTCTCTCTCTCTCTCTCTCCTCTCTCTCTCTCTCAATCTGCGCGCGCGTGCGCGTGCGCGTGTGTGTGTGTGTGTGTGTGTGTGTGTGTGTGTGTGTGTGTGTGTGTGTGTGTGTGTACAAGATATTACTCGGCCTTTAAAGGAGACTAAGGCGTGACAGCAAATGCAAGAAGGCCAAACACAAATCCCCCACCCCCCCTCCCCCCACCCCCCTTAAAGAAAGACCAAACAAGCAAAAAAACAAAACAAAAAAAATAAAACAAAAACAAAACAAAACAAAACAAAAAAACCTTCCATTCATCTTTCAGACAAATCCATAAGCACATGCGCTTTTCGCAGGTTTGGCAAAATAAATGCAAAAATAAACCTTGGTTTGTTTGGTCAAAAAGCAAAAAAAAAAAAAAATTACATTTTTCCCCCTCTCTCTCACTTTCTATCTCTGGGTAGACAAATATCTAGATGGATAGGGGGATGGAGCGATGGAGGGACGGGATAGGATGGGATGGAATGGATGGATGGGTGGGTGGGTGGGTGGGTGGGTGGATGGACGATGGAGGGATGGATGGGTAGATGGATGGATGGGTGGAAGGGTAGATGGGTGGATGGGTGGATGGATGGATGGGTAGATGGATGGATGGGTGGAAGGGTAGATGGGTGGATGGGTGGATGGATGGATGGGTAGATGGATGGATGGGTGGAAGGGTAGATGGGTGGATGGATGGATGGATGATGGATGGATGGATGGATGGGTGGGGGTGGTGGTGGGTGGGTGGGTGGTGGAGGAGTGGGATGGATGGATGGATGGATGGATGGATGGATGTGATGGATGGCATGGATGGATGGATGGATGGATGGATGGATGGATGGATGGGTGGAAGTATAGATGGGTGGATGGATGGACGGAGACACAAATATACGAATACGACACTTTAGGAACAAACATCTTTCAACGATTCATCATCATGAGGTAGATCACGGCGAGGACAGCGATGAGTACGATGATCTTTTAGTTCATACTGCATTTTTTGTGGAACCCAAAAGATTACATTCAACAGTACCACGACAACAGGAATGAAAGAACTGAACAAACGTAGGAACGAGTGAAATAAATAACAGAAGTGTTTGGGGAAGCCAGAAAGATGTCATCATAAGGAGCAGCTAGCGTGAAACCATAGTCCTCAGAGCGCAATACCCTGGATCTACAGAACATAGAAGAAAAGAACAACCTTCCGGATGTGAACAAAACAAAAACAAGGGGAAAAAAAAAGAAAAAGAAAAGAAAATTAATTAAAAAAAAAAAAAACTAACTACACGGATTTATGCATTTTTTGTGCACGTATGCATTTGAAGTTTCATTATAAACTTGGTAAAAGTACATGTTAAGTAAACACAAGGGATCGAAGAAGCATCAACCATTACGCTTACTTTGAAAAAGAAATACGGTGTTGACAGACCAGCAAATTAATAAGAACCACATTTTTACAGCAAATACACAGGAACATAAAACATTGGCTTATCATAGTATCAGACATCAGTACTTGTTAAGAAAGAAAAAAAAACACACACACACACACACAAGAAAGAAATCATATCAGTTAAACACAATCTACTTTTGTGGCAGCCTTGAACAGGCCCACAATGTTTTACAGCAAACATACACTAAAGATAAACGGTTGATGCCAAGACCAGCAGTCATCCCTGAGATTGACTTGAACTAAAAATATTTCCGCGCATGGAAACAGATTTTTTTTCTATCACAGAACTTTTCGAGAGCTTCATTGGTAAGCTCCAGTTTAACAGAAAATCATATGTAACAATAAAAAAAAAATTTAAAGTATTAAGAGATCCAAGAATCTCAGCAGTAAATAAATCCTAACTGCAAAACCTCTGTATCTCTCAAAATAGATATAAACCAAACAGAAATGAACGCTAGAAAATTCATCTTTAGAAGAAAAAAAAACAAAAAAAAAAACCCACCTCCATTCCCTGTTCTTGACAGACAGCAGTCACGAGGACGATACATACAGACATACATGAACATGGCCAGCGATGGGAAATCGGGCGTTCTCTGCGTTGTAGACACTGCTCTGCCTTCCACCGCTGCTCAAACGGCGTGCATTCTCTACGTTAGAGAGAACACGCAATCTTCTATCACTGTTCAAATGCATCTGGTCATCATCATATTTTCAGCCCCCGCCCGCCTTCCTCACCCTCACACACACGCACACAATCTTGATTTGCACTTACAATCAATTACCCGCCTCTAACGTAGAGAATGCACGCCGTTTGAGCAGCGATGGAAGACAGAGCAGTGTCTACAACGCAGAGAACGCCCAGTTTTCCATCGGTGGTCACCTCTCGCTCTCCCCTTTTCTCAATCCGTCTAAAAAAAAAAAAAATAAAATAAAAAAAAAGTTCACAAAAAAAAAAAAAAAAACGAACGAAAAGAAAAAAAATCCACCAGCCAAAACAAATTTAAAAAGCATATATACCCGTAACTCTCCAAAGCAGGCCACAAACGGAGTGGCCAGCAGTTTTGAACAGCTAGCCATGCAGACAGCATTCCTCCGAGAGGGCCGGTGGAACTGGGGAGCAGGAAGGGAAGCAACGCTGGACTCTCCAGTACATGGATGGTTATCCGTTTCCTGTTTCGCCGTCATATTACGCGCTGCCCGTGTGTTGAACAAGTGTGTCGAACAGGGAGTTAGTCAAAGCACGACCAGGTGCTGATCAAATCCTGCTGCTACTCCTGACATATACACACCCATACACAAATAACAAATAGATATTCGGAAACATCAACGAATCCATGGCAAGTGGATTCTGTTTTTCATTAAAAAAAAAAAAAAAAAAAAGAAGAAAGAATCCCTCAAGAACGCCACCCACACGATCAAGAGAACTCCAACCCCTCCTTACCACTTCTTCGTCCCTTCTCCATACATTTAAGTGGCTCTCAAGTTGCCAAAAAGAAAAAGAAAGAAAGAAAAGAAAAAGGAATCCTGCTCACCCGTACGGATGATTATACACATGTTGCGCATACAGACCTACAGACTTACAAAAAAAAAAAAAAAAAAAAAAAAAAAAAAAAAAAACAGCGAGAACAGAATCGCCTTGGAAACATTCTCGTATCACATGAACGCATCAGACACTTTTCACACACCCCAGAGAGTGCTCGCCCCTCCATCATAAACACAACCTCGGCGTATGCTCACCTCAGAGTCTTCGTAGCGGCAGCACTGAGTAACATTCACACAGCAGAGCAAACTGAATGTAAGATCACGAATAAAACAAATACCATTTCTCACCCCAATGGTATTGGGCCTGATAAAACAAAGTGCCATTTATTATCACAATAGTACTGGGCCTGATAAAACAAAGTACCATTTATTATTCCAATAGTACTGGGCCTGATAAAACAAAGTGCCATTTATTATCACAATAGTACTGGGCCTGATAAAACAAAGTGCCATTTATTATTCCAATAGTACTGGACCTGATAAAACAAAGTGCCATTTATTATTCCAATAGTACTGGGCCTGATAAAACAAAGTGCCATTTATTATTCCAATAGTACTGGACCTGATAAAACAAAGTGCCATTTATTATCACAATAGTACTGGGCCTGATAAAACAAAGTACCATTTATTATTCCAATAGTACTGGGCCTGATAAAACAAAGTGCCATTTATTATACTGGACCTGATAAAACAAAGTACCATTTATTATACTGGACCTGATAAAACAAAGTACCATTTATTATTCCAATAGTACTGGGCCTGATAAAACAAAGTGCCATTTATTATCACAATAGGTCTGGGCCTGATGAAACAAAGTGCCATTTAGTATTCCAATAGTTCTGGCCCGAGTGATAGATGACCTGAGAACAGCAATTGCAGACAGTACGAAATATGTCGAAAATCACAGAAAAAAAAAATTTAACTAGAAAAAAAAAAAAAATGAACATTAACCTTTGGCGGTAAATCCCCTAAAATCCATTTAGAACGGTGGAGTACACCACGAACTTCTGCTGAAAACAAGTATATGAAAATTAAAACAAAATTATGTAGACGACAAAAATTAATAGCTAGAAAAAGAAAAAAAAGGAAAGCACTAGAAAACCCTATAGCAACTAAACGAAGTTTGGCTTTGTTTACCATTGTCCAGGTGTATACGGAGCAGAAACATCCGAAGAAGAATACTCGATTTTTGCAGTGTTAAAAAAATAATTCCAGACAAACCTAAAAAGAAAAAAAAAAAAAAAAAAGCCTTCCCCTCCCCCCCCCCCCCCCCCAAAAAAAAAAAAAACAACAACAACAAACAAACAAACAAAAAAAACACACCTGAAAACAGAAAAAAAGGAAAACAACCAGAAGAAGTCCAATAGGCGTTGATGTTGCCCTTAACGGTATACTGACAATGTTGAATCTTTCCTTTGTAAGTTATGATGTTCTTGCGTTACCAAATCGTGGGCGTAATGTTATTCTGATCACAAATCATCTAAACATTCAATGCGTGGGGGATGTGAATACAAGGCTAAAAACAGAAACTATTTCCTGACATTCAATGGTCCCTGCTTATAGATTAAAAAAAAAAAATACAGCAAGTCATTCCAGAAGATGACACTTGTTTGTTTTGTTTAGCTAACAGTGAATAGATTCATCCAGCTGTTTGACTAATGCACTGCAAAAGAAACAATTCTGTCCAGCATATTACAAACAGTACAGCTACAATGCACAAGGGATACATTTGCATACTTAAAAAAAAAAAAAAAATGACTGTCTCACGATGTGGTAAAAAGAGATTAAAAAGAATTAAAAAACCCTGGCAAACTACAGTCCACATATACTTCTCCAGTTCACCTTTTCTGGACAAAAAGACCCTTCAAACGAACTGCTCTTTTTCATAGCAAACTACTAGGTTACTTGTAAAAAACCAAAAACAATGGAAA
>CM065735.1:31961830-31980897 GCA_033310375.1 Conus canariensis | reverse complement strand
AAACGGTATATTGAGACTGCCTTGGTGTGTCGGTGGGACCAAGGGAAGACTTGTTAAACTTCATCGAACACATGTCTAACTTCCACCCTGCCCTCCGATACACCCACGAAATATCATCCAATCTATCTCCTTCCTGGACCTTTCCATCTCTGTCCACCCAGACTGTTCCAAACTCTCCACCACCGTCTTCTACAAGCCCACTGACTCACATGCATATCTCCTGTACAACTCCAGCCACCCATCCTCCGCCAGGAACAGTATACCACTTTTCTCAGTTCCAAAGGCTCAGGCGCATTTGCAGTAGAGAGCAGGACTTTGAGAATGAGGCTCAGAGGATGTCCACCTTCTTCATAGCCCGCCAGTACCCAGAGGATATTTGCAAACAGCACTTGAGCGGGCACGCTCTACCAGCCGCACAGAAGCCCTGAGACCAAAAGCAACGGTTGAGGATGAGGATCGCGCTGTGGTAGTCATCCCATACCATCGTCACAACCTACCAGTCTGCAGAATCCTGCGTGAAAATTTTAGTCTCCTCCAGCAAGATCCAGACCTCAAACAAATCTTTTCCAAGCCACCGCTGATTGCTTTTCAGAGGGACAAGAACCTGCGTGACATGCTTGTGAGGTCCAAGCTTAGACCGCAGGCCACCCAGTCAACCTCACCAGGGTGCAGACCTTGTGGGGACAAAAAATGCAAGACGTGCCCATTTATAGACACTGCAACTACAGTCGTGGGACCCACTGTCATATTCACTGTGAGGTCCAGTTTAAACTGCCAGTCTAGGGACTTAGTGTACGTCTTGACCTGCACGCTGTGCTCCAAGCTGTATATTGGGGAGACCTACCGCTCATTGGCCGACCGCTTTTCAGAGCACCTGAGGTCGATGAAGCTGGGCCACAACAACCCAGTCGGCCAACATTTTGTTGGTCCGTATCACAGCTTCAGTCATGCGAAGATATCAGCAGTGTGGCAGAACCGCAGAGATCGTGTATACAGAAAGCACATGGAGAGCCTTGTCATCAGCCGCTTGGGCACCACACAGCCAGCTGGGATGAACATCAAGTCACTGACGTCTAGCTGAGCCAGGGCCCTTCTGCCTTAATCTCCTGTCCTGTCCCTCTTTAGCCCCTGTTTCTTTCTCTTTCAGTAGGCAAAATAGTGAATATTTCCATTTATTCCCCTCCTTTTGTGTGTGTGGGTGTGGGTGTGGGGGGGGGGTGGGTGTTTTGTTGTGTGTGTATGTGTTTTGTGGTGTTTGTGGGTGGGTAGGGGGGGTGTGTGTGTGCGCGCGTGTGTGTGTTGGTGTCTTTGTGTGAACTGTGGTGTGTGTCTGTGTGAACTCAATACACCTGAACAGGATCAGTGACTTTATTTTGGTTCAACTTAATCATTAAATGAAATGTTCTCACCCAACTCTCACAGAGGCTTTCCTGTCCACACTGTCCTCTCCTTTTCACTTTGATAACGGGCCTATGGCTTGAAACGTCAGTGTTCTCACTAACGGATTCTACTACTACCAAAGGTTTTTATAAACTTTATTATTTTTTCATTTTGTAAAAAGAGACGTTGAAGTCGGTGCATGTCAGCTGAAGGGTCCTTCATTCTTCAGGTGAAAATGCTGACTTTCAAGAGCCGTCTTTCGCTGATTTTTTTTTCCTTTGCTTTTTTTGTTATTTTTGTTGTTGTTGTTGCTGTCCCATCTTCTGTGCCTCACCTCAGAGGCAGTGCACCCACGCCGATCATTCCGATCGTCCACAGCCACAGCCCGGTCGGCCCCGCCGCAGCCCCGGCGCCGGCAATCCACAGGAGAGCAGTCAATGTCAAGCCGTCAAGGGGCAACCCACCGGAGGAGACACTGCACTGCTGCCGAATCAATTAGCTGGTGTTCAGTGGTGCTTGTTCTGATCCAGCATACGCAGGACACCACCTACTAAGCCCCCTACTGACGACAATAATTGCTTAGTCACGGCCCCGGCGTGAGTGAGCTCTCCCTTCGGAGGGCCCACCACGTCCGTCCAACGACAGCCCCCATGAACTCGCTGATACTGGTGACCCAGACAGAATCAAACCAAGGCCACAGACGTGGAGATGACATTGAAAGTGAGGTCATCATAAGAGCAGGGCATGAATGGCCACAGAATTTGATACTTTTTATGGTGATCGATGAGAATGAGGATGATGAAGATGATGCTATGGATTTCCATTCCGGTCTGAGACTGCATGACAAGCCTGCACTCTGCGCTTGCTTTCATAATATATCCCCGCGTCAACCAGGCCCGAGAGATTATGACGCCTGCAGTGTTGGTCAGGAAATTTGAGCAACACTCTCAGAGTCGCCTCCAGTTAGTGGATGAAACTCGCCTTGTGTGTGTGTGTGCAAGTCTTCCCAACTGAGTCCGCAGCAAACTCAACTCTGGGTAGGAGCCGGTTGGGGCAGAAAAATCCCACATGGCTCTGAGAGGAATCGAACCCATGACCTTCCAGTCGGGAGTCCGCGACGCTAGTTACTTCGCCACGGCTGCTGGTACCTGCCAATTTTTTTTCTTTTTCTATGAATGTCATGGATGCTTTAGAAAAGTCACAGACCTGAATAATCTAGATCGACAGGACTACTGACGTTTCTTTCCCTGAAAAGTTCACGCCGATGATAATATTCCACATCCGCACCCTCTGTCGCTTCTTCAAAAAGCATTCTGAACACTTACTATTCAGCTAAATTCACTTTCATCGTAGACGAAGTAATCCCCAGTTGTAGCGAGGGGACGAAGGGAATCGTTCCACGGAGTTCTCAACCACTGAAATTCCAGTGTTCGAACTCTGGGCGATAAGGCACGGCTTTCTTGCCGTAGAGTGTCCACAATCATCAAGTTGATTATTCTGACACTTGCGTGTGTATAACCGTTTTTTTTTTTTTTAATCCCGCCATTAAGGCAGCCATACTCCTGCTTCGGCTTGATTTGTTAATTGTCCTTCCTCTTATGGTACTTTCTTTCTGGCAAATTTTCATGACATTTCAGTGAGACCACTCTGGCTTATTTACGCCCTAGGTTTTGTTTCGTTTGTTTGTTTTCGTTTTTTGCTTTGTTGTTGTTGTTGTGCGGAATCCCGAAACTGAGCAAATCAACCTGCGAAAGATTTCGACCCGTTCCCCTGCCGTTGATCTTCCGATTTGTGAGACAGGAATATAATCTTTACAAACAATTTGATTTTTCATTTTCCAACCGTAAAGTGTCAGGGGTAATGGGGTATGAACAGTATCGGAAAGACAAACGTAAAATTGGGTGATGCTCGATCTCTAGCACCATTTTCAGAGCAAAGAACATGACAGACAGACGAGGAAGTGGTTCAAAATACAGTAACGCCTACAATCAATACGCTTCCAGTTTCTAGGAAAGCTCTCCTTTACCGCCCCCCCCCCCTCCCCCTCCCTAACACGACCCAGAAACATACAACGCTTTCCGCCCAAACAGGTCAGCGTGAGTATTTGGATGAGAAGATGCTTTTGAATTGGAGGGTACAAAAACTAAGTATTCAAATTATTTGTGTCTCTCACACAATACCTCCCAACTTCCTCATCCCCCTCCCCCCCAACCACCCCCCCCCCACCACCACCACCTCCCCCTTCCCATTTCTCCCTCTCGGCCACGACTATCCCCGAATCCCAGAGCTTTGCGTCTCCAGGCAAAGGTTCCCTTGCCAACATAATTTTTTTTTTTTTAATTATTATTCTGCTTACTAGCCAAGAACCATAACCGCTCTCCATCCGACCTACTACTAAAAATTGGAAGGAAAAAGATTTGCAAAAAACAACAAAAAAAAAAAAATCATCGAAAGACGCTTGCTTTCCGGCCTACTGTCCCCCCCCCCCCCCCCCCCCCCCCCCCCCCCCCAAAAAAAAAAAAAAAAAAAATTCAACTACTAAGCGACAAATCAGCATTAAAGATGAACATACATAGTAAAACTCTGTGCGCGCCGCGCGCGCACACACACACACACACACACACACACACACACACACACACACACACACAATCTTTATCAGAAATCCTAATTGAAGAAGTGTTTTCGACAAGGAAACTTTTTTTTTTTTTTTTTTTTTTTTTTTTTACCGAGCTAGTTTAGGTGAATGTCTGATGACTATAAAATGCTTCCACTGCACGGAAGCGAAGACGACCTTTCAAATACCCTCTACATGGACAGTGTCCAGCGAGAGGATGACCAACTCCAGATTCACAATTTGGATGGAAAGCAGTTGCACGGGACGGGGGTACGAAAGGAAACGTTTCCGTTGGTAAGCGATTTCTTTGTGGAGACTTAGCAGATGCCTGATCTACTCAATGCCTGTGTCTTAGGATGATATTTTTCGCATTGGGGAAGAAGGGAAATGGGTAGTAAGTGAGGGGGGGGGGGGAGGGAGGGTGAAGCCTGTACTGAAAAAAAAACGTAACTGAAGTCTTTATATTATATATATATATATATATATATATATATATATATATATATATATATATTTCAAAGAGGGGGCGGCGGAAGGGGGTAGGGGTGGAATCCAGATTCTTATTAAAGCGTGCGGCATGGAGGACGTTGGAAAAGAAGAGGGGGTGGGGGTGTGGGGTGGGGGGTTACTTTCATTTTCCAAATTTTGAAAGGGTGTGTTTTCTTACACGAGAAAGCCATAAATGCTTGATTAAATTTCACTCACCTGAATTAGAATTTCAAGGTGTGTCACAGGTCCAACCAGGAAAAAAAAAATATGGAAGACAGACGCGTGTTACCTACAGGTCCACACACATCTTAAATGTGGTACATTCTTCCAATACCTGACTCCCCGAAAGAACTGTACACAAAGGAAGAGCAAAGCCAAGAATCAGAACGCGCGTGTCCAGTGTCTGAACAGTACTCACTATGTCCCGTAGCCCTCACACGACAACCACGTGCAATGGGCAGTGTCCAACCAAACTGAAACCAAACTGGAATAACCCAGTGAGTTAAATGGCTCTGCCAGTTTGTGTGTAAGCAGAGGAAGTTGACGAATTTTGGAACACACACGCAAGCACGCACGCACGCACGCCGCGCGCGCGCGCACCACACACACACACACACACACACACACACACACACACACACACATACGTGCGCACGCACAAGCACGCACACACACAACACACACACCGGAAGGTCGTGGTGGTGGTGGTGGTGGTCGGAGGCGGGGAGCGAGGGGGGGAGGGGGGCGGGGTTACATAGGAAAGCATAGCATGCTAGAGTTCAAAACTATCCGGCGCCTTCTCTACATGTCACGCTGTGTTACCATGAGTATCTGTCACCAAGTCGCGCGCGTGTGTTCACACACGTGCTTGCGCGCGCGCGCGCGCGCGTGTGTGTGTGTGTGTGTGTGCGTGCGTGCGTGCGCGTGCGTGCGTGCGCGCGCGTGCGTGCGTGCGTGCGTGCGTGCGTGTGTGTGTGTGTGTGTGTGTGTGTGTGTGTGTGTGTGTGTGTGTGTGTGTGACTGTTCATTTCAGAATGGAACATGCTGCAAACAGCAGTTTTAAAACTAAGGGAAGCAAACCGTCTTTAGCTGTGCAAAATAGTGACAATATTGATTTACTTCCCCTGCTCCATTCCATCGACACACAAACGCACACATCCACAAGAAGAGAACATTTTCACAGAAATTGGACAGGTATGTGATTTACGTTGATTCAAAAGCCAACACCTATTTATATGAAGATGACACATAGTTTTGCTGACTGAAACGCGGACGCAAGATTGTCTTGGTTGAAATTTTGTTTGATTAAAAATATTCAATGATTATATTCCAGGTCGTTACAGTTATCTTCTGTCCACAAAACACTGTACAAGTATAAAACTTTAAACATCTTTTACTTCATACAAAGATTTCGGATCTTATTTTTTTTCCCAGGAGGAAGCACATGGAGACAGTATTAAGTAGCTAATGGTTTAGAAACTGGGTACCAGATTTTCTAGTGTAGTGTTGACATTACTCAAGGTCTTTGACAAAGTCTTTCAAGTTGTAGATTCGTAAAAATACAAAAATCAAAATAAATAAAAAAAAGAATATGTAATGAATAGTTAAGAATGTACCTTTATTATGATCATACAACATGGATTTGTCCCAAAATTCAATAGTCAGCGCTCACCTGTTGTATTGATGACATACTTACCAAGTTTTCGTGTAAGAACAGATTTGAAGCTTCGTTTTCTTTGCATTTCATGTGTACGTTTGATAACGTTCCACGTGTAACGCGTTCAGGTGACGAAGAGCTTTTCTGAATAGCTGCTTGTTGGCGTGCTAGACCCGCCTTCAAGTGGTTCGGCTGCAAATGCGAAGGTCATAGGGTCGAATCTTTACGGCTTGAAACCGGCGATCTCTATCTACCCAGCAATAGCAGAGTGTCTGGCATCGATCAGAGATAGTAAAGGTGGTTGAAGAAGAAGGTTGGAGGTCCACTCTACAGTTCAATCCAGACACGGTGACCTAGACACGGTGAACTTGTAACAGTTAACTGTCTTTATAGTCACTAGGCTATTGGACCAGGTAATCTTCGTGTCAATTTATCAGTTCTTTATTTTTCAAACTTTGAGCCTATCAGAAATCGTGCTCCAGTTCCTGGTTGTTTAGCACGGGGTGTCTGTAGATGAAAATGATGTGTCGACAAAATATATAGCACTATTGAAAATAATTTTCATAATCATCATGTTAATCAAGTTTAGACTGTCTTCTTACGCTCTGGCTCATCAGTCATGAAAAGTGTATCGCTTTTGTGTGCAAAGACTTCATCAGAGCAAAGTGGGCGAATGACAAAGTGTGTGTGTGTGTGTGTGTTTTGTGTGTGTGTGTGTGTGCATGTGTCTACTGGGGAATTGTGTGTGTGTATGTGTGTGTGTGTGTGTGTGTGTGTGGTGTGTGTGGTGTGTGTGTGTGTGTGTGTGTGTACTGGGGAATAGTCAGTCAGTGTGTGTGTGTGTGTGTGTGTGTGTGTGTGTGTGTGTGTGTGTGTGTGTGTGTCTGTGATATGATAAAGGTGTCAAGTTCAATGTAAACAACAGACGACAGCCTTTCTATGATAAGAGCATTTAACAGACGGGCAAGATGTCATGAAAAGAAAGGAAAAAAAAAAAGTTTAAGAAAGAAGATTCGTCATTCGACAAATTATAAACTGATTTAAACATGAAGATCAATTAATGTTTTCTTTCCTTTCCAAGACCTTTTGCCTATTAGAATTGATCTGTAATGAGTTAGCCCACTCTTGTTTGTGTGTTTTGTTGTTGTTGTTGTTGTTGTGTTGTTGTTGTTGTACCCTAGCTAAAAGACTCCAGCGATCATCCAAAACAGCCGAAGTACTTGAACACTATGGTACAAATGCATCAGCTGGGGATGAGAACATTACCTGTGTGACCGTTTTTGATTACCCCGCCAGGTGGGCAGCCACACTCCGACTTGGGGGATTTTCGAGACTGATAATGCTACGCTAGGAGGTTAATTGTCACAGCTGAAGACAATCCCCGCATAACTATGCAGAGCATAACCACATTTTGATGTAGCCTTGGTGTTCTAGCCTGTGTCAATGGGCCTGACACAGCCTTAAACCAAGGCGGAGCCCACTCTTGAGAGGGTACAGATGCAAAGTGGAACTTTAATACAAGGTGAAGTCATTCTAAAACAGAGAGATTTGTGTGGCACCATTCAGCCCAAACGTTGTGTGGCACCATTCAGCCCAAAGGTTGTGTGGCACCATTCAGCCCAAACGTTGTGTGGCACCATTCAGCCCAAAGGTTGTGTGGCACCATTCAGCCCAAACGTTGTGTGGCGCCATTCAGCCCAAACGTTGTGTGGCACCATTCAGCCCAAACGTTGTGTGGCACTATTCAGCCCAAATGTTGTGTGGCACCATTCAGCCCAAACGTTGTGTGGCGCCATTCAGCCCAAACGTTGTGTGGCACCATTCAACCCAAACGTTGTGTGGCGCCATTCAGCCCAAACGTTGTGTGGCACCATTCAACCCAAACGTTGTGTGGCACCATTCAGCCCAAACGTTGTGTGGCACCATTCAGCCCAAACGTTGTGTGGCACCATTCAGCCCAAACGTTGTGTGGCGCCATTCAGCCCAAACGTTGTGTGGCGCCATTCAGCCCAAACGTTGTGTGGCGCCATTCAGCCCAAACGTTGTGTGGCGCCATTCAGCCCAAACGTTGTGTGGCACCATTCAGCCCAAACGTTGTGTGGCACCATTCAGCCCAAACGTTGTGTGGCACCATTCAACCCAAACGTTGTGTGGCACCATTCAGCCCAAACGTTGTGTGGCACCATTCAGCCCAAACGTTGTGTGGCACCATTCAGCCCAAATGTTGTGTGGCACCATTCAGCCCAAACGTTGTGTGGCACCATTCAGTCCGTGTGGCACCATTCAGCCCAAACGTTGTGTGGGACCATTCAGCCCAAACGTTGTGTGGCACCATTCAACCCAAACGTTGTGTGGCACCATTCAACCCAAACGTTGTGTGGCACCATTCAGCCCAAACGTTGTGTAGCACCATTCAGCCCAAACGTTGTGTGGCACCATTCAACCCAAACGTTGTGTGGCACCATTCAGCCCAAACGTTGTGTAGCACCATTCAGCCCAAACGTTGTGTGGCACCATTCAACCCAAACGTTGCGGAAAACTGTACCGTAAGTCCGGGAACAGCAGAGCGCCGTTTTTGTAGGCCCAGTACAAGTTTTTATTTGTTTGTTCTTTTTTTTTTTGATGGCATTGCTTTGATACCGATTTTGTACCGTAAAAGTGTCGCGGTTAGTCTGTGAGCGTCTGCTCGATTTGTTTGTTCTCTCTCTCTCTCTCTCTCTCTCTCTCTCTCTCTCTCTCTCTTGTATTGATAAACAAGCATTTTTAATGGGGAAACTGTCGTGCATTGACAGTGAAGGGTAATTCACAAAATACTGAAAAAATATCACTTTTTTTGCTTTGTTTTGTTAAAAAGGGAAAACTATGCCTTTGTAGTCCTGTGTCTACGTTGTGTGAATGCGAGTCTGACAGTGTTTGTATATACCGAGCGTGACGTCATCTTCTGACGACTTGATGATCATCGATGCCGGTGCTAGGTCTTGACGTCACAGATCTGCGTGTGGTCAATCAATGCCACTGGAGGGCACGGCGGGTCGGACAAAGAAAAAAAAATCGCCCAGCTTTTGTTGATATATTAACGTATTCTAGCGTGCGCGCGCGAGCGCAGGTGTGTACGTGTGTGTACATACGTGCAGTGCAAGGGTTTCTATGTCTACTTCCTCAATTGTAACCTGTATGTAAATCCAGTGAAGATGCTCACATAGATGCAAACGCACACACACACATTCAGAAACTCACATATACGAAGGGATGCACACGCGCGCAAACACACACACGGAGGTATGCATGCCCCCCCCCCCCCCCCCCCATGCTCTTGTCCCCGTAAGAACCCCCCCCCCCTCCACCACACACACACACACACACACACACACACACACACACACACACACACACACTGGCAACATAAAACATGCACAAAACCTTACGCATTCATATATTAAACAAGACTCACACAATTTCTTTTTGATTGTACAATTTAATCGACGAAAACAAATGACACATCGACAACATAAACCTCTCAGTTTCAATTCAAAGAGTTCCATTTGCTCCAATGTTTTGGGGGTTGTATCTCCATCCTGATGTTATGTGCGGACATAAACATTTGGGAGACAAATGGAACTCTTTTCAAAACAAAAACAAAACAACACAAAAAAAGCATACCTTCCTTCTCGATCCGAAAACTGGTCCAACCGACCATCATCATGTTCTCAACCATTCAGATAATGCTGACGATGACAACAA
This sequence comes from Conus canariensis, assembly GCA_033310375.1. Taxonomy (NCBI): domain Eukaryota; kingdom Metazoa; phylum Mollusca; class Gastropoda; order Neogastropoda; family Conidae; genus Conus; species Conus canariensis. The sequence goes on along the minus strand of CM065735.1, from coordinate 31,971,013 downwards.
GCACGCTGACGACACACCAAAAGCTTCATATCTGCCTACACCAAGTCTTTGCCAATAAATAACACTAATAAGACCACAAGAAAAAAAAAAATAATGACAATACTAATGATAATAATAATTATAAGTAATAATCGTGAAGAGTCAACGTAATCACAGTCAGGCAATCTGTATTCATAACACAACACTGACAAGCTAACATGTTTAAAAATCCAATGTGTGTGGACTAGATTTTAGCAAGTGTTTTGAAAAGGGGGGGGGGAGGGGGGGAGGGGGGGGAGGGGGCATCTTTAAACAACACCGATAGCTGATGAAAAAAAAAAGAAGAAGAAGAAACGATGACCACGATCAGGTTTGGAGCGTAGACAAACCAACGCACGGTGCACAGACTGAGAAAACACTGCTCCAGTCGATTTTTGAAAAAGAGCAAAGATGGTAGGATGGAAAAATGGTAAGGAGGGAGGGGCGCGGAAAGGGAAAAGGGAGAGTGAGCTGGTGGAAAGTTAAATGGTGGGGTGGGGTTGGGTGGGGGAGAAAGGTTGAAGAATCACAGAGTTCTTTTTCATGGACTGAAATGAATGAAGACAAGACAGTGTGACTACATGGATTTATTTTCAAAAATAGGAACTACTGACGCCCCCTGTCCCCCCTCCCCCTCCCGGCTCTTTCTCTATCTGTGCGCATGAGTGTGTGTGTGTGTGTGTGTGTGTGTGTGTGTGTGTGTTTGTGTGAGTGTGTATGTGTGTGTGTGCATGCGTGCGTCCGTACGCGCGCATGTGTGAGTGTGTGTGTGTTCTCTTCATCTGCCTCTAATGATGTTGTCCATTCCGCCGTTGTCATCTCTCCAGTCTAATCACCTTAAGAGATATGAAGTGTTGTCTGACGTAGTGAGGGCTATAATGCCATTCCTCAAATGACAATGGTAATAACATTGATGACAATACTACTATTGTTGATTTATCATCATCATAATTATTATTCTTACTATAATTATTATCATTAATTGTTATTTATTACTAATTAATTATTCTTAATTTACCATAATTATTATTGTTATTATCATTATCATTATTATCGAAAATCATCAAATCATGTCTTGCGTAATTAAAACTAAGCACTACAACTCTGTATGCACAGCAGACTTCTGATTTAAGTTCTCTCCCTTGCTCCCCTTACCGTTTCGGGTGCCGGTTAGGCTTTGGGGCGGAGAACAGCACCCATTCAAATCGCAACGTACATACTACCCCAGTTCACTGAAAATCTCAACGTGTTGATTGTCATGGTTTGGTCGGCGTGCAGTTCGCTAAGCTCTCTGTGTTCCTACTCTCCCGGGATCACTAGATTGTACTATCACTACTACTACTACTACTACTACTAACAATATTCTCAATATACTGCTACTGATACAAATAATAATGGTACTACTACAACTAATAATAATGATAATGATAGTGCTCTCAATAATAATAATGAGAAGAAGAAGAAGAACAAGAAGAAGGAGACCGAATTCAGTTCCAATATTTTAAAAAATCACTCAATCTAGTAAAAAAGCGATTGAAAATTTTTGTTATCATAACTCCAGCATTAACACTACGGCTTTCCAAGCAGACGGGCCAGTCGAAGGGTAGGCCATCTTAAGTCAGTCTATCATCAGTTAGTCACGTACTTTAGAGAGAGAGAGAGAGAGAGAGAGAGAGAGAGAGAGAGAGAGAGAGAGAGGAGAGAGAGAATGTTACTGTAGGTCAGTGAAGAGGTACAGGTGGGGAAGGCTGTACTCAGAGAGAGTGGTCGGGAGAAGAGGAGGAGGCGCGCGGGGGGAGGAGGGGGGTGGGGGTGGGGGTGGGAGGGAGGGCAGGGGGAGAGAACATGGACAGGAGGGTTGAACAGGGGTGGCATACGAGGTGGGGCCGGGGGGGGGGGGGGGTAGGGGGGATGGGGGAGAGAAACAGGTCGGGAGATGGGGTAGTGACGTTTACAAATACTCAAACATAGAGGAGCAGGACACAGGGATATACGGGGAAGTAGGGGGGGGGGGGGGGGGGGAGGAGAGGAAGGGGGCTAGGGCGTGGTGGTGGTGTTGGGGTGGGGGTGGGGGGGATGGAAGAGAGGAGGGAATCGGAGAAAGGGAGGAAGGTAGGGAAGGGGTGGTAGATGAGTTGCGTCATAGAAACCCTACGGAACTGTAGCCACTAGCGGGAAACCAACGGATAAAAAAAAAAAAAAAAAGTCTTCCAAAGGAACGAACACCAATACATGACATGCACGTGACAACTCCAGGCCGAAACTGACATCAGCAGGGCGTACTGAAGCAAGGAAAAAAAAAAAAAAAAAAGCCCAACAGAAATCATTCAGATCAAATGAGCTCTTGAAGTCGGGAAACATGGGATGGAGGGTTTAAAAAAAAAAAGAAAAGAAAAAGAAAAAAAAAAAAGACAAAAAAAATGACGCCGTGGTGACGTCATCACTCAAACGTCACTTTCCTCATCAAAGGTGGAGTCACTGGCTAAGTAACACGAGCACGTATTCTTCTTCTTTTTCTTCTCTCTGTCTCTCTCCCGCAAGGAATTGTTTCAGTTTTGATTTGATTTTGGATACAGCATGATGGTGATGTCCCCTCCGTCAATGTTTCCACTGATGACGTCTCTCTGATGACGGAGGATGGCGTACATGGCTGATGACGTGGCGTTCGGTTTTTTTTTTTGTTTTTTTTTTAAGGGTTATTCGTCTTTGAAGTAGATCGCCTTCATAGTGTTCCCGCCCACTGTAGTTTCCTGCAACACACACACACACACACACACACACACACACACCACACACACACACACACACAACACGCACACAAGCGTGCGCACGCACGCACGCACGCACACAACACACACACACACACACACACACACACACACACACACACACACACACTTGTGAACAACAAATGAGTAAAAACGAATAGATTGTCACATATAGAACACCCCCCCCCCCCCCCTCCCATACACACTCGCAAGCGCACGCGCGTGCACACACACTGGAAATGCAGGATCAAGAAAAAGCTGTGAAGCTTATTCTTTAACCCTCAATAAAAATAATTTTCACACACCACACACACACACACACACACACACACACACACACACACACACACACACACTGAAGCTTATCTTTAACCCTCATAAAATATTTTCACACACACACACCACACACACACACACACACACACACACACACACACACCACACACACACACATCTGTGAACAGCAAATGAGTAAAAACGAATAAATCGTCTAGTTGCAATGTGAGACGACTGCAGGCGGAAATCTAAACAGCTGGTCTCTAGCCAAGGTTCAAGTGTTGTTACCAGCCCGAACAGGTCCACATCGTGCATTCGTCTCTAACAGTGTCGTTCGTGACCAAGAGTGCAGGTGCTGCAGGTGTCTCTTATGTCACACACCTGCTCAGCCCGGAATACACCGTGAAAGGGAGACCAGAGTGCAACATACTTGTCTGTCTGTCTGTCTGTCCTGTGTGTGTGTGTGTATGTATGTGTGTGTGTGTGTGTGTGTGTGTGTGTGTGTGTGTGTGTGTGTGTGTGTGTGTGTGTGTGTGTGACACATATCGCAGTAATTTGCATGGGACAAATCTTGTCAACCTACCAGCTAATACGCCGGTCTGGTTTCTTCTTGTCTCCGTCTTCTTCTTCTTACTACCTTTGTATTTCATTTAGTCACTTTATTCCTGGCAGCTATGCTCGCTGTTACAGTGAGGCAAAGATCGTGTTTATCACAAAATCCCAGGTTTACAAGGCTAGATCGCTGAAGCGGTCGCTACCCTACGAGGAAGAAATGTCGTGGTCACTTTTCAGAGGTGAGTTTCACGGCAGTCAGTCTATGTAAACTCTGCTTCAATTTCTAATAAAAGAAAAAAGAAAAAAAGTCAGTATTGGGCCACCCGTTTGACAGGTTCATGCAGGATGCTACAGCAGTGCGAGTAACAACCGCTGAGTCAAAACAAAAGAACAAAACAAACAAAAAAACCATGCAGTTGCCCAGGAAGAAAATGAAAACAAAAATCTGCTTCTGTTTTCCCTCTGGGTGTTAGGCCACAGACAGATGCGCTTGACAGAAAACAAACAAACAAACAACAACAACAACAAAAGACTATTGTTTATCACCTCTCATGCATAATGTCTCGTAACATGTGCCAGAATACACATACTATGTTTCCAAACCTAGAAAGAAAAAAAATTCAGCAATACAGAGTCTATCCGCAAAAGCACAGTAAATGAATATCACGTTCAGTAAACAGGGAAGTCAGGAGACACACAGAATTGCATCAGTATTCAATCAGTCAGGAGACACACAGAATTGCATCAGTATTGAAGCAGTCAGGAGACACACAGAATTGCATCAGTATTGAAGCAGTCAGGAGACACACAGAATTGCATCAGTATTGAAGCAGTCAGGAGACACACAGAATTGCATCAGTATTCAATCAGTCAGGAGACACACAGAATTGCATCAGTATTCAATCAGTCAGGAGACACACAGAATTGCATCAGTATTGAAGCAGTCAGAAGACACACAGGATTGCATCAGTATTGAAGCAGTCAGGAGACACACAGAATTGCATCAGTATTGAAGCAGTCGGGAGACACACAGAATTGCATCAGTATTGAAGCAGTCAGGAGACACACAGAATTGCATCAGTATTGAAGCTTTGTTTTGGGCTGCGTCTGGAAGGCTCCGGAATGTAGTGGCCACGGGAGCATCAACGATAACTGCGTTGTGTAAGGTAAGGTAAGATAATGTTGCTTATAGCCCAGCCGACCGCAAAGGGCCATATCAGGGCTATCACCACGTTATAATCAACCTTTCACACATCTCTTTAAAAGACATCTTCTGAAAACGCACCAGAAACTTCGTTAAAAAATCTTTCTTCCGTAAAATCTTAAATCAGATGAAAAATGTGAATCTCTTTCAGAAACTCAAAGATCACGTCAGGTGGGACAACTCTGAACAGGGTTTTCATGGACTTCACATCTGTTGTCTTGAACTGAACAAGTACTTTAAAGTTTGACACTTCTCTTTTTTTTTTTTTGTTTGTTTGTTTTAAAACGTTATTGTGAAGATTTCCCCTCTCTCTCTAACAAATCGAAACAGCTGTGTATTTTAGTTTACTTAAGATTTTTCCCCTCTCTCTGGGAAATCGAAATATCTGTGTATTTCAGTTTAAATAAATAAATAAATAAATAATAATACTCTGTGTGTGTGTGTGTGTGTGTGTGTGTGTGTGTGTGTCTCGCTCTCTCTCTCTGTCATGTTATTTGGCAAATAGCCTGGCGAGGGCGAGGAGGCGGCCGGCGGGTGAGTGTGACGGAGTGAATCACCACCATTCATCACTCTGACCATGGCTGCTGGCCAGCCACTACCCTCGCCGTGCGGGAGAACGATGGACAACATTCATATATTTGGACATGCTCATCACCCAGAGAGAGAGATGGATCGGTAAACAGAGGGAAAGGGTATGGGTAAGGAGGGAGGGGACGGGTGAGGATGGGGAGGGAGAGGTAGAAAGGGCAGGCTGGTGGGGGGGGGGGGGGGGGGAGGGGGGAGGGGGAAGAGATGGTCTTGTCTGTTTGGTTCGTCTAATACGTCTGTGTCTAGACCCTTACACACAGAGACTACGTTTGTGTCCAAACCCTTACACACACCCACTGCACATCTGTGTCTAAAACCTTACACACACACACACACACACACACACACACACACACACACACACACACACTGCACGTCTGTGTCTAAAGCCTTACACACACACACACACACAACAACACCACACACACATACACACACACACCACACACACACCACACACACACACACACACACACACACACACGGCACGTTTGTGTCTAAAACCTTACACACACCCACTGCACGCAAAGATGAATGGAAATGACCATTTCGCCGCTCAGTGGTCCCAGAGCCCGTCTGAACCAAGGGACACTGCAACAATGAACTGCTGTATCAGTTCACTCCATCTCTCCTTTGTTCGTCACTGATCCAACCACCGCTTCGCAAATCCAGATCGCTAACAAACGACAAACCACAGTTCCTCTCGTAACGGAAAATCCACAATTCAGGATCCAGTCAGCAGGGCTACGACAGTAAGAACTGATCCAAAATTAATGTCCGACCATCTCCTTTCCCCGGAGGGGACACAACCTGCAAAACTGTAGGCTTGTGCTCGTGTGAGAGATGCTGTTAGGGCTACCGAATTTATATGTTTTGAAAAGGCTGTGGTCCGAAATGTCACGCTTTTGTTTCCCAAGCAAAGTTGAGTATTTCGTACATCGCTTATGTTAACTTTAATAAGGTAAAGTTTGACACTGACTGGCATAATTATAAAGAATTAATTGAAAGTGAAGAAATTTAAATACGAACATATATGTTTTATTAAAAAAAATAATAATAAAACAAAACAAAACAAAACAAAAAAAAACTCAAAGCCAGAAAGTTATGTAATAATAATGTCTGCGTATTCATTGAAAATCAATTCTTGATATTCTAGCCTAGGATACCATCAATATATAAACGACATATAATTTTACATGGGAATGGCTGGCAGTTATTCATACTTTTCTTTTGTGTGTGTATATACATGTTTTTGATTTGTGTCTGTTGCTCTGTCCTTTATTCTGACCAAAGTTTAGTTACATTTTCCTTTATCTTCTCAATTGTGAAATATTGAAATTATATGTAGAGAAACTTGAATGGAAAATAAAAGTGTATTTGGAGATTAAAAAAAAAAAAGTTGAGTATTTCGGAATTACCGAATGAAAGTATTAACTTAAGAATAGAGAACGGAAATTTAGGTTAACCAGCGACAAACGGGTTTCCATCACAGGAGAGTTGTTGTCACAAACTGATTTCAACAACACAACAACATCACAGGAATAGCCTTAGCTGTTGCAGGCCAGGGCCTATAGTCTGCGGCAACGCTCTTGCTGTTGTTCCACAGAGCGATAGTGACGTCCACCTCTATTACTGTCCGCCTTGTCTCGCTTCTCCTGCACCATCCCTTTGGGACTGATGTCGATGATCCGCGCTTACTCCGATATTTGTGACATTCTTAGTGCAGAAGATGCCATTCTGACCACAGCTGTGGCAAAACTTGTATGATGAGGACGTATAGGCGCAGGAACAAGCAAACAGTTTAGTTATACACATGCGCGCTCTGAGAGTTACGTACTACAATTGTGCAGACACTGAAATCGCGGAATCCTTAAAGCCTGTAAAGTTGGTTTATAGGATGTGATAACGAATGAAGAAATTAATCTAATGACTTATAAGACAACGTGTAGCAAAATGATAGACGGGGAAGAGGAAAAGACAGAAAAGACGACTGGGCAAAAAGACGAAAGGTGTTGCGGAAAAGGAAGAGACGATGAGGACCAAGGGAAACAACGAAAAAACGAACACCGTAAAGAGAAAGTAGAAAATGTGAAACAAACAAACAAACAAACAAAAAATTGTCTTCCCCGTCAACAGTAAACATGATTAGAAAACAGATGAGAAGAAGGTGGAGGAAAAAAAAAAGACGAAGAGGGAAAGAACCAGAGAACGAGAAATAAGGAAAGGGTGCGGAGGGAATGGGAGTGGAAGGGGAGGCGGGGGGGGGGGGGGGGGGGGGTGCAGAAGAGGACGTGCGCCTGGATGAAGAGACACAGGGAGGGGGGGGGGGGGGGGAGGGGGGGGGGCGGGCGGGAGGGGACACTGTGGCACGGACTGAACTTCAGAAGGCCAAATGACACGTCATCGCCATGACGGATGCTTCAGCCCGGACCCAAAGACCTGAGAGGAAACACTCATTCATCTTGGCTGCTGTCAGCCCTGTTAGCACCGAACACACAACTGTCTGGACAGGGAGGGACCGGCCCATCCCACTATCACTGTCTGGACAGGGAGGGACCGGCCCATCCCACTATCACTGATTGAGACATCCGCACACCGCTGCACTGCTGGCTTTCTGGGGAATTACAGACGGGGTTGGAAAGTCGACATTGGGGTAAAGCAGACATTTCTTTCTCTTCTTTTCTTTTCTTTTTTGTACTCCCAGTTCGTATAGAACAGGGAGTACTTTACAACAGGAACGAAGAAATGCTGTCTGTGTGTCTGTCTGTCTGTGTGTCTGTTCGTGGTCAAAATGTTTTCCGATCGCTCCAGATAAAACTTCTGGGCCGATCTTTTTGAAAATTTGTAGGCATGTTCATTTTGGATCACGGATGATGCCTGATGTTTTATTTTGCCAGAATAGCCGTTACCAACGGCTATAACTGCCCCAAACGGTTTTTCTTCTTTATGGAATATCTCAGTGACGAAATACATTATGACGCATGTTTGATTGTGACGTCAGATACATTATGACGCATGTTTGATTGTAACATTTTTCAGGAAGACAAACTGGGAGCACGTTTATATGCTTTGCATCTTTTTATTTTTATTTTTTATTTTTTTTTTAAGCTTAAAGTGCTTTGTATGACGACATCTTTGCTGGGTAAGTCGTCATCCGATACGCCGACATTTGCGTAAGTCGACGTCATTTCCTTTCCCTCACATCCGGGGATGTCGACATCCGTATCGGCCTAACATACATCACCAGCAGCATCAATTGCAGTAGTAATATTTTCATTTTACGTTTTTTTTCCCAATATTGTGTGATATTAGACGATAGTACCATCAAGTTTATAAAGCGATTACGAAAGTCTGGGTGGAAAACAAAACAAAGAAACAAACAAAATGGAACTCAACGCAAAGAACGTAAACATCTTTATTTCAAAACGTTACATTTTGCTAGATTGATTGTTTTCTGTCTTTCGTATGGATTCTTTCTTTCTTAGCTTTTCTCTCCCTCTCTCTTCCTTTTTTTTTCTCTCTGGCGGTGGGATTGTTGCTAGTGTTTTTGAAAACATATCAGTTACAATTTGTCTTACAACTTTGGTTTTCAATCATTTAATCCACTTCGGTTACACACAAACGTCTCACAGCGTGAACGCTATCATTGCAAAACACTTGTAAACACAAAATGATACTCTCTGAGAGCTTACCCTTCCCTTTTCCTCCCTTTTTGACCCCATCTCTCTCTCTCTCTCTCTCTCTCTCTCTCTCTCTCTCTCTCTCTCTCTGGGT
>CM065735.1:31929330-31949330 GCA_033310375.1 Conus canariensis | reverse complement strand
TGACGTAACCGAAGAAAATGTAAATCGCAGATTTGTATTTGCAGTCAGTTGGAGACATTTTTTTTTCATAAACAGACCGCTGGAAATGTCCAATTCTTTGTCATCTTGCCAAGTCTGGCCTGCATGCGCTAGAAGTTGCCGAGAAAATGGCAATGTTAAAGTTTACAACGGACACACACACACACACACACACACACACACACACACACACACACACACACACACACACACACATACACGCGCGCGCGCGCACGCGTATGTATGCGCTTGTGCGTTTGAAAGGCAAAAACATTGTGATAACATTGATTCAGTTTGTTTACACATGTCAGTCAAATATGGAATAACGGTGATAACGATTGTCGCTTTATAAAACCGATGGTGTGTCTGATGCAATTTGCACAAGCAATCAACACATCAACAAAAACAGAAACAACCTTGCGTTCGTGTGTCCGAAATTCAAGGTTTAACTGCGGTCTTCAGCATAATTTGTGTGTGTGTGTGTGTGTAAGTGTGTTGCGCGCGCGCGCGCGCGCGCGCGCGTGCGTGCGTGCGTGCGTGCGTGCGCACGCGTGTGTGTGTGTGTGTGTGTGTGTGTGTGTGTGTGTGTGTGTGTGTGTGTGTGTGTGTGTGTGTGTCTGCGCGCGCGCGCGCGCACGCGTATGTATGCGCTTGTGCGTTTGAAAGGCAGCCTTCTGTTTTTAGATCGTGCATCAGATTTGTTATTCTTAACTGAAAGGAGGCGTTCAATCAAAAAAATAATCACTTTAGATGCTTCAAAGACTGCCAAATCTCTCGTCTCCTGCTGCTTCGATTCTGACCCCCAACCTCTGCAGAGAGTTCCAAACTCAGCAGCACGAAGACTTCTTATCTTCAAAGCACGGCGCCGGAAACCTTGCATCCTACGTCTGATAAACTTCACTGACCTCCGGTCTCAGACAGAATGAAATACAAAACCGCAGGCATTCGTTAAAACATTGTGAGAGGCTCTGCACCCGGCTATCACAGTTTTATCTGGGGTGGGTTTAATTCACACCCCTGCTCTCTCCACCCTGCTGCTGACGTAAGACTTCTCTGCCAATGTTGTTTCAAACGCAAACCGTCTTGTTTTCGTTCCTTTTCATTTATGGCCCACAGATTTGGAATTCTCTCCCTTCTTACGTTCCGTACTTGTGTCTGCGTTGCACCAACCAAATCCAAACATAAAGCCCGCCATCTTATACAGAGCTACAAACAATATTTTGTTTAATTTGTCAGGCTGAGTTTTGAAGGTTTTTTTTTTTAATTTTTATTATTAATCTCTCTCTCTCTCTCTCTCTCTCTCTCTTCTCTCTCTCCTCTCTCTCTCTCTCTCTCTCTCTGACGAAGAGAACTGACAGGCACGTTTCACCCTGGAGCAGAGGTCTGGAATGAGCACGTGTGTGTAGAAAGGGAGACGTGTATCATGCGTTTCCATGATACCAATGTGGCCTCGAAATCGTCTCGATTACGGAGACTTGATTTTTTTCTTTTTTTCTACAAACTTTCAGCCGTGTGCCCTGATTATGCATTTTGTAAATATGATGATTTTGTTTATATATATTATTTTTTCGTTTCGAGGACAACGTGTAAACAAGCTTTGAGCTTATGTATTTCATCTAAATAAAAGATTCGTTTTGTCTCTCTCTCTCTCTCTCTCTCTCTCTCTCTCTCTCTCTCTCTCTCTCTCTCCCCCCCCCCCCCCCCCACTTCTCTGTAGGGGCTGGGGGTGATCTGTCTTGAAGTGTGGGCAAGAAGAGGTTTGCTCTGTGATATATTGGAGAAGGAGACAGCTATGGTTGTTGTCATCTGTCTGACTGAGAACAGCTCCGGCAACAAACAACATGGCGTGTCAACACACCTCTAGCGTCAACAGCAGTATTTCGTCAAGGAACTACTAAGCCAGGTCAGATGGGACCAAAAACAACCACAAGAAAAAACAAAAAACAACAACAACAACAACAACAAAAATACAAGACAAAAAGATAAACCGAAGGCAAGTGATCTTATGCACTTCGCAGATATACATCATTTTTTTTCTCACAAACACACCAACAGAATATCACTCTGACACAGTCGTGCCACCTATCTACACACTTCATCAGAAAATGTGCACGGAAATCCTGCCGTGTGTCAACTGGTGTCACCGTTTGAACATAGGCACATGCATCGAGTAGCAATACCATATTAAATTCTGCCGATGTGTTCATGCTACAGCATACCGCAGAAAGTGAAAGCGTCTGCCCTCTGGTCTCGGCACGTGAAGCTGGTAACAGTGTTAATGTCATCAAAGATGATGTGGGTCAGCTGACTGACCGATCACGATACAGGAATCTTGGAGACACATTCAGAGAGCAGTAGTTTTGTTGTGTGTGCACCTTTGATGAAGATCCTGACACTGAGATTTGTGAAAGTGAAGATGTGATCCTTTCAGTTTAGCTGGATTGATGTCAACGTCAAACCGGCTGATTTTTACCTGTTCGCAACGACAGACCCGAAGCATTTGACCTACGAAGAATGTACGATCCAGTGGTTGAGTCAGATTTGGTCCCTACCTTGGTAAGATTTGGTCCCTACCTTGAGTCAGATTTGGCCCCTACCTTGAGTCAGATTTGGTCCCTACCTTGAGTCAGATTTGGTCCCTACCTTGAGTCATATTTGGTCCCTACCTTAGTAAGATTTGGTCCCTACCTTGAGTCAGATTTGGTCCCTACCTTGAGTTAGATTTGGTCCCTACCTTAGTAAGATTTGGTCCCTACCTTAGTAAGATTTGGTCCCTACCTTAGTAAGATTTGGTCCCTACCTTGAGTCAGATCTGGTCCTTACCTTGAGTCAGATCTGGTCCCTTCTTGCGTTAGGACCGGTCCCTTCCTTCAGCTTTTGCTATTGACCTTCCACCAAAGTCGGTCCAAATCGTCAGCCGTTTCTGGTCTTTAGATGCAATCGGGTTGTGTCTCCACCCTCAGTCGGATTTGGCCCTCTGCTTCACACGGGCTTCCGCCTCTACCTTCATGGGGGTCTTATTTCCTCCTTCAGCGCTGTCTTGGAGCCCTAGCTTCAGCCATGTTCGGTCTCTGTCGTCAGCGGCGGTCTGTGGTTCTCAACTACAGCAGAAACCATGCTTCGTTTCGGTGCCTTCCTCTAGCGCTTGAGCACTACGATGAGAGTTTTGTTGTTGTTGTTGTTGTTGTTGTTTTTTGTTGTTGTTGTTGTCTGTCTGGCACACTTAATGGCGATTAAGTATCTTGCCATGCAGTTCACAAACACCCTCGGATGGCCTGATACGGGCCTACATCTTACCATGATTTCTTGTCCCAGGCCATTCTAGTCCAGTTGACGGCGGATGACCCAGGGACAGACTAAAAAAACAACAACAAAAAACCCTGAATGAACAGCATAAAGACTATCTCTACCCTGTTGCGCGTGACTGCTCATAGAGAGGTGTGGGAGATCCCTGACTGCACAAAGCGGCCCGTCACGACACCCTTTTCCAATCTACAGTCACGGGACAACAATGTATCACAGCAGCCTTCAGCAGGGTTCTTTTGATTGCTGACCTACAGTGAGCTTTGGTCCTTACCTTCAGTGGGGTTTCCATCAATGTTGACAGTTGATTGCTGACCTGCAGTGAGCTTTGGTTCTTACCTACAGTGGGTCCCCATCAATGTTGACAGTTGATTGTTGACATACAGTGAGCTTTGGTCCTTACCTTCAGTGGGGTTCCCATCAATGTTGACAGTTGATTGTTGACCTACAGTGAGCTTTGGTCCTTACCCTAAGTGGGTTCCCATCGATGTTGACAGTTGATTGCTGACCTGCAGTGAGCTTTGGTCCTTACCTTCAGTGGGGTCCCATCAATGTTGACAGAGTCGTAGGGCTGTCCCAGGACAAAATGGAAGACCCTGGAAGCGTTGCCCACGATGCCCACGTTGATGGTCCACTGGTCGCCGTCCCTGGAATAGGTGATCTCTGTCTTGGCTTGCTGGTAGAAGTCCATCTTGTCCTGTTCCAGCCCTGGGGGAAAAGAAACAGGAATTATGTTATATGGCTGTGCCGCATACCTGAGCTAGAACCTCTCTCCTCTCTCTCTCTCTCTCTCTCTCTCTCTCTGTATGTGTATGAGCGAGAGAGAGATAGACAGAGAGAGGGAGAGAGAGAGACAGAGAGAGAGAGAGAGAGAGACAGAGAGAGAGAGAGACAGACAGACAGACAGACAGACAGACGGACAGAGACAGAGACAGAGAGAGAGAGAGCCAGAGCGCGCGCTACGCTCATAAAAAGGAACATTCATGCAGCCTGTGCGATTCAAAAGCAGAGAAGTTGCACATGGAGTAACGAGAGTTTCAGAAAGCACCAAAACTTTAACACACACACACACACACACACACACACACACACACACACACACACACACACACACACACACTAAAACTGGGAGGCACCATAAGCCCAGTGTACGCAATTTACAGGAGGCTATCATTATGAAGTCGTCCTAATGACTACTCATGCCGTTTGATTTCATTAAAAAGAAAAAGCAAAATTATAATAATCTTTGCTGCTAGTCGAGGACTGATGAAGTGTCCTGAGTATATTGAAGTAAGCCAGGTAACTGAGCAGGTAATCGAAGTGACTCGAAGTAGAGCAGGTAATCCAACTGACTCGCGAGCGGTACTCTATGCTTAGTAGTCATTAGGACGACTTTGTCATCAGCTTACAACAGCAAGAGGAAACATGGGTCATTTTGGATTAAATATTTCAGAGAGGAAGATAAGTGATTGCTCGTTCATTTTCGTTATAAATCTTATTGTTTTGTGTCTTGCCTGAAGAAGACCTAAGAGGTCGAAACGCGTCGTGTATTGTCTTGTGATTCGTTTGTCCACGGTTTTTTTTTTTTGTTTTTTTTTTTTCGGTTCGCTAACATTTATTTAAGATTTGTTTAGATTTCCGCCTGCAGTCGTCTCACTTTGCAACTAGATCTGTTTGTATATGTTTGAAGACCACTCGATCACACACACACACACACACACACACACACACAACACCACACACACCATACACACACACACACACACACACACACACACACACACACACACACACACACACACCTGCGTGCGCGCGCGCGTACGCGCGTGCACACATATACACACACAGGCATGCATGCACGCACCCCCCTCCCACACAGACACACGCACGCACACACACACACACACACACACACACACACACACACACACACACACACAAAGAGAGAGAGAGAGAGAGAGAGAGAGAGAGTGAGAGAGAGAGAGAGAGGGGCACGTACGCACGCACACAGGTTACCATTTCGTGCTAAGCGCAAGGGATTACCTGCATCCGTCCCCTCAGTTATCTCCATCTCCCTCCCCTTCTCCCATTCATACCCACCCTCCCTTCCTCCCACCAAGTGTGCTGGGTGCACTTTTAAAATCAACACAAACAAGAAAAAAACAAAAACAAACAAGAAAAGAAAACCAGACAAGAAGGATAGACGGGAAATTGGCTGTGACTGGCAAAGCGCCTTAAATGCAAGGAAATTCACTCTCACAGCAGGTGAGTCATTAGCGGAGTGACTTCCCCTGTCCAGATTGATGGTGGTAACACACCAGGAATTTTCACAGTGTCTTGCAAATGGATTTTCCATTTTTTCTTTTATTTCGTCGCTATGTGTTTTCAGTGACATTAAAAAGCCTGGACTGGGTATCTGGCGGAAGGTCAGCTAGTGCACACGCAGAGGTTCCTGCATTTGCAAAGAGAGTGATATCATCGGCGAAAAATATCTGTAAACTAACTGAAATGGTTTGCGGAGTGTTTCTCAGCACTGAACATTTTTAATTCATGTCATCAATTATACAGCCTTGATGACATGGGGGTGCAAAGCAAAAAGCAAGTGACGCACACAGTAAATCCTCAATAACATGAATTAAAACAATGCTCTATTCCAAGCACCACAAGCCTGGCTACCGACCATCCAGAATAATGCACCTTCAGGAATTCGCAATGCATTAACAATCAAAACTAACATGTCTTACCGTCTCCTTTAAAATTCGTTGTATCTTTTAATCAACTCGGTTTGAGTTGTTCCTCTCATTTCGAATGTTCAACGCCTCTGCAGTATATCTTGCAAGAGATTTCACCGAGTCATCAGCGGAATGACTTCTACTGTATAGATTAAAAATGTTCTGTGTTCAGAGTTCTGTGAAATTTCAAGTTTACTTGAATTTTAATTAATTAAGAGTATCCCACGCCTGAAAACGAAAGTCAAGCGTTTCAGTACATTTCCGTAATACTGGCGTGTGTCCCGGTGGAGCCAACATGGAGGTTCTACACAATTTGTTTTCACGAGATGGGAAGGAGACAAAAATGTAGAAGATAGATTGGGGCGACGTTGCCGTCTCCCTTGATGAATCGATTCCAGGTAGTCATCGCACCTGACGTAAATAGTTCATCGCTGGCAGGGCAACTTGACAAAGTGCGTGCGTGCGTACGTGTGTGTGTGTGTGTGTGTGTGTGTGTGTGTGTGTGTGTGTGTGTGTGTGGTAGGAGAGAGAGAGAGAGAGAGAGAGAGAGAGAGAGAGAAAGCGTGTGTGTATGTGCACGTGCGTGCATGCATGCATGCGTGCGTGTGTGTGCAGAGAGAGAGAGGAGGAAGTAAGGCAAACACAGAAGGGAGGGGGGGGGGAGCACGCGCAAGCTTGTGCGCCGCCACACACACACACACACACACACACACACACACACACACACACACACACACACACCACACACCGCCGTTCCACTCACCTCCTCCACACACACACACACACACACACACACCACACACACACACACACACACATCGAGCAATAAATGCATTCAAAGGCTGGAAAAACAAGAGAGAGATACACAGAGGGAGAGAGACAGAGCAGAAAAGGAGAGAGAGAGAGAGAGAGAGGAGAGAGAGAGAGAGAGAGAGGAGAGAGAGAGAGAGAGAGGAGGTGGGAGGGTGGGGAGCATATCGTCAGAGTGATGATGTATGGCCAGAGTCAAAAAGAGTACACTTGGCATTGAAGCGAGAAGAGACGCGCCGGCCATGGGTCGGTCGGTGTTGCGTACTCATCGGTCTGCCGTGCGCAGGTCACTGCGAACTTGCAAACGCATCACACTGGCATTGGCGGGCAAGGCATTCCCCCCGCGCTGCCTCTGTCCGTACAGGCGCCTATACACCCCTGCCCGCTATCCAACCCCGCGACTGCCACCCCTCACTCTTCCCATTCCTTTCCTATCCTTCCTCCTTCCGTCACCCTCCCCCTCCCCCGCATCCAACCCCGACCCCTCACCTCCTTTCTTTTCCTTCGCACACTATCAAACCATCATCACAAAATTGTGTTTACACAGAGTACCTGTTGAACTTGGGGTCCATTCCCGATTAAGCCCGTCTGGTCATCGTGGTAGAACTCCATCTCTACCGCAGTCAGTTTAGCTACGGAAGGTATGTGATTGTTTATCCACTTGCTCTATCACAAAGCAAATTTACTCAGACTTTCACACAGAATTGAGCCAGTTTCACACCAAAGCTGACGTCTACACAGAATTTAATCTAGTTTACATATCCAATCTGGTGCGTCGCCTGGCTCCTATCCAAAGTTGAGTTTGCTGCGGACTCAGTTGGTAAGACCGGGACCACACAGTCAAATTTCATCCACTTAATGGATGCGTCTCTGAGAGTGTCGCTCAAATTTCCTGACCAACACTGCAGGTACCTGTATTTCTCGGGCCTGGTTGACGCCGGGATTTGTTATGAAAGTAAGCGTTGAGTACAGCCCTGTCAAGCAGTCTCAGGCCGGAATGGAAATCGGCAGCATCATCTTCATCATCCTCATGGATCAGCATTATACACTGTATCCTCAATGCCCATGAAATCGGATGTCCATTCTAAACGTCATCCACTTTACCCAATGATGTGGGGGGGGGGGGGGGGGGGTTACGCCTGTACACAGTTATCCAAGTTATCAGTCAAAGTGAGGATGTAGACACAATTTAGTCCCTGTATTTATCACAATGGACCTGTTGAAAAAACAAAAAAACAAAACCAGTTTGAGTTCCGAACTGCATAATGATACCCGTTTTAGTAAGTTAACCTATCAAAGTGCCTATATGAAAATACAAAATCGAGCAAATCGCTCAACAAAGTGGGTGTTCATACTTATAAAATCTAGGATCTTTCTCTATCAAAGTAAGGTTACAACAAAATTTAGTCGGTTTATCTATCCAAGTGTGGATTCATCGATGCAAACCTAGCCCGTTCATCTGTCAGCGTGTGTTCAAAAATGCAAAGCTAGCTTGCTTGAACAGCAAGGTATGTGTTCATAAATACAAATCTAGCCCGTTTATTGATCAATCTGTGTGTTCATAAATGCAACAAACGAGCCCATTCACCTCCCCACAGTCACTGCTTGTAAGTACAAAACCTGACCCGCTTATATATCAGGTTGTGTGTCTGTAATACATAATTTTCCCCCTTTCTCAATCAAAGTACGTGTTTATTAATACACAAACTATCCTGATCATCTACTGATATGCGTATTTATGAGTACACAATCTAACCCATTTACGTATCAAAGAATGTGTGTGTGTGTGTGTGTGTGTGTGTGTGTGTGTGTGTGTGTGTGTGTGTGTGTGTGTGTGTGTGCGTGCGTGCATGAGTGCGCGCGCGTGTGTGTGCGCGTGTGTGTGTTTTAGACATAAAGACACCGTATACTGATGAAGATCTTAACTTTTGTTCAAACTAGCACAATGATAATGAAAAACAATGCGTGTGTGTGTGTGTGTGTGTGTGTGTGTGTGTGTGTGTGTGTGTGTGTGTGTGTGTGTGTGTGTTTGTGTGTGTGTGTGTGTATGTGTGTGTGTAAAGCTGGTCCGTTTACCTATTAGAAAATACATGCTTGTAAAAACGTTTGCTTATCAAAGTACATACTTTAACATCCCAAAATCTAGTCCATTAACTATAAAGTAGGCCTACGTGTATGTACATATAAAATCAAGCCGGTTTTCTGTCACTTTGATAGTTGTAAATACACCCCCCCAACCAGTTTACCTTTAACATTGGAAGCTGAAGGGCAGGTCACCACTGTTTTTGTTTGTTTGTTTGTTTGTTTGTTTGTTGTTGTTTTTTTTTTTTTGGGGGGGTCTTTTTTTCTCTTTCTTTTTCGAGGGTAAAGGGGAGGGGAAGCGGGAAGGGGTGGGTGGGTGAGGTGCACTCAACCCTTTCCACACATAGGACTCCAAACGCCCTAGTACTCAGCCGAAACACGGGCATCCAGGTTAAGAGCTTGTAAACCTGACTCGCGGAAAGCGACGTCCAAATCAACCATCTGTACTTGCGGGGCTGGACCCAGCGTGTGTCTCGTCTCTCCCCTGCCCTCCTGGACGTTACATAACCCCTGGACCACGGACGCCACAAAGCTGGTTCATCGGCCAAAGCTCTCACGGGGGCTGGAGGTGGCGTGTTTGGCTCTGCCTCGCGCTCCCCAACTGGCGGTGGGGAGTCAAGCAGTCAGTGAAACGAAATTATCTTTTTATCCTCCCCGCCTGAGCGCCTGGCTGTGGTGATGTCATCAAACGGGGACCCACGTGGTCTTCATCAGCCAGGCTGGTACTGGGGACTGTGTAATATTATGGGCACGTGCTGCGCGTGACCCCTGTGTGTGCGCATTCCTGCTTATCTAACCCACTGCACGCGGTTTGATTTTTTTTTTTTTTGTTTCTGTCTTTTTTTGTTTTTGTTTGTTTTTATGCCACAGAGAGGACCGCCGTTTGTAGGTAGGTGGGGTTTTTTTTGTCCTCCTCCCAATTCACCTGATTTCTTCCTTCTTCTTCTGTATCCCACTCTCCTCCGCTTATCACCCCCTCCCCCTTCTTTTGAATAAAGAAACAAACCACAACGATGCTAAGGTGGAAAACGGAATAGCACCAACATTACAATGCAACTTTTTATAGACAAAACAAGTCCACGCTAAATTCGGAATTTTGACTTTCCTTCAGACTACCATGATTCTCTGATGAAAAAAAAAATCATCCTTGTAGAAAAATCTCTCATCTCAGAGTTTCTTAAAGCTTGAATTATATCCTTGAATGAACAAAGGCAGCTGTTGATTTAAACAAACTTTAATTACTCAATATCGCAGTGATAATGAGAAGAATTGAGAGTACAAAGCCCAGGCATAAAGCATCTACTCAACTTACATCGCCATTTGCAGAGGTTGACTGCAGCTGAAAATTGACAATAACAGTGGAAACAGAATGAGCACTGCACAAGAAACGAGTAATGAAAATACAACAAGCCAACACTCAGACGACGAAAGACGTAAAAAGGGAGGGGGGGAAACGATCATGAAGACAGACATGGGGTGATGCTATGCATTTGTCAACATCATGCCAAGTAAAAGGTTAAGATAAAGTGCTAACCTGGAGCATCGTCAGTCCACATGTGCGTTCTGTAAATCATGTATCTCAGTAATAAATCTGAAGGTGTGTGTATGTGTGTGTATGAGTATGACAGTGTGTGTGTGTGTGTGTGTGTGTGTGTGTGTGTGTGTGTGTGTGTGTGTGTGTGGTGTATGAGAGAGAGAGAGAGAGAGAGAGAGAGAGAGAGAGAGAGAGAGTATTCATGATCACATGTGAAAATTGATAAGTACTAAAACTGAAAATTTGATCTCGTGAATTTCTTCAAGAAGTGCAAAAATAATATCTAACTACATCAAGTCTTCCACTGATTGCCTTCTCAGCCAAATTAGAGAATTCGTGTATTATTCTTGATATTGGCGGACAGAAGACCTACTGTATGAACACGAGCATTCTGATACAGCAGACATTCTATCAAGATATAAGCAGCGTTTTCAGTCGTACTGCCACATGAAAGATTGTCTATGAGGCGTCACTTCAAGATACCATGTTTAAAGTTCTAGTCTCAATTTGCACAGAAGTGTTTCCATTTACTGTTGGGCAATAACGGTGTCTAGGAACCAAGCTACCCGTACTGCTAAGAAAGCGTTTGAGAAGTCTTGAGAAAACTGACACGTTTGATCTGACCAGGCAGACCATTCCAAAGGCCAGTTGCTAAAGACAACGGATGTCTATGATGGCATGGGTTTAAAGAAGAAATAAGAGGAGGGAGATATTGAAGAAAAATAGAAGGGAATTATATCGTCAATGATTTCACAGTATAGAACAATTGTATGACGACGACGTCTTTCTTCCAAGGGTAGTAAAACCGGAGTCCATGTAGAATTTGTTGTGGTTTGTACGTTTATTACGCCAGCTATAGTTCTTGAGGCAGCACCCAAGTGTATTTTTTTTCGAGGTCATCTACTGGATTCTTATTACAGTTGTCCCAAACATTGTAGATCCAATGCCCATCTTGCACCGATTTGGATGAAGATAAGTGATTGCGCCTTTCTTTTCGTTGTCCTGAGTGTTGTGTATCTTGCCTGAAGTTTTTGTCTTGTGATTCGTTTGTCTACGTTTTTGAGCGGAGCCTTATAAAAAATATTTTAGAATTTGTTGAGATTCTCGTCTGCAAAAGGTTTTTTTTTTTCCTCCCAAAAATGGCATAATTAGTGACTGAGTAGATATGTGAAAGAGTGGAGACAAACAATAAGAACACGGCTCATACATTTTATTAACTGGATATGAGAATCTCGTTCATAGTCAGTTTGAATAATATTAATACCCCATTTGTTCATGAGATTCTGCTTTCATGAAGTGCATTGTATGTAGATCTCTGCGTAAATATTTGCTGCATTACTCGATTAAGAATGATCATGAGTTCTGTTCTGGGTTGGCTGAATTTAACTTTGACATCTCATTTTTGTGTCCAATTAGTTTTCAAGATAACAGCTTAGAATTTCTGTTCTAATATGAGGATTTTCTAGTCCCAAGTACATATAATAACATTGTCTTCGAACAGTTTTATACCAGATTCAACATTCTTCACAGTATCATTGACTGGTACAAGAAGATAGAGCGGGCACAGAGCCTTGAGGTACACCAGCTAACAGAGGCAAATGAGGTGACTTTCGTCACAATTGCCTGTGCGCAATCTCTGAAACAGTCATCGGACCAGTTAGGTGGTTGTCCTCTAATATCTACTGCTAAAAACATATGTTAGTTCTCGGTGCCATGCGATATCAAAAGCTTTTGACACGTCGAAGAAGATTACCTGTGAGGTGGTTTCAGAGACTAGAAATTTACAGAAGTCGTCGAAAGTGCATAGGTGTTGAAAAACTGTTGAATCATGTGGAATAAATCTGTTCTGAGTATCAGCTAAAAGGCTGATAGCCGAAAGGAATCTGAAACATGTGTTTGAATGCGAAACTTTACCAACGCAACTTTACAGCGAAAAATGGCTATAATTTTACACTTTTTTAATATAGGCATACATGAGCGATTTTCCAACTGAACGGAAATTAATTTTCAGATAGTGACCAGTTACAGATATGTTAGTTGTTTGCAAACAGTATCTGCTGCAGCGATTAAAAAACTGTTAGTTGTTTGCAAACAGTATCTGCTGCAGCGATTAAAAAACTGTTAGTTGTTTGCAAACAGTATCTGCTGCAGCGATTAAAAAGTTTATTATTTAAAGAAAATCCGGCCCCACAGCTTTATTACCGTCAAGACCTTTTAGTTTGCCTAGGATTATTTCTTGAGTTATTAACAACGGGGTAATGGATTAACCAATTTCTGTTTCTGAGGATGCAAGGCCTGGATAAGAATGTTGTCATTTGATATGTTGTCAGGCAGCCACATTTCAGACACGGCTATGATATTACAGAGCATTAAGTCATCTTGTATTAAAGGAATTTTGTCAGGAACGCTGCGAGCGTTCGAGTGAAAGATGGATAATCTATTTAGAGTCATTTCATTGGTTGGTCGTGGGTCAGGATGAATATTACCAGCAAGTAACAACGAAAAATGGACAAGACATATGACACAAAGGTGAACTAAATGTTTTACGAAGCACACAAAGGACGTGAGAGGCTGATGAAAATATCTGATAGCAAAGATACGGAAGGAATTCGATTTGAATAACCCTTGTTCTTTCCATCAGTGAAGTTCCAGATTATTCACAATAAAAGTGCATTGGGCAAGAGAAGGCGTAACGGTTTGACTGTAGCTATTGCGATAAATGACTATTTAAACAAGACCAAGTGCCCTGGTATAGAATATTCCGACACCGGCTCTGTACACAGCTAGGTGACAACCCATGCCACAAAGGCCAAGAAACAGAGAGACAGAGAGAGAGAGAGAGAGAGAGAGAGAGAGAGAGAGAGAGAGAGGCCACACCGGCCAAGAAACAGAAAATCAATCAGTACAGAAACCGGGCTCGGAACGCTCTCTCGAGATTCAACCAACATGGCAATAAAGAATATGTAGTAATTGTGAGTGGCTATAGCATTAAACACACACACACACACACACACACACACACACACACACACACACACACACACACACACACACACACAAAAAAAACCTTTCTTTCTGATCTATGTTTGCATGTAACGTTTGTTTAAAGACATGAAGTAGCCTGGTTTTGAGTTCTGAAATAGGCTATATGCTTGCTTTTGACTAGCCACAACATATATATATATATATATATATATATATAATACACACAATCAAGAAAACATATTCTTACTTATTTCATATGAGAAGCTCATATTCGTTTCTATTTGAATTAACAGTGTGTGTGTGTGCGCGCGCGCGCGTGTGTGTGTATGTTGTGTGTGTGTTTATTTGTGTTAGAGAGAGAGAGAGGAGGGGAGGAAGGGAGGGAGGGAGGGAGAGGGAGAGAGAGAGAGAGAGAGAGAGAGAGAGAGAGAGAGAGAGACAGAGACAGAGACAGAGACAGAGAGACAGACAGACAGACAGAGTCAAACACTATCTTGAACACACCGAAGACAGTCAATCTAACAAAACATAATTCCAGCAATACACGCATGCGTGCACGGAAGATCACGAACATGAAAACGCATGGCTATGGTATTGACCGAGCCATCGTCCTGGACGAAAAACAGGCATTCTGACTGAGCGTCCTGTAAGTATATCCCCAGGTCCCCTAGATACACTCTAATGGCGTGCTTTGAAAAGAAAAAAAAGATATAGCCGTTATTATCATCCCCCTACAATCACCGTTATTCTCTGTGCCTTTGTTTTCCCGTTTCCGCACCATAGACACTCGTTCTGTTTCTTGTTCTCTAGGGTTCTCTTTTCCCTTTTGTCTGTCTGCCTAGTTTGTCTGTGTCCATTTTCTCTGTGTTTCTGCACGCGCGTGGCATGTGTGTGTGTGTGTGTGCGTGTGTGTGTGTGTGTGTGTGTGTGTGTGTGTGTGTGTGTGTGTGTGTTTGTGTGTGCGCGTGCGTGCGTGCGTGCGTGCGTGTGTGTGTGTGTGTGTGTGTGTGTGTGTGTGTGTGTGTGTGTGTGTACGTGTGAAACTTCCTTTCCTATCTCTTGGACTGCTTTGTTCTCTCCTCTCGTCTCTCCCCTTCCTCTCTTTCTCTCCATTTCTCTTCATGTATTACTTCACGTAACTTTCTAGCTAGCTGTCATATAAAGCTGTTACCGTCATTAGGTTCTCTTGTGTGTGTGTGCGTGTGTGTGTGTGTGTGTGTGTGTGTGTGTGTGTGTGTGTGTGTGTGTGTGTGTGTGTGTGTGTGTTTGAAAGAATGAAAAACAAATTACCCTGACGGCCTAAATGTATGGGACTAAAGCTCAGGTGGTGTCCACGATACTTCCCCTGCTGCCACTCGACAAACTCTGTGTGTGTGTGTGTGTGTGTGCGTGTGTGTGTGTGTGTGTGTGTGTGTGTGTGTGTGTGTTTGAAAGAATGAAAAGAAAGAAAGAAAGAAGGAAAGAAAGAAAGAAAGAGAGAAAGGAAGAAAGAGAGAGAGAAAGAAAGAAAAAACAGAGAAAGGAAGAAACAGAGAGAGAGAGAAAGGAAGAAACAGAACAAAAATCTTCCAGGTTTGACGACATAAACGCGAGACCAATAAATACGTATAGACGATGACGTATGACACGATAAACGTCAAAGGAGGACTACTAGGTGTTCCAAGGTGACAGTCCTGATGAAGTCAAGTAAAGACGAACATTTGGCAGAGAACTGGTGTTTTTTGTTGTGATCAAGTGTAGTACCGTCATTAGGTGTATAAGATATGGATATAGTATGCTGTTACCCTCATTATCTGCATTATGAAAAAACCTTTTGAACATGCCATCGACACCTCCCCCCCTCCCCCCACACACACACCCATCCTCCTTTTTTACGTTCTTCTACCCCCCCCCCCCCCATCCCTCCCCAAGGAAAACACATTGTTTTTGTGGCATCAGTTATCGGATCAATGCAGCACCTACGGCAGTGATTTTTTTCCCCCTAAGGCCGAAATCCACCTCTTCATTTTTTGGTGCTTCACACAGTCCTCTTCATCTGGCAAAAAAAAAAAAAAAAAAAAGCGGAATTTTTTTTTTCCACTACTAGTTTTTTTTTTCTTCTTTCCAACCAGTCCCTTACACACCACGCATAGTCTGTATGTTCTCTTACAAATGGACACATTTTTTGCTGATTTTAGTGTTTTGGTGTTTGATACAAAGTGCCTGGGTTTGTTAATGTTCTAGTGTGTGGTGTACTGGCACACTCACTCTGATAATGTGCTGCTTATACAAAGAAAACAACAATTGAACATACATGAAATAAAAGACTTGATTATTTTCTTTCATTTCAGTTTTTTCCCAGAGAGAGAGGGAGAGAGAGGGAGAGAGAGAGAGAGAGAGAGAGAGAGAGAGAGAGAGAGAGAGAGAGAGAGAGAATGAATGAATGATAATTTATTCAAAAAAGGCCATGACCCCGTCTGAAGGGGGTCAAACATATGAACTGTGAATAATGTAAAAATCAAAATCAAAATTATCATTTTAACACACGCTATGTCTATGTAAAAGGTACAAACATATTTACTTTGCTCGCACTTATTCAGATAAAGCTCTAATGCGTTTAAATGATTTGTACAGGTATATTGCTAAGTTTATTAATACGTTTTCGTTTTTTGTTGACAGTAGCAATACTAAACGAAAATTAGATGGTCTGCTATAACATTTCGGTGGAATGAACTTATTTCTTAAGCCATTCAACATTGGACAGCTAAACACAAAATGAATTTCATCCTCTTTTGCTGAACTACACAGACGACATGTGGTAGCTCCTTTTCCACCATACTTATATCTTTGGGAGTGCACGGCGATATCAGATACTCCAAACCTAAACTTGGTTAACGCAGCTCTTACAAAACTACACAAGGACAATGAAACGTAGGGTTCAATCAAATGATTGACTTTAAACAATCTATACAATGAAACTCTGTCACTCGTCTGAATATGAGAGTCCCATTCCTGCCACCTACAATCAATGATGCGTTGCTTGAAACAAGCCAAAAAGCTTTT
This sequence comes from Conus canariensis, assembly GCA_033310375.1. Taxonomy (NCBI): domain Eukaryota; kingdom Metazoa; phylum Mollusca; class Gastropoda; order Neogastropoda; family Conidae; genus Conus; species Conus canariensis. Next base: position 31,932,824 of record CM065735.1, on the reverse strand, counting down.
TGCACATTCAACATACTGACTCATCCATGCATAAAAAACCCCCATAATTACATAAACATTTACGTACACTACTTGCCCATGTTTGCTTACCTCTTTGATCAAGTGTATACATGGTCTTATACGCCATAGCAGGTAGTCTTGCTTTCATTCATTTGAACTACTTTTAACCAATATTTAACACTTTTTCGTGTAAGCATTATAGTAAATAGGATACCTTCCAAGTTTTTCGTGTAAGCATTTAAGTAAATAGGATACCTTCCAAGTTTTTCGTGTAAGCATTTAAGTAAATAGGATACCTTCCAAGTTCTCCGTATATAAGATCGTTCGGAGTCTTTTGATCAACATGCACAAAATGTTTCATAGCAAATAAATGTACCTTCTCAATGTCTTGATTATTTGTCAATCCCCATATCTCAGCTCCATAGAGAGCTACTGGTTGAACTTGTATATTAAACAATTTTAAAAAATATGTTCGGGGAATACTTATTAAACTTATACAATAAGGACAAAATCCTCAGGACAGATCTTTTTGCTCGGCTGACCAGATCTTGGCAAGTAAACCTAAAACTAAGCCTAGTTAAAAAAATACAGTCCGATGTATTTATATACATTGATAACAGGCATCTGAATGCTTCCATATAACCACGTTTCATGGGCCGCTAAATACCCTTCTTTACGAAAAACTATAATGTTAGATTTTTTCCATGTTCACTATAAGTTCCAGTCGAGAGAGAGAGAGAGAGAGAGAGAGAGAGAGAGAGAGAGAGAGAGAGAGAGAGAGAGGGAGGAGGGAGGGAGGGAGGGAGGGAGCATCTGGTATCGACTAGCTTCATTTTGTGTTACACTGGGAAAAACAGTTCCACAGCTCCCCAAAGTTTGTACAGTACTAGTCCCATTCAGTCAGTGTTTCTGAGCAAATCAAGCCAGTTGTTGTTAAAGACGGGGGTTACTATACCGCTTACTATACCGCTATGTCATGTTTAATAAGCATATCCTAAAAAACAAACCGCTTTCAACAGCATCACCACCACCACCTTTACAACCACCTGTTCCTTCGAGGCATCACCATGAAGGCAGAAAGGCAATCTAGCTCACATTATCGGCAGCTTTCCGCCCCGCCTGGCTTCCGCCTGACTTCAGGGGAAATCATCGCCCGAATCGGGTTTCCAATTAAGACCAGTTATCTCCCGCCCCTCCACCACCACGGGGAGCGAAGGGGGGTGGACGAAAGGAGGCAGAACGCAGGGAGGGAGGAATGGGGAGAGAAGGAGGGAGAAGGGGACGGAAGAGGAACGGGGATGGCGGGTGGAGGGAGGGAGGAAGGGTTTAAAAAAAAAAAGCGAGTTGTCTATGGAATGCCATTCAGCATCATGTTGCACCTCTTTTCCTGCTTACAGTCACAATTCACACCGTCTGGTAGAGCTGGGTCATGTCTTAAGATGACCCTCTTCAAGACCTGCAAACAGGCCATTATTAGATGGACCCCAGCAGGCCAGAGAAAAGAGGACGACCCAGGATGAGCTGGCGACAGACAGTGGAGAGAGACATCAGACTCGTTGACAGAGGATGGAGTGACACTAGCAAACTGGTTGAGGACCGTGCACAGTGGAGCGCCTTGACTGCCTCATGCGTCGCAAGACGCGGGAACATCTAAGTCTAAGTTAGTAAGTGATAGAGCTCATTAGCTATGGGACAGCGGAGTAAAAAAAAAAAAATGGACGCGCGGTGAGGCAGATGTGGAGAGGTGTGTATGTGTGTGTGTGTGTGTGGAGAAAATAATAGGGGTGTAGAAGAAGAGAGGAAGAAGGTACTCTACCAAATACTGATGACAAATCTGGGTATGGGTAACGGCGGACGACAAAGATGAGGGAGTGGTGGGGTGGGGGTGGGGGTGGGGGGTGGGGGAGTGGGACCAAGAGGAGGTGGAGGTGTAGATTCGACCATAAGGTGAGATCCACATTTTTCCGACTTCTATACGTGAAGTGTTTGCTGAGTACAGATTCTTTTTTCCCTTCGTAAAAATGGCCTCGTTGCGCTTACGTTATGCTTCCTAATGCGATGATGAGTGAAAGAATTCACTCTACTCGACAGGCTAAGAGCTTGGGTATGGATGAAAGCAGAGGAGAAGGAGGAGGAGAAAAAAGGGTCGGCTGCGAAGTGGGGTTGGGGGGGGGGGGGGAGGGAGAAGAACTCACTCTGCTTGACACGGTTGAAGAGACCTGGTATGCATAAAAGCGGAGGAGAAAGGGAAGGGGGGGGGGGGGGAGGGAGGAACTCACTCTGCAACACAGAGCTGATGAATCTGGGAATGGATTAAAGTGACGGAGAAAGAGGGAGAGCAGGAGCAGGAAGGGGAGGCCGGGAAGGCGATAGAGAAGAACCTGCTACAAGACACGTCTGGCGAGTCTGGCTAAGTATAAAAGGGGTAGGTATGGAGGGGAGAAGGTAACGGAGGGGGTGGAAGAGGAACAAGAGGAATAAGAACAAAAGTGCTCTGTCAGACGTGACTGAAGACTCTCGGTATGCATGAAGGCAGAGAAGATGGGAGAACAGATGGGTGAAAAGAACTTACACTGATCTGGTATCTGAGAGAGCCACGCAGTTTTCTTTTGTGCATGGATGATTCAAGCGCGCAGAAAATGCGCCCCGTTCTCAGGAGCGGTTCCCACGTTACTCTCGCATTTGTTGTTCCATTTTTTTGCTTTTAAATGTCACTGACTTTGACCTTCGTTGCGTGCACCATGGTAACCGATCTCGGCTTAATGTAAACTTCTCAGCCGTTGTTTTCCGAACGGGTGTTGTTGTTGTGGGACATCTCGATTAAACCTACATTCACAACAAAAACCACCGCCATTATCACCGCCAGACGGCCACGTGTTATTTTGGAGTCTCCCCATCAGCAATCTCCCCCACATTATCGGCACGCTTCTGCTCTTGACATGCTTCGGGCAGACTGTAGGGAAAATCATTGCTCGCGTAGAATTTCCAATTAAGCCCCGTTATCTCCGCCCATCCGCCACTGGGGAGCGAAGGTTGGGGGGGGGGGGGGGGGGGGGGGAATAGGGGGAGAGGGAAGGGACCGGAAGAGGGACGTGGGAGGGAAGGGGGTGGGGTGTGAAAAAAAGCACGGTGAATGGAATGGCGATCAGCATCCTGTTAGGCCCCCTTCTTTACGAACAATCTGAACTCTGCCTGATACGGGCTATGGATGGAGAAGATGGAGGATAGACAGAGGTAAGGGGTGAAATTGGAGTGGGGAAAAAAAAAAGGACGGAAAGAAGAAGAAGAAGAAGAAGGGTCTCTGCTGGACATGGTTGAAGAGTTTGGCAGAGGGAGGAATAACACAGTATTTGATTACTATAACCCAGCCGACCACACAGACCCTTTTCAGGGGAAAAATCATATCCTGAACACGTTAGGTCAGTAAGAACGAATATATCATATCCTGAAAGAGAGCTCACAAAAGCAATAGCATGACACAGTAGCTAAACTAC
>CM065735.1:31911830-31919330 GCA_033310375.1 Conus canariensis | reverse complement strand
AACGGCTGCGTCACGACTGTGCCCTCATATGGGTGATAACAGCAGCATCGCTGTGTTTTAGCCAGCGAGAACATGAAAACCGTTTCCTGTCGGGATATGTAAAAGACTTGTTTGCGGAAAAAAAACACACAGAAAAACTGAAACAGACAGTCAGACAGGCAAACACACAGAGAGACACACACGCACGCGTGCGCGCACATGAACACTCCACGAGCACGTACGCATATACGTACGCACATCGGTATGCATGCATACACAACGCACAGAGACACTCTCTGTATGTATGTATGTACGTATGCTGATAGCCCCACAAAAACATCTCAGATATATATATATATATATATATATATATATGGAGAGAGAGAGAGAGAGAGAGAGAGAGAGAGAGAGAGAGAGAGAGAAAACAGATGGATATTTGTGCGTGTGTGTATGTGCATGCGTGTGTGTGTGTGCATGCGTGTGTGTGTGTGTGTGTGTGTGTGTGTGTGTGTGTGTGTGTGTGTGTGTGTGTGTGTGTGTGTGTGTGTATGTGAGGGGGTAGGGTGGAGGGAGGAGGAGTGAGGCAGCAATAAACCAAAATTCAAAACCATTTCTGGCATAAAATAAGGTAAAAACAAACCGGTATAAAACAAAAACGAAACAACACACACACACACACACACACACACACACACACACACACACACACACACACACACACACACACACACAGAGGAAACTGAACGGTCCACGAAATAAAAGCGCCAGTGCAAAAGCAAATCAACCTTAAATTCAAATGAAACCCGCAATAAACTGCGGGACGTATCTTCTTCGTCCGTAGACCAACACCAGATGCTAGCTCCGTGCCTTGCCGTTCACCCGAGACGTGGTTATCTCACCCTAGCAAGACAGCCCAGATTGCAGAACACGGGTGTCGACAGCCAAGGATACCCCGCCCCATTTCCCCACCCTTCTTCATCTACCCGCTTCCAGACTCACAGACTACCCGACTTTCACTACTCACACATGCTACTTGGTTCTGTGGCTTTGGCCAGCGATGGACTGTTTATGGCTGCCCCCCCCCCCTCCCCCCCATATATTCTCTGTATGTCGGTGTACGTGCGTGCGTGCAAGCGTGTGTGTGTGTGTGTGTGTGTGGTGTGTGTGTGTGTGTGTGTGTGTGTGTGTGTGTGTGTGCTTATCCTTTAAAGTGGGTTTACGCAATGTCAAAAGCTTAGAAAGTAGGTATTTTTTTTGTAACCAACTTTTTTTTAAAAATCGTAAATGCATGTTGTTTTCGTATCAATTCCTGCACAATATTTAATCTTTGAATATTAAAAAAAAATTGGATCTAAATGGTTGATTCATTAACAAAAATCCAATCAACAAGTCTCGAGTAGATTTCGGAAAGATTTAAATTTGTAAATGTCGAGAAAAGGTCGTCTGAAAGCATTCTAGTTTTGCTTACAGGAAATATTTAAGTGTCAAAACGGCATATGCACACTTTCCAGTTTGAACGTAACTTATAAGGGTTCTTAAAAATTCGATTAGCCCAGTTTAGGGGTTGTGTGCACGTGGTGTGTGTGTGTGTGTGTGTGTGTGTGTGTGTGTGTGTGTGTGTGTGTGTGTGTGTGTGTGTGTGTGTGTGTGTGTGTGCGTGCGTGCGTGCGTGTGTGTGAGTGAGTGCGTGCGTGTGTTTGCTCTTCTCTCTCCCTTTCTCGCTCTCTCTCTCCTGTGTGTGTGTGTGTGTGTGTGTGTGTGTGTGTGTGTGTGTGTGTGTGTGGTGTGTGTGCGTGTGCGTGCGTGCGTGCGCGTGCGTGCGTGCGTGCGTGCTCTCTCTCTCTCTCTCTCTCTCTCTGAATGCTTCTTTTAAAGTTTTGGAGGTTCTCATTGGGGAAAAAAAAGATGGTATCCAATCGTCTGGAAAGTCAAAGCCAGTTATTTCATCTTTGCAGCTGTTCTCTCAGCCGCAGCAATTTTGTTTTTTAATTCTCTACCGTCGTCCGTTGTTTTTTCTTTTTCTTTTTTTTTTTTTCTTTTTTGGTCCATTCGCTGGAATTATTCTGCAATTTTGTACACATTTTGCTCTGGCTACAATTGATGACATACCAGCTTTCTTTCTCCCGTTAATCTGGTTTCGTTGTGGTTCTGCTCACTGTCCTGAGAGTATAGTAGCTGTTCACCCTTCACTCTGTTAGCCCACATGGCTTTTTTAAAGTATGTTTTTTGCTGCATTTGAAAGTTTCTCCAAATGTTCCCTTTTTTGTGCTCCCAGTTCCTATAGAACATGGAGTACTTTACAATGGGAACGAAGAAATGCTGTCTGTCTGTCTGTCTGTGTGTCTGTCCGTGGTCAAAATGTGTTCTACTCGCTCCAGACAAAACTGCTGGGCCGATCTTTCTGAAAATTTGTAGGTATGTTCATTATGGTTCAAGGATGATGCCCGATGTTTTATTTTACCAGAATAGCCGTTACTAACGGCTATAACGGCCCCAAGCGGTTTTTCTTCTTTATGGAATATCGCAGAAAGTACTTGGCCGATTTATAAGCGGTTTGGATGATCTTGTGACAAATCAGAACCTCTTTCCATATGTAGGTGATGTGATGGAGAATGAAGATCTCTACGAAGAAGTGAAGCTTCACCAGCACAAGCACAGTCACACCTGCTTGAAGCAACACGGAAAAGAGAAAGCGTGCAGATTTAAAATCCCCAAATTTCCAAAGTCACATGTACACGCGTATTCAAGATACACTGGGAGTACGTTTATATGCTTTGCATTTTTTTTTTTTTTGGCTGTTCCTCTAAACTCTGGAGCCAACAGCACGGCCAGTCCTTATCTGCTTCAAGACTGTCTCTAGATAGTCACAATCTGCATACATCGATCTTCTTCATCAATGTATTTATTCATTTTTTTTTTGTTTCGCAGACCATCTTTCTCTGTGTGGGGACCATATGTGATCAGTGTAACTGACACTAAAAGCTTTCTCTTGTACATTATTCACTGAGCACCCCCCCCCCCACCCACCCATGTGAAAATAAATGGGGTCACTTTTTTGTCTCCATTTTCACTGATTCAGTTTGTCTTGCATTGTCAATATTCTCTTTTGTTTTGATGGATACGAAGACCTCCATTCTAGCGACAGTTCTTTCTTAATTATAAGTGTTTGGACTATCATCCGACTGCCTCTGTTTTCGTCGCTTTGTCTCTGTTTCTGTCTCTCTCTTTCTCTCTGCTTGATGCTTGGTTCCCTTAGCCCCTGTTCAGGGTAAGAGCTGAATGAAATAAAAAGCATGTATTTGTTTTATACCCCTAAGCCTTGAAAATAAAATTAATTAATGTCATCATCACCATCATCATCATTTCTCTCTCTGTCTGTCTGTCTGTCTGTCTGTCTGTCTCTGTCTCTCTGTCTGTCTGTCTGTCTGTCTCTCTCTCTCACAAACACACACACACACACACACACACACACACACACACACACACACACACACACACACACACACACACACACAAACTGTGCATATTATCATTTTATACCTTGCTATCTTTTGCAGTTTTCTCTGGTCTACTATTTTCTTTCTTTTATTTTTCCTTTTTTCTTTCTTCCTTTTTTTTTTTTTGTCTTCTTTGTGCTGTTTTCTCTGTTCCACCATTTCTCCTCCTCCTATTCTCTCTCTCTCTCTCTCTCTCTCTCTCTCTCTCTCTCTCTCTCTCTCTCTCTCTCTCTCTCTTTTCACCGACCCCGTCTAATTCTGTTGTTTTTCAAACCGTCATTTCACGCATCGTCAAAACAACGTTCGTTACGGTTGCTTCTGGTACCAAGTTCTCTCCCTCTCTCTCTCTGCTCACACACACACACACACACACACACACACACACACACACACACACACACACACACACATGTATAAATATATATATATATATATATATATATATATATATGCATGCGTGTGTACGCGCACGTACATAAGGAGGAGAGAGAGAGAGAGAGAGAGAGAGAGAGAGAGAGAGAGAGAGAGAGAGAGAGAGGAGAGAGAGAGAGAGAGAGAGAGAGTTTTTTTTTCTCTTTTTGCTCGCCACAACAATATTTCATTTTCGTGTGTACCTGTGAGGGGCAATTTGCGTCTGACATATGGTCTCAGCCTATGTATCAGAATAACATTCTTTTGTTTTTTTGTTAATGTTCTTGTACTTTATCCTGAGAATATAACAACCCTTCCGTTTTTGACAATATTTTTGTAGTTCTTCGAGGGAATGTAACAACTCTCCTTTTTCTGTTGTTGTTGTTGTTGTCGTTAATGTTCTTGTACTTCATCGAGAGAAATAACAACTCTTCTTTTTGTTTCTTTGTTTTTTGTTTATATTCTTGTACTTCATCGAGCGCTTACGCAGAGCGCCTGTGTGTGTGAGTATGACTGCGTGCGTGCCTGTGTGTATGTGTGTTGTGTGTGTGTGTGTGTGTTGTGTGTGTGTGTGTGTGTGGGGTGTGTTGTGTGTGCGGTGTGTGTGTGTGTGTGTGTGTGTGTGTGTGTGTGTGTGTGGTGTGTGTGTGTGTGTGTGTGTGTGTGTGTGTGTGTGTGTGTGTGTGTGTGTGTGTGTGTGTGTGTGTGTGTGATTGCCAGTCAAAATGTTTGCGGCTGTTGTCTAGCAGTTTCCAACAAGATGGATGGACCATACATATGCCATTTCCTCAACGGCAAACGCTCAAGCCGGTTTGGTTCCCGATTTTTAGCGATAAATGTGCTGTCAAAGTGTTGATTGTGGCTACGCACAGCAAAAAAAAAAAAAAAAAAGTACGATAATAGGGCGTTTTCTTCAAAGAATATCGTCATTATTATTTTGTAATCGTCAGAAAAACATCACCTCAAAACATGGTACAATATTTGGGTGTTACGTTAAAAGTGATATTTCTTTCTTTCTTTCCTTCTTTCTTTCTTTTTAACACCACTCCAAAAGCGATAGCACAGTCACTTTCCAGCAAACTGGTACAGCAAACTGGGCAAAGGCAAATGCGTCAAATGAATCCAGTACCCAGCCCATATCGATCAGTAACAGTCATGTGTTAAACACACAACAGTCCCACTTTCCTAACCGCTAATATTTGGTCAAACAAAAATTACGTCGATACGTATCGGTGGCTAAAAATCTTTTGTCGGAGGTTTGTCAATTAAACCAGTAAAACACTGGAAATTCCCGATAAACATGAATCCCGTTCAACACTCTGGACGAATGAAATGGAAATCATAACGTTCGTGCATGCGTTACATAATACCCGTGTTCACTGACTTAGTATCACACTTAATATCTTCAAAACCAGTAAATAACAAGGTGCATCTGCGATGAAGACAAGCAGATTACTGTAATAAATGCAGACGAAGGTATGATGAATCTGCGCCTAAACGTGGCCATGAAATGACAATGTTCGATTTGTCAGTGATCTCAGCATTGTACTACATTTACATTATCCAGCCCAACATCATAATAGTTTAAAAGCCATCTCATACTAAATACATCAAAGCATGATGAAGAAAAAGCCATTTGTCAAAATTTTGCAGGTGATGTAAAAAAAAAAAAAAGACTGCGACGCATATAAAACGACACAATTAAATGTTCAGTTCCACGAAGGCGGTGACTGAGTAACTTGATTCAAAAGACATGCTGACTTTGGATAGAACTGGTTTAGCATTCATGGAGATAGGGACACGCACACACAAAGAGCAGTTCTGATTTTAGTAAGCCTATTTCAAGTCAAGTCCAAAGTCTGAAAACGGTGTTACAAGTAAAAACACTAACGATGATCTCCTTCTCCCTTAGCTCTGTGGGAAATGATTTGGGCATCACACAGAAGACCCTTTCACCAGGTTAATCCAGTTCCGTCAGTTTGTACCAAGGCTTGGGTTTCTGCAGCTGGTTTCCCTGTCCAATCTGCAATCGTCTGAGTCCACCGCCTTTTCCCCCTGCCTTCAACAGACAGACCTCAAACTTATTGACAGAGGATGGAGTGACACTACCAAACTGGCTGAGGACCGTGCACAGTGCGGGAGCATCTAAGTAAGTAAGTAAGTTCAACAGTTCCCTGGAGGATTGTTTTTACGAGGCCACTGGATCTTGTTACAAGACAATACTAACGTAGTTTTCTTTTCTAAACTGAAGATGCTAAAGATACGAATTTAAAGTCTTATAACTTGAGAGTCCATCGTATGACTGTCCGTACCTAGAAAATCATATCTTGACAAAAATTGTGTCCGAAACAGCATTATACAAATTTTCCACCAAGAGTATGCCAACCAACGCTAAAGATCTCACAGACTCGTTCAAGACATCTTAAAATATGAAGGGACCCCCAGCTTACAGACACTCGACTCAGAAAGAAGTACTGCACTGGATACAATGCATGACATATATATGAACATATACATGTAAAACATACATTACGTAAGCGAAGGCCCATTTAAGAATTTGAGAATATCCCAGTTGGCGAGAGAAGGGGCATGGGGCTCTAGATATCTCAGTTGGTGAAGGCAGAGAGGCACGGGGCTTTGAATACCTCAGTTTGAGGGGCTGAGGCATGAGGCTTTGAATACCTCAGTTGTGAGGGAAGTGAGGCATGGGGCACAGACTACCTCAGTTGTGAGGGAAGTGAGGAATGGGGCTCTGACTACCTCAGTTGTGAGAGAAGAGAGGCGTGGGGCTCTGACTACCTAGTTGTGAGGGAAGAGAGGCATGAGGCTCTGACTACCTCAGTTGTGAGGGAAGAGAGGCATGGGGCTCTGACTACCTCAGTTGTGAGGGAAGTGAGGCATGGGGCTCTGACTACCTCAGTTGTGAGGGCAGAGAGGCATGGGGCTCTGACTACCTCAGTTGTGAGGGAAGAGAGGCGTGGGGCTCTGACTACCTGTTGTGAGGGAAGAGAGGTATGGGGCTCTGAATACCTCAGTTGTGAGGGCAGAGAGGCATGGGGCTCTGACTACCTCAGTTGTGAGGGAAGTGAGGAATGGGGCTCTGACTACCTCAGTTGTGAGGGAAGAGAGGCATGGGGCTCTGACTACCTCAGTTATGAGGGAAGGAGGCATGGGCTCTGACTACCTCAGTTGTGAGGGAAGAGAGGTATGGGGCTCTGACTACCTCAATTGTGAGGGAAGTGAGGCATGGGGCTCTGACTACCTCAGTAGGTGAGGGAAGTGAGGCATGGGGCTCTGACTACCTCAGTTGTGAGGGAAGAGAGACATGGGGCTCTGACTACCTAGTGGGTGAGGGAAGTGAGGTATGGGGATCTGACTACCACAGTTATGAGGGAGAGAGGCATGGGGCTACTATTTGAAATCTTACCTCAGTTTTGAGGGAAGTGAGGCATGGGGCTCTGACTACCTCAGTTGTGAGGGAAGGAGGTATGGGGCTCTGACTACCTCAATTGTGAGGGAAGTGAGGCATGGGGCTCTGACTACCTCAGTGTGAGGAAGTGAGGCATGGGGCTCTGACTACCTCAGTTGTGAGGGAAGAGAGGACATGGGGGCT
>CM065735.1:31901830-31904330 GCA_033310375.1 Conus canariensis | reverse complement strand
ACTTTGTGTCATTATGTTTGTTTTCACATTCATAACGTTGTTGTTAAAGTAGATTCACACCCGTTATTAAGCATAACTAGTTTAGTTTCTTGAATATTACTGTTAAGTTTTTTGTTCAGTGCAGTATTCAGTAAAAGGGCTGGCGAACAGAACCACCGTGTCTTCAGCATACCAAAACAAGAGCAGACAAACAACTACATGAAATATTGAACAGGAAAATGTAGATCAATAGTTGATGAATGACAATCATTGTCTATGAAAAAAATACTGTTCGAGATCATTCAAAACAAAAAAAAGCTGGTGACGGATGATTCCCGCTTTTTCTCATACTCCTAAAATAATCAGACTTTTTGCAACAACAACACAACAACAAAACCAAAAAAAGAAAACCATTGGATTAAATCTGTTTGTATGAAACTAGTCGCTGTGGCTAAGTGGTCAGCGTCGCAGACTGCCGGCTGGGGGGTCGTAGGTTCGATTCCCATCACAGTCATGCGGGGTTTTTCTGCCCAGACCGGCTCCTATCCAGAGTTGACACAGAAGATGGGACCAAAAAAGAAAAAAAAATGTATGTGCTTCTTGTCACCTGAAGGAATCTTTCCATTAATCCTCTGCTGTATGTGACCTTTTCACGATCCCTGCCTCAACAGATAGTCAAATGCGTCTTTAAAAGTCAAAGAAAAATACGAAACATTTGATCCTAATCGTCAAAACGCGCTGTGAAACTACTCGGAACTTAATCGGAAATGAAATGAGGCAGGGAACAGTAAACGATAAACAGTGAACAAGTGGGGTATTTTCCGCTCCCATAAGAAAACCTAACACAGAGCAACTTTTATTCAAGACTGGCACAGCCTTTTAAACTTGAATAAAGTCAGACAAATACATAGACGAACAATCTAATAGTGGGGGAAAAAACAAGCGCAGGCCAACAACTGAATTTTCTTCATAGTAATGACTTGGCAAAGATTTGGACTTCAAGAGGGGGGGGGGGGGGGGGGGGGGGAGGGGAGGGGGGTTGAAGATGGAGAAACTGGAAACATGAAATTATGAAAATATGTTACAGATATGAAAACTCTTCACTAGCTGCATAAGGGAACCATCGCAATCCCTTTTGAAGGCAAATATATTTGTATTGCCTGCTCTGAGGCCTTTCGTCCGCTGGGTCGGAACTCATCAGGGAGACACGGCTGGTTGTGTCTGCGCTCCTGGCGTCAAATAGAGGCACACCACAGTCCATAATACTGTGGTGTTCTCACCACCAAGGGTGCAAAAAAGAATCCAATAGCACCCCCAAAGCAGCCAGCGAAGAGTAGTAAATGAAACCAAATGAAAGTGTGGGGAGGAAAAAAAGTTGCTGAAAAACTAAAGACATTATGCAAATAGTATAAAATGTAGGGGACAATCTTTGAGCCTACGCTTGAGGATCCACCCAAAGATGCAAGGGAGATCAAAAGACAAACACACAGACGGACAGAAACAAATACAAATAACCTCAATTTAATCAAAACAAAATCGGAAATGAAATGCCTTTTTTCCTCCCCACACTTTCATTTGGTTTCATTTACTACTCTTCGCTGGCTGCTTTGGGGGGTGCTATTGGATTCTTTTTTGCACCCTTTGTGGTGAGAACACCACAGTATTATGGACTGTGGTGTGCCTCTATTTGACGCCAGGAGCGCAGACACAACCAGCCGTGTCTCCCTGATGAGTTCCGACCCAGCGGACGAAAGGCCTCGGAGCAGGCAATACAAATATATCTGTCTTCAAAAGGGATTGCGATGGTTCCCTTATGCAGCTAGTGAAGAGTTTTCATATCTGTAACATATTTTCTTAATTTCATGTTCCCAGTTTCTCCATCTTCAACCCCCCCCCCCCCCCCCTGCCCTTCCTGAAGTCCAAATCTTTGCCAAGTCATTACTACGAAGACAGTTCAGTTGTTGGCCTGCGCTTGTTTTTCCCCCCACTATTAGATTGTTCGTCTATGTATTTGTCTGACTTTATTCAAGTTTAAAAGGCTGTGCCAGTCTTGAATAAAAGTTGCTCTGTGTTAGGTTTTCTTATGGGAGCGGAAAATACCCCACTTGTTTACTGTTACTCAGAACTTGTATGTGATCCAGTGTAGAATGACAGCGTCTGAACCCAGCTCGAATTTGAGATATAATCTAATTGCTGTCAACAGAAGTGGTGGATCAAGTATTCAAACCCCGGCAGGTGTCATTGTCAGTTTTGCTACCTTCACTTTTTATAAAGGCAAAATGAGTCTGCTTACCTCTGTTTGAAAGATTGTTTCTGTATTTGCTTTGCTATCAGCCATCTCTCTCTGTCTCTCTCTCTCTGTCTGTCTGTCTCTCTCTCTCCAGTCTGTCTTTTCACCTCATTTTGTTCGGCTGCCTCTCTCTTTCTATCTATCTTCCTCTGCCTCTCTCTCTCTTCTCTCTCTCTCTCTCTCTCTCTCTTTCTCTCTCTCTCTCTTGTTATTTCTTTTCTCTTTGCTTGA
>CM065735.1:31869330-31884330 GCA_033310375.1 Conus canariensis | reverse complement strand
GAAACTTGCTGAAAGATAATTATGAGCGGGTGTAGACAGAGTATCCAATGTAAATCGGCATAAAGTTTTGTCTCCTTTTTGGCCACCACAGGCAGATGCTAAACCTCTTTTAAAGTGTGGAAGGGTCTGAAAGAGTTTCTTAGCCCTTTGTGCGTACTGTTCCAGTTCACGGGTCAGAGGCTTCAGACGTTAAGTCTGAACTTCGGGTTTCAGATCGGTGTGTGGATAGAGAATGTTCACAGTTCTGTATTGGTGGCATTCTTGGCAAGCTGGTCAGCCTCTTCGTTGCCTCGAATGTCGACATGACCGCGAACCCTAAAAACTATGAACCCTAAAAACCCTAGCAAAAACTATGAACCCTAAAAAACCCTAGCAAAAACTATGAACCCTAAAAACCCTAGCAAAAACTATGAACCCTAAAAACCCTAGCAAAAACTATGATGTAACCGTTAGATTTCAGAGAGGTGTACGTTTAAGAAAAAAAACATTCAGTAACTGAGGGTACTGGAGGCTGCGCCAAGCAATCGCCTCCAAAGCAGGCAGGAGTCAGGGAGAATGAAAAAGCCTTTTCAGGTTAGAGGTAGGTGCTATGTGGAGTGCCAAGACGGACGCAGTGAGGTCCACAGAGCGGACGGAGATGTCCAAGGATATGTGTTTTGAACAATCTTTACAGGGAGTGGTTAAGCAGCAAGAAGCAGAAGCGACTCCTTCCTCCGATTTGAAACCATCAGTGAAATACCCTTTTCCACGGATGCGAATTTAGAACAAAGTTCGTCAAAAAAAAAAAAAAATCTTGTGCAGTCGGTGAGTCTTTACGATAGAAGAAAAGATCAAAGCGGATCTTTTGGTGTGTGGAAAGTCCATGGAGAATCGTCTGGCAATTTGGACAATTGGCACATGATCCCTAGATCAATGTCGGCATTGATCAGATGAAGAAGAGTACAGATTCACCACGGTGGAACTGATATGGGAATCTCTTCAAATTTCTTCTGGAATGTCAGGTGAAAAACGCAACCAAACGCAGGGGTTTTAGGTCCCGCAAAGAGGTTCAAACAACAGGTCAGGGTAAGTTTTCGTTGCCAGCTGGATAGAGGTGATTCCTTCACCTTTGCGTACAGACTGAACACAGGGTTGGTACGAAACGCCCAGAAACAAAGTCGACGCCCTCGATGGTGTATGGGATCCAGCGTTGTGGGGTAGAAAGGTCTTGCAGAACAGCAGACGATATAGCTGTAAACCAGTTTAGAACGAACGAGAGCCCCGCAGAGACGGAAGAGTTTTCTTATCGGCATCCCAAACCGTGTGTGCCACGACACGACTGGGAGAACGTTTATTGCTTTCTGACAGGAAGTTGTTTGGGGAGGAATTCAGAGAACAATGCTGATGTTGGAATTACGCTCTGACTTTTGTTAACACGAAGCGTTTTCCTGACTGCTCGGGGAGTTATGGCTCGGGCTGCTTTCACTTTGCATGTGCGCACGTTTCTCTGTGTAACGTAAGGGTATTAAAAAAAAACCCACAAGAAAACAGAAATATTCGCATGCTAGAACACATGCACGCGCACGCGCTCACACACACACACACAGACACACACAGACACACACAGACACACAGACACACACACACACACACACACACACACACACACACACACACACACACAAACGCGCGCGCACCCTCATTAACACACTTACACCACTTCGGTCGTCATGACAAGAATTGGCTATACCCTATTCTCTCTGTCTGCCTGTCTGCCTGCCTCTGTTTCTCTCCGTCTTTGTCTCCCCCTCTCACACATACATACACAAACACGCACGAGAGGGCACTCACACACACACACACACACACACACACACACACACACGCACGCACGCACGCACGCACGCACACACACACACACACACACACACGCACGCACGCACGCACGCACGCACGCACGCACACACACACACACACACACACACACCACACCACACACACACCACACACTCACACACACACACACACACACACACACACACACACACACACACACACACACACACACACACACACACACACACACACACACACACACACACACACACACACACACACACACACACACACACACACCACACACACACACACACACACACACACACACACACATACACACTCACACACACACACACACACACACACACACACACACACACACACACACCACACACACACACACACACACACACACACACACACACACACACACGTAATAACCACTCAAAAATCTACTACCGTTGGATCCCCACTCTATGCAGCTGCCACCTGACAGTCATCAGAAAGGCAGACAACTCCAGCAGACAGCTCCAGCAGACAACTCCAGCAGACAACTCCAGCAGACAACTCCAGCAGACAGCTCCAGCAGACAACTCCAGCAGACAGCTCCAGCAGACAACTCCAGCAGACAGCTCCAGCAGACAACTCCAGCAGACAACTCCAGCTGACAACTCCAGCAGACAACTCCAGCAGACAGCTCCAGCAGACAACTCCAGCAGACAGCTCCAGCAGACAGCTCCAGCAGACGACTGAGGCTGCAGTTTAAACTGTTCATGCAATGGACCGGCATAGGTGAGCTCGTCAACAAAACTGTCTTCATGATAAACGCCGCTGAGTGAAATCAGGAGAAAACAAACAAGTGTCGGGCAAGACTCATCGGTTTAAAAGCCGAACAATCACTTCAGTGACGGGTAAGGTGAAAACAGTTTTGATTCACGTGTACGACAACGAAGGTCAAGACTTTGACACTCAAGACACTCAAACGCATGCAAATGCATTGGAACCTATGAAAGGAGTTATTCACACAAAAATGAAGCAAGCTCTATTCGGATAATAAAAAGTAACAATACACCAGCGTCTTTGGACCAAGAATTTGGGGTTGATTTAAACCTTCACTAGTTCCATGGACTATGACTTGCGATGACATTTTGTTTTCAACGTGAACCGTCTGACATCGCTGATCATGTCCTATCTGTCGCAAACATTGTTATCATTTCCTCGTATAATTGGTTAAAAAGACTTTACTCAAAAGTAAAATAATTTAGTAGGTGAATAAATCGTCAGAAAACAGGAAAGCCCAGATAGAACAGTAAAAACAAAATCAAGAGTAAAGCATAGTCACATTAAATGAATCAAATGAATGAATTGAATGGATGAATACATGAATACATATATAAAAAAAATTGAGAGAGAGAAAGAGAAAGAGAGAGAGAGAGAGAGATTAACATAAAATGCAGAAATTAAGAAAAACAATAAATACACACAATTTCTTTTAACTGAAATCATATTTCAAAACCTACGGACTGAGGACACAGGCAAACCGAACAGGAACCACACAAGATGAAAAGAAATTTCCGAAGGACGTTGATTCAGTCTAGATATTATTACTGCAGCTTTTGTTCGCCAGGGGTCCACTTCGTCGTTGAAATAGCGCCAGTGGTGCTCTGTATACCAGGGAGATGCGCTGAGCCATCGGGTTTTAAGCCGGCCTGTAAAGATGCTGGCAACTGACGGCGCGATCGGTGTTCCCATGGCTGTGCCGAGCCCCTGTCTGAATCGTTCTCCGTCAGATTCAAAGACATTGTTGTAGAAGACATAGCTGGTAAGGTCAGCCTGGCCAGAGTCTAATGGCAATAGAAATAGCCCCGTACAGTCTACCATGCATACTCAGCTGATCATAGTGTCAGAAGCGAGTCTGCTGCTCAAGTGTTTTACTGATTGCCATTCTCTGTAGGTCAGTTGTTGTTCTATGCTGGTCGGCTGTGTAAAGTTTTGGAAGCCGGAAAAATATGGCCAGGAATGAGAGATAACCAGTGGGGGTGGGGGGCCGGGGTAGGAGGGGGGGGGGGGGGGTTAACAGCATTTTTAAACATATTCCTTTTTCATCATCACAGAAGAAAACGTGTTTCATCAACAACTTGATGCTGGTCACCATGTAGGAACAGAAAAGAAAGACAGCTGTTATGAGGTCAGGATGTAGGGTCGAGGGTGGCCACACCACTCAAGTTAAACATGCATCGCTTTGACTTTGTTCGATATTCATGCAACGAATTACAGTGTAATTAAAGAGAGACTAAAGATAACACACTGATCCCAGATAAATAGAAACATCTGTCTGATGCCTTGGAGATAGCAAAAGAATTGATCAGAAAAACAAAATCAACATGCCTCTGTCATTCCCCATATCCCCCAACGACCCTAGGCCTTGAATCTGTCCGTGGTGTTTATTGATCACACGTGAGTCATAACAGGCCCACTGCTTCTTTTGGCTATAAGGGTTGCTTTTTTCTTTTTACCACAGTTGCTACACTTGGCTGTAATTACTGTAATGAAACCTAAATTAAAAAGGTGTTTTACGGCTCACGAAGGACCGTAAAAACATGTAATCAATTAAACAGCTGGCTAATTCCATCTCATACAGCTTTAATTTGAAACAGCCGGGAGCACCATCGACTTTGAGAGGCCGCGTAAGTGCTCTATTGACAATGAATGACCACGTACCACGCACTTGTTACCTCGACATGTGTTTGCAACATGTTATCTCTCTCTCCTCTCTTCTTCTCTCTCTCTCTTCTCTCTCTCTCTCTCTCTCTCTCTCTCTCTCTCTCCTCTCCTCTCTCTCACATCACCATCACCACCTCGCTCTCTCTCTTCTCTCTCTCTCTCTCTCTCTCTCTCTCTCTCTCTCTCTCTCTCCCCCCCTCCAATATAACACTTGAGAGAAGCTGGATTCCTCTTTCAAGTCATCCTTTGAAGACAAGAGGGAAAGGAAGTGCAAGCTTCAGCTACGTATGCATGCTGAAGAGGGAGAGAGGGGGGGGGGGGCGAAGAGAGAGAGAGAGAGAGAGAGAGAGAGAGAGAGAGACAGAGACGAGAGAGAGAGAGAGCGAGAGAGAAGAGAGAGAGAGAGAGAGAGGAGAGAGAGAGAGAGACGAACACACACACACACACACACACACACACACACACACAGATAGACAGACAGACGGGAGAAGAAGTGGGTGAAACGGGCTGTGACAGTGATAGATACAGACAAACAAGGAGAGAGAGAGAGAGAGAGAGAGAGAGAGAGAGAGAGAGAGAGAGAGAGAGAGAGACAGAGACAGAGACAGAGACAGAGAGACAGAGAGAGAGAGGGGTGCAGAGACAGACAGACAGACACCACACACACACACACACACACACACACACACACACACACACACACACACACAGAGGCAGACAGACGGAGAGACAGACAGAAACAGAGACAGAGAAACAGACAGGCAGACAGGCAGGCAGGCAGACAGGACAGGCAGGCAGACAGGCAGGCAGGCAGGCAGGCAGAGGTAGCCGAGAGAAGAGATGGGGAAGCAGGCCGTGACAGTGATAGAAACAGACACATGTTTCTGGTCATTAACACAGGTGCACATGCACCCGTAACATATACGCACTAACGCACCCCTCTCCTGCTCCCCACAATCTCTTCCCCCTCCCACCCCCCCCTCCCCCCTCTCGCAAACCCTCCCTTCCAACACACACACACACACACACACACACACACACACACACACACACACATACACACACACAACAGACAGACAGACACACACACACACACACACACATACACACATAAACAGACACACACACATACACACACACGCACGCACGCACACACACACACATGCACGCACGCAGGCACACACACACACACACACACACACACACACACACACACACTCACTCACTCACACGAGAGAGAGAGAGAGAAAGAGAAGAGAGAGAGGAGAGAGAGAGAGAGAGAGAGAGAGAGAGAGAGAGAGAGAGAGAGAGGAGAGAGAGAGAGGTTCCCGCTTGCCATATCCTAACGCAAGTCCTGTCAGAGAAGTTGCATGCATCATCATCTAGGTCCAGTTAGAGCGCGATGAACAATGACATTTGGCATGATGATAGGTGCTAAAGACCATTTTCTTCCTGACACATTTCCCAGCGCCACTTTCCGGCACGGCTGTGAACATAGCCAAAATACGTGATATAATGCCTGTCGTCTACCGCGTCTGCCTTTGACATTTTCCTCACTAACGCGCACTCACGCGCGTGCGCGCACACCCACTCACATTCACACAGACACACACAGACACACACAGACACACACAGACACACACACGCACGCACGCACGCACGCACGCACTCACGCACGCACGCACGCACGCACAAGGACACGAGCTCGCGCGCGTGTTCACAGGCACACACAGAGAGAGAGAGAGAGAGAGAGAGAGAGAGAGAGAGAGAGAGAGAGAGAGAGAGAGAGAGAGAGAACTCGAATGCTTTATTGAGGGTGAAATGGATAAGCTAACAGCTTGTTTCCCACCATGCCCTTTCAAAAAAAAAAAAAAAAAAAAAAAAAGAAAGTCTATTGACTTTGAAGAAGTCCTTTGCTCTTCCATCACCGCCTCCTGTTCACTTCTCTTCCCCTCATTCAAAAAGAAAAACAACAAAAACAAAAAAAAAATGATCCAAAGGCAATGTGGTCATGGCTACGTAAAACACACGAACCAGCAGAAGTCATAAAATGTCTACCAAAACATTCACACATGAATCCTCCTATTCAGTTCATGATGCATGTGCAGATAACGAAAGAACAGACAGCAGAACAACGTTCATAATAAAACACTGTGGTCAGAACTCCGGGTTAAAAAAAAAAAGAAGTTTAGTTACAGCTTTTCCATCGAATATTCGCGAGAAACTGCTTTGAAAGAAGATACGCTGTTCATAGTTTTCGAACACGCAGTGATCTCACTCCAAGGTTTGCCATTCGAAGAGGCAAGAGAAGACATAAAAAAGCTCAGTTCTGGGACGGGAAATGAGTATTGCGTGTTTACTACGAAAGGTATACGCGAGAAATGCGACACTTAGATATGAGCGGGCGCTAGGTTCTTCATGATTTTGCACATAAGAACAGCTTTGTTAAAGCATTTTACGTTGAATGTGAAGTGTGAGGGTAGAATACAAGATTTGAGAAGTATAAGTTTAGCAGAATATACATGCGTTCCAGTGGTTTTGAAGAGCTTCGACTGGTCAAGTCCCAGCAAGTTGAGGCATAATCAATATCAGATTGTATATATGCATGGACAAATAACATCTGAATATGTTTATCAAGCTAATTTTCCGGGATAAATCAGAAACATGATTAGACGGAGAAAGATTAAGATCAATAGTGAGTCCAAGGAGTTTTGGGAAAGCAATTCCCTCCAAAGCTTGATGGTATAATTTTAAGCCTAATATTTATTTTTAATGTTGTGAAGTTTTTGTCCCTTTGAAACCAGCAAAAGATTTTAGTGGACGAAGGGCCCTGTGACTGCGTTCTGACCATTTCACAAGTCTATCAGTATCTTTTTGCAAATCACTGCGCACTGCATTTGCATTTTTTTTACATTTACTGTGAATAATAGTATCATCGGCAAAACGTTCGTATGTGGAAGAAATTATCAAAGGCAGATCGTTAATATCAAGTGAAAACAGAAATGGACCTTGAGGAACTCTATGCTTCACTAGTAATAAGGAGGGTGTTTCAGAGCTTTTAACATCAATTGTCTTCTGTTATCAAAAAAGGACGATACAAATCAAACAGTTTAGCAGGACAGACCATACAATGAAATTTTCTTTAAAAGAAGATTATGCGAACAATGTCAAAGTCTTTAGCAAAATCGACGAAAAGTATTTTTCTGTAAAAGTTATAATCAATGTTTGAATGCCATTGTTCAACTAGACTCGCCAGAGCAGTATGACAGAAATGATTCTCTCTTAATCTGCTTTTTTTGTTTTCAGAAAAAAAAGATCATATTAAATAAAATGTGACTGGAAATTTCGTAAAAGATACCTTTAGAGTGGTTTAGATTGGATCGATAGAAATGATATTGGTCTATAGTTTGACGGATCATTCCAACTACCGGATTGATAATCAGCAGTACTTTGGCTTCCACAAAAGCTTGTGGATAGTGAATTCATAGATGCGAACGTTGTGAACATATGCGCCATGCTCAGCCATAAAAGGTGTCGATATTTTAAGGATTTTACGGTCGAAATTGTCCACACCATAAAAACTAGATAGTTTCAATAAGTACAGTTTACTGTACATTTCACGAACACTACTTCTTCTAGACTCACAAACGTCTTTCAATAATGAGAAATCATCGCTTTCTCTGCTGTCAACTTCGTTTTTTGTTCAGCTGTTATTGAAACATGGTTATTTTGTTTTTCAGGTGATAGATCTGTTCTAGAAGACATAACAGCTGTGGATTGTGTCCTAGACACTTCATTCATGGCTTACCGAAAAGATGTTGTATTTTGTTTTAGAAAAGAAAGTTCATCAAAATATTTCTTCGAGCATCTTTTCGCCGAATCGAAAAAAAAAGATAGTATGTGTTTCACAGAACGATTTAGATTTAGGGGTTTGTACGATTTAACAGAATGAGACGTGCCATGAAATGATGACTACAGTTTAAACGTTTTACTTGTGTAGGTCTGGTATTGTCAATTCTACCATGCCACGCACAGAAAGAGAGAGAGAGAGAGAGAGAGACAGACAGACAGACAGACAGACAGACAGACAGGCAGACAGAAAGACACAGACAGACAGACAGAGAGACAGACAGACAGACAGACAGACGGGCAAGCAGACGGGCAGACGAACAGAGAAACACCTGGAGACTCCCTCTGTGTGTGTGTGTGTGTGTGTGTGTGTGTGTGTGTGTGTGTGTGTGTGTGTGTGTGTGTGTGTGTGTGTGTGAGAGAGAGAGAGAGAGAGAGAGAGAGAGAGTAGTGTATGTGTTGTCATTTCTTTCCTTCCATCCTTTTGCTGTTTCTTCGCCGTCATATCCTCATTAGTTTCTTATCTCTTTTGTGTTCTCGATTCGGCCATTCCCACAAGAGTAACTGAGGCAGTCATGCAGTTTAAACATATCCGTCTCCAGCAGATTCTTTCAGTTAACAGTCTTTCGCCGTTAGTTGCCTGTCCTTGATTACACAAGTGAGGCAGGATGTGCGTCTTAGAAGGAAAAAGAAAGAAAACTTAATGGAAAGCTGGCGCGTTCATCAAGTCTCATACCGCTTCGGCAACATGTAGGCTACCAAACGGCATACGCCCTTGGTGTGTGTGTGTGTGTGTGTGTGTGTGTGTGTGTGTGTGTGTGTGTGTGTGTGTGGCGCGCGTGCGTACATGCGTGCGTGTGTGCGTGCGTGCGTGTGTGCGTGCATGTGTGTGTGTGTGTGTGTGTGTGTGTGTGTGTGTGAGAGAGAGAGAGAGAGAGAGAGAGAGAGAGAGAGAGAACCATGGGTTAATCTGACAATAAACTGGTTTCAGTCAGTGAGAAAGAGAGACAGAGACAGAGAAAGAGAAAGAATGAGAGAGAGTGTGCATGTGTGTGCGTGTGTGTGTGTGTGTGTGTGTGTGTGTGTGTGTGTGTGTGGCGCGCGCGCGCGCGCGCGCGCGGTGTGTGTACGTGCGTGCGTGCGTGCATATGTGAGAGAGAGACAAAGAATGAGAGGATACATATGTTCATCTGCTAAAAACAAGCGGAGTGGGAGTGGAGCGTGGGGGTGGATATTGTGGTAGTGAAGGTGGGCTCTCTCTCACTCACACGTACACACTCACACACATTCTCTCTCACAGAGAGAGAGGAGAAGAAGAAGAAGAAGAAGAAGAAGAAGAAGAAGAAGAAGAAGAAGAAGAAGAAGAAGAAGGCCTAATTCAACGCATAGAAAGAAAATTATCTAGAATGGATTGAAATACAATCTACTCAAGACCTAATTTCTTCATTAAAAAAAACCTCCTTTCATAATAATATTTGGCGAGACAACCGTATCCACTTTCTAGCAGACTTGATCCCCGACCACCTCCCTCTCTCCACATTCGTATTTTCCCTATCCTTCCCCCCCCCCCCCCCTCAAATCGCAAGGTTTTCCCCAAACATTGTTTTTGTTCATGTAGAAAGAGACGCCATCTCATATGGCGTATTGCTTGTGTTTTGATATATATACTCAGAGGCATAAAAAACGCGAAAACAAACTGTATAGAAATTTTGATGTAATTTGGACCAAATGGAATATCCATGTGTCTGTGGAAAGCGTTTCGCTACCACCCGTGGCATGAAGATCCACAGAACAAAGATGGGATGTGTGAAGACTCATCTGAATGAGCAGCAGCGCACTGCATCAGCAGATAAGACGTCGGAAGACCAAGGCCAGGATTTAAACCACAGTGCCAAGGACATCCACGCTGTTGGTTCGGATGAGGAATTTGCACAGGCCCTCGATGCCAGGCGCCTGAAACTCAACCTGCCACGAGCAAACGAAACTGAAGATTGGGAGAAACTGGATGCAAAAATCGTCCAAAGACTCGATGCACTGATAGGGAAAAGCACCCTGGAACACAAACTAGCCACATATGGGGACATTGTGTATGCCACATGTAGAGACGCCTATGGAGCAAAACTACCCAAAGAGAAAACACCTCCAAAGAAATCCAGACGCCAAGAAAAGATGGACAAGATCAGGGTCCAAAAGAAAAACCTCAAGATGCAAATGAAGACCGCACTGCCAGCTGAAAAACAAGGCTTGGAAAAACTGTGGAAAGACCTGAAAGAAAAACACAGTGCCCTCAGCAAAGCGGAATCTGCGAGGAAGAGGAAGAGCAAAAAGAAGAAGACACAAGAGCGCTTCTTCAGAGACCCCTTCCAGTTTGCCAGAACACTGTTTGAGCAGCCAAAATCTGGGACCCTAAGTGTGGACAAAGGAGTTCTTGAGCAGCATCTGAGGAAAACATACTCTGACCCACAGAGCAAAGCACCACTCGACATTCAAGGTCTGGTGTGGCCAACCAACCCTGAGGAACAGTTCAATGGCAAGCCTCCAACGTTGGCGGAAATCAAGAAGGTGGTCGACAAAGCCAGAGCCAAATCATCACCAGGGCCAAACGGAATACCTTACCAGCTTTACAAGAAATGTCCCAAGGTGCTGGAGTGGCTCCACAGGCTGCTGCGATCGGCTTGGAGAAACCAGAAGATCAGCGGCCAGTGGATGACGGCAGATGGTGTGTACATCCCCAAAGAGCAAAACTCAAGTGACATTAGCCAGTTCAGGCCAATATCACTACTGAACGTCGAAGGGAAAATCTTCTTCTCTGTCATGGCAGCAAGGCTGACCAAGTACCTGATGGAAAACAAGTACTTGGATGTGTCAGTCCAGAAAGGTGGCATCCCAGGCGTGGCGGGCTGTGTAGAACACGCCACAATGATCTGGGACGCAATCCAAAAAGCAAAAACAGAAAAGAGAGACCTGGACGTAGTGTGGCTTGATCTGGCAAACGCCTATGGATCTGTGCCCCATGAGATGATACAGTTGGCTCTTGAGATGTACCATGTGCCAAAGAACATCCGCGACATGCTCAAGAAGTACTTCAATGGCTTCTCAATGCGGTTCTCTACCAAGGAGTACACAACAGACTGGATCAACTTGGAAGTGGGTATTGCAATGGGCTGTGCAATTTCCCCAATACTGTTCGTGCTGGCAATGGAACTCATCTTGAAAGCAGCAACAAACAACGCGAGACAAACAGACCTTGGCGATGGATACAAGATGCCTCCTCTCAAGGCCTTCATGGATGACACTACAGTGATTTCATCCAGAGAAGACGAGACACGTCATGTGCTGGAGAGGCTGGACGACATAGTTGCCTCATCCAGAATGAAGTTCAAGCCAAAGAAATCACGGAGTCTCTCATTGAGGAAAGGAAAAGTGGCCGGATCTGTGGTCTTCAGTGTTGCCAACCAGGCCATTCCAACAGTCACAGAAGAACCAGTCAAGAGCCTTGGAAGATGGTATGATGATACGCTGAAAGACACACAAAGAGCAAAAGAAACCAAGCAGATGGCGGAGGAAGGCTTGGAGACCATTGACCAGTGTGGGCTCCCTGGCAAATACAAGGTCTGGTGTCTGCAGTTCATGCTGATACCAAAGCTCCTGTGGCCTCTGATGATATACGACATCTGCACCAGCATAGTGGAGGCAATGGAAGCCAAAATCAACAAGTTCACAAGGAAATGGCTTGGTGTCCCACCCTGTCTGACTGACATAGCGCTGTACTGTCGCCAAGCAAAGCTGAAACTACCCCTGAAATCCATCCTGGAGGAATACAAAGCAGGGAAGATCAGACTTCAAAGCATGCTGGAGGACTCAGGAGACAAGGTGGTAGAAGCAATTAAGCCCCAGCTGAAGACAGGCAGAAAATGGAAAGTTCAAGAGGCGATGGATTCTGCAAAAGAAAGTCTCAAGATCAGAGAAATAACAGGACACACACAGACCAACAGACAGGGACTGGGGGTGACCAAAACTGAATGGTGGTCAAAGGCCAAAGGAAAAGCCAAAAGAGACATGATGATTCAGGAGATGAGAAAAGAAGAAGACCAAAAAAGACTCCAAAAAGCAGTCCAGCAGAGCCAGCAAGGGCAATGGACAACGTGGGAGAATGCACTCCAAAGAAGTCTCACTTGGAATGACATTTGGCACATGGCCCCTCTCAGGATCAGCTTCATTCTCAGATCTGCATATGACCTTCTGCCCTCAAATGCAAACCTGGTGAAGTGGGGGAAAACAGACGATCCTGCATGCCCCCTCTGCCATGAAAAACAAACAGTGGAGCATGTCCTAAGCTCATGTAAAGTAGCCCTGGCTCAAGGAAGGTACACATGGAGGCACAACCAAGTGCTCAAAGAAATTGTACAAGTAGTCTGGGCTAGTACCAACACCACAAAAGGGAAAATCAGGACTCCAAAAGCACCCGCAACATTCTTCACGGCAGGAGGCAGCAAATCATGGCCAAGAACAACAGTGCCACTCGAAACATGCAGGCAGAGTCTGCTGGACGGGGCAGATGACTGGGAGTGCACTGCAGACCTCCCAGAATGGAAGAGTCACCCAGAGATCATCAGCAAGAGTGGCATGAGACCAGACATAGTAGTCCACTCTAAGTCAACCAAGCAGCTAATCATGATCGAGCTCACGGTGCCATATGAGAACAGAATGGAGGCAGCTCAAATCTACAAGACTGAAAAGTATGCTGATCTGGCAAACAGCCTGAGGAGAGAAGGCTATCAGGTCAAAGTCCTCACTGCAGAAATTGGAGCTAGGGGGTTTGTAGGAACGTCTGCATACAGCCTCATGAAACAGCTCTCAGTTGCAGGGAAGGAAAAAACCAGAGCCCTGAAAGCAATGGCAGAAGCGGCAGAGAGGTGTTCAAGCTGGATCTGGTCAAGGAGGAACAAAAGTGAACTTCATAAGGCTTAATTTCCCTACAAATATCAGGTGTCCCTGTGGCTCAGTGGTTAAAGCGCGAGTCATTAAGTGGAAAATGAGCATGTCCAGAGGGTCATGGGTTCGAATCCCAGCCATGGCTCGTCCCAAGATGGGAAAAAAAGGGGCAGCAGAGGGACATCCGGAGTCATGAACCGGGTGTGGCCCAACCCCCCTAGAGTGTCAGGAGATAAGGGCCGAAACACTTGCTTGAAGGGGGCTTCTCTTCTGAGGACTCTCTGCTGCCACGCTCTCCACGAGTTTCTTTCTACTGGCCAACGATTCCTTTGAACTGGTAATAGAAAGTGAGAAACAGCAATCAAACACCGCAAAAGTGTCCTTTCAAAGTTCATTCTGGTAGAAAATAAGGTCACATGAACTTGACCTTGACCCTGTGTTAACAGCAGAATGTCAGTATCTGGTGTGACCACCTCGAGCATTGATCACAGCTGTGCACCTGCGGTACATCGAGCGCACTAGAGTGTTGGTCTGCCTCTGGGGGACTTGCCACCACACCTGGCCCACAGCGACAGCAAGCTGAGCTGCTGTCTGGGGTCTGGGGTTGAGCTGGTTCAACTGCCTCTGAAGGGCATCCCAGAAATGCTCTATTGGGTTAAGGTCGGGAGAACGGGCTGGGTGAGGCAGCAGATTGATGTTGTTCTGCCTCAGGAAGTTCTGCGTAGCACGGGCAGTGTGCGGCCTTGCGTTGTCCTGCTGAAACAGGTTCTGTGGATGCCGCTGGAAATGCGGCAGGATGTGGGGCCTCAGAACTTGGTCGATGTAATGAACAGCAGTGACCCCGTTACCACGTCCTGGACCCACATTCTGGAAGATGACTGGCCCAATACGGCGATTCATGCCGATAGCCCCCCAGATCATGATGCTTTCACCACCCCATGGGTCCCTTTCGGTGATGTTGGCATCCGTGAAGTGTTCCCCCGCTCTTCTCCAGATCCGGATGCAGCCATCGCCTGGGTCGACGCAGAACCGGCTTTCATCACTGAAGAGAACTCGGCCCCAGTCCCGATGGCGCCAATGCACGTGGATCTGTGCCCACTGCATACGGTTCTGGCGATGCTGGAGTGTCAGGATAGGTCGCCGGGCTGGACGCCTGCATTGGAGACCAACTGTGTTCAGTCGGCGACGCACGGTCCTGCTGCTGGTTGGCCTGCCATGGTTGTTGACGGTATTCCTGGCTGTGTTGGCAGCGGTTTGGTAAGGCTCCCGTCGATGCTGACGCAGAAGATGGCGGTCTTGGGCTGCTGTGGTGACCCTCGGTCTGCCGCTCCTCGGTCTGTCATCAGTGGTGTTTCTTGCTTGAAAGCGGTCCAGAAGGCGATAGACGGTGGAAATGTGGACTCCGAATGCGATAGCGACCTACCTCATTGGAACCCCAGCCTGCAGTTGCCCCATTGCTATGCAACGATCTTGACGAGAAAGTCTCGGCATTATGCTGGCGCCGCTGGAAGGGATAATTTGAACTTTTTGGGGTTTGGAAATTTATAGCCCCACAGTCGGGGCCACATTGAGTTGCAATTCACATTGATGCACGTGGCGTAGGTATTCCACATGGCAAATGCACTCTTCGTGCCAAAAACGCTGACCCGGCAACATTCACCCACTGTTACGAGG
>CM065735.1:31864330-31866830 GCA_033310375.1 Conus canariensis | reverse complement strand
TTTTCAAGAATTAAAAAAAAAAAAAAACATAAGGCCCAGGTAAGAAACTGAGACACACTATATCTTTAAGAACCGAAGCACAATAACTCGTTGAGAAAGTGAGACATTTTACGCTTTTGCCAAAGTATGGCACCTTCTCCCTTCAAGAAATTCAAAACACAAAATCATTTTAAGCAACAGAAATACGAGCATCCCTTTTATAGAGAGAGCAGGACGAATGACTTACTTCAGAAACTGAAACAGATCATCGTTGTAAGAAAACACTACCCTCCTTACCCCCCCCTCCCCCCCCCCTTTTTTTTTTTAAACCAGACACACCTTCCTTCTCCCCACCCTCACCCCCCCCAAAAAAAAAAAAAAAAACTCAGTTGCTTTGAAAAAAAAAATCGGACGCATTTCTTTTTAAACCAAACGCACCTTCCTTCTCCCCACCCTTATCCCCTCCCCCAAAAGAAAAAAAAAAAAAAAAAAAAAACCCTCAGTTGCTAAAAAAAAAAAAAAAAAAAGAAAGCATTATACCCTAACAAAAACACACACACAAAAAATTGTGACACACTGCCCCTTTACCAAACTGACAACACCTACTTTGACAGCAACTTCATCTGTTTGCCATTCTCCCTAGACTTCCGGTCAGGCGAGACCCCCCCCCCCCCCCCCCCCACCGCCGGCAAAGGGAGGCCACTGACACGCTGTGATTACCGAGAGAATCATGATCCCTGATAATTGCCTCCCTAATGGCCAATGCATGTTTCTCATGTTGCCTGTACCGTAACGTGCCGTGCGGGCGGCGCGCGTGTAGGCGTTGTTAACGACCAGCATCGGATCCTGGGCTGACTCACCTGGCTTAGGTATCTATAATGGACAGCGTCGTCAGCATGTCCGCCAAACAGCCGCGCAGACCGTCCTTGCTGAGGTCATCCGTATAGTAGAATGTGTCGCTGTGATGAGCTAAGACAACTGCAATGATGTCCTGACGCAGAATGTTTCTTCTCGGGGGGACATTTACTCTCAACGATAACCGACAACCCTCAGTCTGAACACACACACACACACACGCGCGCGCGCGCGCGCGCGCGCACGCATACACACACGCACACACACACACACACACACACTCACGCACACGCAAACATAATTACTCACGCACGCGCGCACGCACACGTACACCTACACACACACACACACACACACACACACACACACACACACACACACACACACACGCACACACACGCGCGCGCGCGCACGTACGCACCAGAATCGTGCATCAGCTTTGTTTCCATGGGGATGACATCGTAACATCACAGGTGACATTTATCGTTTTATTATGATCATGGGTGTCAGACTTGGACGGTTGACTGACTTCGAGCAAAACCCCAAGTTTCCGAGAATACGTCGTAGACAGATTTCCTTCCGAAAGACGACGACATCCAGACAGAGGACGACGATGTCGGTCAGTACGTCATCACATAATCTAGTCTGTAAGAAATTGTCTTCGCAAGTTATCTTGGGCTGTCTCAGTTCCGTTCTTCAGGGCTGTCACCTCGTGGGAAGGATGCCTTGTCTAGGAAATAAAAACAAACAAACAAACCAGCTGTCACACTTCCTTCTAACCTGCTGAACAACGTTAGTTTCAAAGTGAAGCGACTGCAGGCTGGAAATCGACACAAATTTTAAAAGAAATTCAAAGCCAGTTCGCCAGTTGACATGGACAAACAAATCATAAAGACAAAACACGACGCGTTTCGACCCCTTAGGTCTGCTTCAAGCAAGAGAAGCAACATTCAGGACAGACGTTCTTCTTTCGTTGCTGAATTCTTTCTCTAATCCTCTCTCTCTCTCTCTCTCCTCTCTCTCTCTGCGCCAATCAAAAAAGCGTTCTGTCCATTGAAATTGCGGACGTAACGCGCGTCTGACCATTGGAAGAGACAATAATGCTCATTTTAACCACAACCCCTGTGCCAACACAATCAAAATTCCTTTGCCAATTCAGAACAGAAACTCCTCCATTTTCTTCATCTCCATCCGCACAGTTCTGTGCTCTGAGTTCATGGCTGATTCTCCTCTTCTGAGGGAGACTCTGTGTAGAAGGAAGTACTAACCAGTCCTGCACTTGGGAGTAGCTGTTACGTCACAGGTCCAAGTGTTCTTGCGGCTGGTTCATTCCCCTATCGTCATGTTTCTGAAAATCATCTGTTGGACCAGTATTTCATGAATGCAGCACTAGTAATAATTCCAACATCAACAGTGCCAGCAATCAGAATAATAACAATTTCAACAACAGCAGCACTAATAATAATGATAATAATGATGATAATAGTAATAACAATGATAATAATAGTTATGATAATAATAATAATAATAATAATACAAGAATAATAATGATATCAACAACAACAATAATAATACTACTAATAATAATAATGCAGAGATTTTGAAATCAGTGACGTCATCAAATTCCAAGCAGATGATTGACGATGCAACGATCACAATTACTGTC
>CM065735.1:31841830-31849330 GCA_033310375.1 Conus canariensis | reverse complement strand
AGAAGAGAGAAGAAAGAAGAGGAAGAACAAGGAGAAGAAGAAGAAAAAGAAGAAGACAAACACAGGAGGAGGAGGAGAAGTAGAAGAAGAATGAGAAGGAGGAAGAAGAAGAGGAGGAGGAGGAGAGGAGGAGGGAATGAAGAAGAAGATGAAGAAGAAAGAAAGAAGAAGACAAAGAAGAAGAAAGAAAGAAGAAGACAAACACAAACAGAAGAAAGAAGAAGAAGAAGAAGAAGAAGAAACAGAAGATGAAGAAGAAGAAGAAGACAAACAAGAAGAAGAAGAAGAAGAAGAAGAAGAAGAAGAGAAAAGAAGAAGAAGAAGAAGAAGAAGAAGAAGAAGAAGAAAGAAGAAGAAGAAGAAGAAGAAGAAGACAAACACAATCTTAAAAGTCTCCCCAGGAAAGCATCCCCACAGAAAAAACAAACCGGGGGATCCTATAGATGGCGAGGCGTAATCCACAGGTATGTGGTGCACATGTTAGCATACTTTCCCCCCAACCCCAGTCTCTTCAGCGGCCGCCACACCTGCAGTCTTACCACCACTGCACGGTTGGCAGACCCTAACGCGCTGCGAACGACCCAGGCAGCACCTGCCACGAGCCGCCGACGTTTGGACAACTGCTGGCAGTTAGGTCCAATTCTGGAGGAGGAAGTGCGCTTCCATTTCCCTCTCCACGTCCACCCCGTGAGGATGACTTCTTCGTGTCAAAAATCTTGGCATGAACCAAGTTCGTGGCCACTACTGTTGTTGTTGTTGCAGGGAACGTGGTAGCGAGCGCCCTCTGGAAGGGGAGACAATAGCTCGTGCTGTCCTCCCCAAATCAGCTTTTGTTGTCAGTAAGGATCACAGAGAGAGAGAGAGAGAGAGAGAGAGAGAGAGAGAGAGAGAGAGAGAGACAGACAGACAGACAGACAGAGAGACAGACAGACAGACAGACAGAGACAGAGAGAGACAGAGACAAAGAGAGAGAGAGACAGAGAGAGAGAGAGAGACAAGAGAGAGAGAGAGAGAGAGAGAGCTCCGATCCGCTGAACATCATTAAAATGAGTCAGCAGCGGTGCAGTGTCTCCTCTGGAGGGGTTGACTCTCGAGTCGACCCAGCGTTGTTAGCTCCCTTATCGACTGCCGGTTCTAGGGAGGGGAGGGGAGGGGGGGGGGGGGCGCTACGTCTGACAAACCTGTCTGTGGCTATGCATGGTGTGGATGATTCGAGCGGCGCGGGATAACTGCCCCTAGAAAGGGCGCAGAGGACAGGCCACGCTTGTCCAAATGGGAAGCAACAAACATGTTTCATTTTGTCTTCACCCAAATCGCGGCAGTAGTGGGAAGTCTGTACTCTGTTTCGGCAGATGTTGTGTGGGTGCTGCTGCTGCCGCCTGCCATTGACAGGCTGGGTGTCGGCAGCTAGTTTTAGACATGAACCCATAGATCTTAAGCAGGCATTTATTGCCACGAGAGAAAAAAAAAGACCCATATTGAGCAGGTCCATTTAGAAACATCAGCAGGTGAATTGCGATCTTTTCTGGCGCCAGTCACAAAGGAGCTTACAGAATTCAGCCAATCCCGTAGCCTGACAGAGACAGACTTACTTGCTGATAGATACGTTACATCAAAAATAGAAGAGGCAAAGATGAAAATGTTTCATGGATGCAATCTCTCATTCAGCTTCTTACCGTATAAATCCACCTTATCTTCGATGCCGGCAAGATCAATGTTGTCCCAGAAGGCTGAAGAACTGTAGAAACCCTTTCTAATTTTGTACTGTCGTTATTGTTGTTTGTTTGGTTTGGGTTTCTTCCTGTGCACTGTAACTCGTCTTTCTTTAGTGCTGCTGAGATGATGGTAATTTTCATTTTCTGTGTCCACCTGCGTATGGAATGGGGTGGGGGGGGGGGGGGGGGGAACTGAAGGCCAGTATAATCGCGTGTTTTGGGAAAGGCGTGGTTCGCTTGTTTCCATCAGTCCTATCCAGCCCATGGTGCGTGTGTAGCAGTTCCTTTGCCCTGGCACACAGTGAAGGAAAAATAAAGACCTGAGACTTTCCTGGTTTGTTTCTCCATTCACACTATCCAGCTCTCTCTCTCTCTGTCTCTCTCTCTCTCTCTCTCTCTCTCTCTCTCTCTGTTGTCTGAGTCTCTCCGTCTCTCTCTGTCTCCCTCTCTCTGTCTGAGTCTCTCTCTCTCTCTCTCTCTCTCTCTCTCTCTCTCTCTCTCTCCTCTCTCTGTCTGTCTGTCTGTCTGTCTGAGTCTCTCTCTGTCTCTGTCTCTGCCTCTCTCTCTCTTTTGTCCGTGCGGGCTGTGGTGTGTGTGTGTGTGTGTGGTGTGTGTGCGTGCGTGCGTGCGTGCGTGTGTGTGCGTGCGTGCGTGCGTGCGTGCGTGTGTGTGTGTGTGTGTGTGTGTGTGTGTGTGTGTGTGTGTGTGCTTGCCTACGTCCGTGTGTGTGTGTGTGTGTGTGTGTGTGTGTGTGTGTGTGTGTGTGTGTGTAAGCATGCGTGCGTGTGTATGTGTATGCGCGCGTGTATGTGTATGCATCTGTGTATGAGAGTGTTTTAGAGAGAGAGAGAGAGAGAGAGAGAGAGAGAGAGAATCAGTGCGTGCCTAAGTGTTTACACGTGTGGCGCGGTGTGTATGTGTATGTGTGATGTGTGCATGTGTTTCCTTGTATACGCGCGTACGCGTCGGCGCGTGTTTTATATCTTTCTATCTATCTGTCTGTCTGTCTGTCTATCTATCTATCTATCTATGTGTGCGTGTGCGTGTTCGTGTGCGTGCGTGTGCGTGTGCGTTGTGTGTACTTATTAGAGCGACCATACTGATCATTTGCGCATGTCTAGCTCCTCAAATATATATCCGTGTTCGTGTGTTCGCACTACTGCATTCTCTCTCTCTCTCTCTCTCTCTCTCTCTCTCTCTCTCTCTCTCTCTCTCCACCACCACACACACACACACACACACACACACACACACACACAACCGCTTCCTCTATACCTCAGTCACTGAACGTCCTCATCCACCGACAAGGAAAAATAGACAGCCACCTCCTCTTCCCCCCCCCCCCACCTCTCTCTCCCCTCCCTCCCTCCCCTGCACTGGGATAACGTGCACAATCGCTCACCTGGATGAGAGAAGGAAAAAAAAAAAAAAGAAAAAGGAAGAAGAGGATGATAGAGACCAGCCAACTAACCCCGCATCCGGCCCTGCCAGGAGTTGGCCATCAATATCATTCTGGATCTGACTCCATCCATCCTTCAGGTGGGGAGGGTAAACCTGCAGATTACCTGCTTCCCAGACGTTTCCAGGTCTGCGGTTCGAGTCTACCTCCACCAGGAAAGCTGTGTGTGCTCACCTACGTCCCGTCAGTGTGTTTGTTTGTTTGTGTGTCTGTCGGCAAGTTTACGGCTAAA
Source organism: Conus canariensis (assembly GCA_033310375.1). Lineage (NCBI taxonomy): Eukaryota > Metazoa > Mollusca > Gastropoda > Neogastropoda > Conidae > Conus > Conus canariensis. The sequence goes on along the minus strand of CM065735.1, from coordinate 31,845,924 downwards.
AATACCCTGGAACCTGTGTTAATTGAGATCTGGAAGGAAGGCGGACAGAACTAAAAGCCATTAATTGCTGGTGCAGGTGTGCATCGAATGACTGATCTGTCAGCAAGAGGGTTTTTCACTTACACACACACACACACACACACACACACACACACACACACACACACACACACACACACACGCACGCACCAACGCACGCACGCGCGCACGCACGCGCACACACTTTAAGAATTGATATGTGTTTATGAAGCAGTACTTTTTGTACTCCCAGTTCTTATAGAACAGGGAGTACTTTTGAATGGGAACGAAGAAATGCTTCTGTGTGTGTGTGTGTGTGTGTGTGTGTGTGTGTGTGTGTGTGTGTGTGTGTGTGTGTGGTGTGTGCCCGTCCGTCCGCGGTCGAAATGTGTTCCACTCGCTCCAGACAAAACTATTGGGCCGATCTTTCTGAAAATTTGTAGGTATGTTCATTATGGGTCACGGATGATGCCCGATGTTTAAGTTTACCCCGTTATAGCTGTTACTAACGGCTGTAACGGCCTGTAACGGGTTTTCTTCTTTATGGAATATCTCAGAAAGTACTTGGCCGATCTTTCTGAAAATTTGTAGGTATGTTCATTATGGGTCACGAATAATGCCCGATGTTTTAGTTTACCGTTATAGCCGTTACTAACGGTTTTTCTTCTTTATAGAATATCTCAGAAAGCACATTGTCGATCTTTCTGAAAATTTGTAGGTATGTTCATTATGGTTCACGAATGATACCCGATGTTTTAGTTTACCGTTATAGCCGTTACTAACGGCCCATAATAGTTTTCTTCTTTATGGAAAATCTCATAAAGTGCTTGGCCGATCTTTCTGAAAATTTGTTAGTATGTTCAATATAGGCCACAGATGACGGCCGATGTTTACCAGAATAGCCATTACTAACGGTTACACCAGCCCAAGACGGATTTTTCCTCGTTATGAAATATCTCACGCGAATTCAGGATAAACTGGGAGTACGTTTATATGCTTTGCACCTTGTTTTTTTCTTCTTCCAATTTCTGCACGTTTTCTGATCCAGTATAATTTCCATTAGCTCTCATTTTTTATTTTTATTTTTTTGCAGTTTTTTTTTTCTTTTTCTTCTTTTTCTTTCTTTTTTTTTTTTTTTTCTTTCTTTTTTTTTTTTTTTTTTTTTTTTTAGCCCCTCACATTTCGCATCATAGAGACGCCGAATGACGTCTCAGCTTCAGACACGCCTCCCTGGCAGATGAGACTGAAAAGGACAGTGTTGTCCGATTCCATCGGGGAAAAGAATCGTGAAACCTTGTCATGAAATGCTGAAACTTTTCAGAGAGACAAACGTGGACCTTTCGTACTTCCTATTATAAAACATACGTGAGATGGAACTATTTTGTCCGTACTTGCTGCTACTTCTCCTGGCGGACAATTACCTTTCTTTTCATTCCTGAACACACAAATGAACACACAAATGGTACTGCAGGGTCTGTACCTCTTCAGGAACCTTCCCCCCCTCCCCCCCCCCCCCCCCCCCGCGCCCCTGCCTTCTTCTCTGTCTCTGGCAAGACGAAATGGCCTGGGGGTGGATGCCGTTTTCTTTCCAAATTCGCCATGAATCGATCTCACATATGTGTGTATCATGCATTAGAGCACCTAAAGAATTACACGGACACAAAAGGTATGTCTTGGACAAATTTCTGCCACCCACCCTCCCACCACACACACACGCACTACCTCTCACCGCTCCTACTTGAAAGTGAAAAAATATAAGATTAAAATATATAAAATAGATAGAAATATATAATTTTTTTAAAATGAATAACGGCGGTGCACAATGGCAATGTGACCCCCGACGTATGTGCCGATGAACTCCAACAATTTGCTGACTGCAATAGTCACCATTGGACGACGTTCTCTTCTGTTATGTATGCATCGTGTGTGCATCTATACCAGCGATTTAGCACCGAAGAAAACGTGCTGGAGTTATGGTCGCATTGTTCTTGCGCGAGTTTATTTCAATCAATCAATCTATCTATCTATCTATCATCTATCTATCTATCTATCTATCTATCTGTCTACTACTATCTATCTATCTATCTATCCATCTTCTGTCGCTGTCTGTCCATCCATGTTATCTATCTATCTATCTATCTATCTATCTGGTGGGTGCGCATATGCTTGTGTATGAGCTTGTGTGTGTGTGTGTGTGTGTGTGTGTGTGTGTGTGTGTGTGTGTGTGCGTGCGCGCACGTGTGAGCTTGCGTGCGTGCGTGCGTGCGTGTGTGTGTGCGTGTGTGTGTGTGTGTGGTGTGTGTGTGTGTGTGTGTGTGTGTGGTTGTGTGTGTGTGTGTGTGTGTGTGTGTGCTCGCGCGCGCGCGCGCGCGCACGCGCGCGTATGTGCATGTGTGTGTTTGCACGCGAGCGCGCTCGAGCATGCGCGCGTGTGTGTTTTCTCTTCACCGAAAAGGAAAAGACAAAGTCTATTTCTTCAAAAAAAAAAGAAAAAAAAGGGAAAGTTCTGTGTATGCTGCTGTGTGAGTGTGTGGAAACGGGCTGACAGATAGGGAGGGGCATTTATGCTGCGTGTGTGTGCATGGGAGGTAAGGTGGGAGCATCGTGAGGGGAAGGGGGCCCCCGAGAAATTAAACATTGGATGAAATAACATAGGTGAGAGACAGACCAAACAGATTGATTCCCAGGAACGAAAAACGGCGCAGAAAGAAGGCAGAGAACCCAATGCCGGTAAGTGTAACCCTGACAACCAAACCGTCCAGATTAATTCGCAAGAGAAGACGATAAATGTAAGCGGGGAAGTGATAGAAGGAGCAGGAAATTTATACCTGCTGGATACTTGGCCAAGAACCGGCCCGTTTATTTCAATTTCTGTATCTGAAGCCAAACACATGGATAAAACGCCTCGTGCTGAATTGCCAAATATTTGTTAATGAGAGAGAGAGAGAGAGAGAGAGAGAGAGAGAGAGAGAGAGAGAGAGAGAGAGAGAGAGATCTGGCGAAATGTCAATACTAGTAAATTCCATGCACTGTTTCTGTTCTTTCCTCCCCCTTTTCTTTTCAAACTTCCTTTTTTTTTTTTCCTTTTAATGATTAAGTTACCTCAGACACATGCCGATCACTCCACACCGTAGATACCCGACAAAACATCCCCATCCTTTTTACAACGCAAAACAAACAAACTCATCGCACTGGGGATAACAAACACAAACAAAGCTCTCGTAGAAAAATTACGTTTTGGAGAACGAAGGCTGAAACGCGAGCCAAATTCCCTTCAAACTATCCAACAAACAGCAGGCTTGCTGGCACTGGTGCCCGGAAGATCTGTCCTCAGTTCTACTGGCGGCTCCTAAACAAGGCTGGAGGAACATGCATGCCACTTAAGAGGTCTGCGGTACACACTCCTCTGGAACACACTACAAGTGGTGTGATGATGTATGTGCTCGAAGACAAGTGAATCAATGTGGCCTCCGAGTTGTCCAACCACTCGAAGCTTTTTTTTTCTGTGAATCTTTCTTTTCCATAAACCACTACGTTTTATGTGTAGAAAAGGACAAGGATGACATGGGGGAAAAAAAAAAAAAAAAAAAAAAAACGGCGTAACAAGAAAAGACATAAAATACGACACAAACACGGACAGAGAAAGAGAGGGGGGAGAGAGGAGGAGGAGGAGGAGGAGGAGGGAGAGAGAGAGAGAGAGAGAGAGAGAGAGAGAGAGAGAGAGAGAGAGAGAGAGAAGACATACAGAGAGAGAGATCGGGACAAAGACATACAGAGAGAGAGAGAGAGAGAGGGGGGGGGGGGGAATGTGTGCGTACTTACGTATAAACAAAACTAATTGGGTGATCATAGCATCTTTGTTTTACATAAAATAAGAATCACTACAGACAGTTCAATGGTCGTCATCTGAATTTCCCATTATGTCATAGCCATTAGAAACGATGAATAGCGCTGTGTACTTATTTGCTATGTCTAAGTGATATCACACACACACACACAAAAATTCTACGCTATTTCTAATAACCTTGTTTATTTAAACTTCAGATGTTTATGTCTTTAGAAAACAATACTAATTT
>CM065735.1:31834330-31836830 GCA_033310375.1 Conus canariensis | reverse complement strand
GAAGGGTAAAGGAACGGGCAAAGAACATATCTGCCGTGCGGCGTTGCAGCCGCTCGGCGATGCGCTTGTTATTGCTGTGCCTAGTTCATGCTACAATTTGTACCTAGGCTTGCTGATGTTGCACTTAGCGTAATGTTTTATCCCACCTACATTCAAGTAAAGGGTGACGTCACCACATTTTGTCGATCAGGAAGGATAAATCCCAACATGTTTTTTTAGGCGGAAATCGACCATTACACAGTGCTATTATCATGACTGTCAGTGAAGTGGGTCAGCTCTATATGGGTGTGTGTGTGTGTGTGTGTGTGTGTGTGGGGGGGGGGGGGGGTTATGTCAAATAAATCGAAGTTTTGAATTACCATTCAAGAACAACTTTTAACTCAAAAGGTAGATGAAAGACAGCCCTATCTACGCTGAAAAGGCAATACTGCAAATACACAAAGAAGCAAGAAAACAGGAGGGGGTGGCTTAAATACACCTTTTCCAAATTTTTAAGTTCAAGGTTATGACTTTGACGTGTGACCTTCAAAACCGAAAATCTATTTTTTGCCATATCTCGGGGCAGCGGTCGACATAGGAAGCTGAAACTTGGTATGAAGGTTGTTTGGTTTATTGCTCTCCAAATATGTCAAAGCAATTAAGGTCAAGGTAAAGGTCACAGACAACGTCAGACTCTCAAAATGGAGGGTGCGTCAATTGTTTGTCCCAAGACCCCAACGGTTTGACACAGTCACCTCAAATGTTGTATCGTGATGTGCCACCTGTCTCTCTCTGTCTCTGTCTGTCTGTCTGTCTCTGTCTGTCTGTCTGTCTGTCTGTCTCTCTCTCTCTCTCTCTCTCTCTCTCCCCCCTCCCTCCCTCCTCTCTCTCTCTCTCTCTCTCTCTCTCTCTCTCTCTCTCTCTCCTGCAGCCAAGTAAAGAAATCACGAGAATAAGACCCACTCGATAGTCATGGCCCCTGACGGCCAATAGTCAGCTTAAGACGCCAAATTGGCCACCTGGGGGCATGACGGCCGAATGGGTTTTTTCCACGTGATTTCTTTATTTGGGGGTAGACAGACAGGAAAAAAAAACCAACAAAAAAGAAAAAAAAAAAGAAAAAACAGAACGCCACGAATTTATACTTCATTGCCAGTGAAATATCGGACAAAACGGCCGCTTACTTAGAGCCGGCCGTTTTGTCCAACCAGGCCGTTTTGTCCGACAAAAAATTGCAAGTCGGACAAAACAGCCGGTTTTTAGCCAGCCGTTTTGTCCGACCCGGCCGTTTTGTCCAACCTCGGACAAAACGGCCGGGTCGGAGAAAACGGCCGGCTACAATTATCTTTAACACACGCAAATAGCCCATTTGTAATAAAACAAAAATCAAACACCATTTTCTTGATTGCTTGCTAAGTTTCAGACAAAAAAAAACCCCATTCGTCTTCTGTCTGGTTTTTCTAAACGTTCGATTAAATGCTTGTAGGAATGGCAGCTGGCGCACATTTCGACAGATTTATGCCTTTTGAAAAGGTCACATTTTTACTTTTTAACATCTTTCATTCGAGTTTCTCTATATCTATTCTTGTTCGTCTGCGTGTGCAATGTTTCAGCTCAAAAGACTAGGGCAGTTTTTAATCAAATTCATTAGCCTTTCTGTATTTGTTCTGCCTGTCCTTGCTGTGGATGTGCCAAGTCTGGCAAGTTCGGAACTTCTTTTTTAGAAGAAGGGTGGTGGAAGGAGGGGGGGGGGGGGGGGGAGGTTTCCAGTGTGTTCTGTGCGCCTCTGGTCTTGCCTATGCCATAGATGGATGGGTATTTCACGCAACATTCGATTGGAGTTGTGTGCATTTGATTGTTTCACTACCGAATCAAAGGATATCTACAAAGAATAAACGTTCTTTGATCACAAAGAAATGATAGGTGCTGGAACTCACCATTTCAGAAAATGCTACCTCTTCTCACACAGACTCCAGTTTGTTATTAAGTTCTCCACTCTAAACGACACACAGAGGTAACTAATCCGGAGACTGGAAAGGCTACAATGCCTATCCCATGGTGGCCGACCTGAAATCAGCCCTTCAAACTTGAAACGATTAATCACCTGATGCTGATCAAGTAAAACATGTTCAAAAACGGCTGTATCGTCCTCGCTGGCACAGAGGTCTGCATCAACAGCTCTATGATATGGCCATTTCATTTCCAGCTACAGTTTGGTTATAGGGCAGCCGACCATGTAATCCTCACGTGGGTGTGACATGGTAAATATCTCACAAATCCGAAAACTTTCTTTAGGACAACGATGACATTGTATCACTGCGAGGTCATAAAAAGTAAATTTCCCATTCTTATGGAAATGTTAAATATTTCACAAGCCCATCAATCTAACACGACGCTAGCTCTTCAAAACTGCAACGTCATTAAAAAGTGAATGTCCCATTCATGTGAAAATGGTAAATATTTCAAAATTCGAATAAATGTATGTAACATAACGCTTACACTTTATATCTGCAAAGTCTCA
>CM065735.1:31806830-31824330 GCA_033310375.1 Conus canariensis | reverse complement strand
CACACACACACACACACACACACACACATATATATATATATATATATTATATATATATATATATATTATATATGTGGTGTGTGTGTGTGTGTGTGTGTGTGTGTGTGTGTGTGTATCTACTAGACACACACACACACACGTACACACACACACACACACACACACACACACTATATATATATATATATATATAGAGGAGAGAGAGAGAGAGAGAGAGAGAGAGAGAGATTTTAAGTACTTATATATGCATACATACATACATGAATTATAGTGTGTGTGTGTGTGTGTGTGTGTGTGTGTGTGAGTGAGCGTGTGTGTGCGTGCATGCGTGCGTGCGTGCGTGTGCGTACGTGCATGCGTGCGCGCGCGCGCGCGCGCGCGGCGTGTGTGTGTGTGTGTGTGTGTGTGTGTGTGTGTGTGTGTGTGTGTGTTCTTCAAAGGGACGCAGTCCCCGTACATCTTCGTCACAAGAGAAAAAAAAAATGACCTTCGAACTGAGATCCTGTTCCATTCTTCGGAAATGTTTTTTCCTTTGGCAGATTCGTATGTCTCGAAATTTGAGTCTGAACGCTTTAGAGACCGACTCTTCCAAGACACGGCTGAGGAAGACTTTTTACCGCTAGCCTCTGTCTATAGCCAGAGAAGATTACTTTTCCGCTCCAAATGAAATACCGCATCCTGCAAGTTTAAGAAGCTGGCATATGTTCAGCAGAATGCAGCGAGGCCGAAGTGAACTCGTCCTGATGTTTTGTTTGGTCTGAAGATCGAGAAGCTGCGAAGAGAAACCAGATGGAGAAAATGGAATTCTTCATGGAAACACTTAAAGTGGACCACCTTGAATTCTTCTATTTGTTCATTCTTCCCAGGAGTCTTCAACGGGGAGTTCAACGTCTTCTGCCCCTCCTTGTCTCGAACACCACAGGGTGACGAGGATCGACATAGTTCGCATTAATCAACGTCGCGACAAGAGGTCTGGGCGTCTGCATACGGCACCTCAACAATCCACAAACCTCTAAACAACCTCCGCGCTCTTCGCACACCCTTGATGCACGTGCGCCAGAGTACTGACGTCAATCTCTCGTGTTCGCGTGCTCGAGGATCAGTCAAAAATGCTTTTGAACGTGGAGACAGCTGGTGTCGGTGAGACGTAAGTTTGGGGAAACACGTTGAACGAAGACTTTGTTACACTTGGGGCTTTATGGTCCGCTCGAGAGACGTGCTTATCAGAAACTTGTCAAGAAGGGGCGTTTCAATCCACTTGGAGAACAAACTACTTGGGAATCGTGTTTTGTAAACAGAGATATTTGAGTCTACCTGAAAAACGTGTCTACCAGAACCTTGAAAACAGGTGTGTCTTGGTCTGCTTGGGAATGCACGGTCATGTAAAACTTGTAAACACGAGTGGTTTGGGCTTCTTGGCTAACAAGTTTGGTCTACTTAGGACTGCATGATCATCCGAAACTTGTAAACTGAGATGTGTTCGTCTGCTTAGGAAACACGTTTACATAAAGTATTTAAACGCAGATGTTTTGATACGCTTGACAACACTTATTACTCATAAACTTGCAGATGGGGATGCTATGGTTCTCCATGGAAAACATCTTTGTCGAAAATGTGTACACAAGCATGTTTGGGTCAGCTTGAGGAACATGTTTATGAGAAACTTGTCGTCAGGGTGCTTCAGCCGGGATGAGATAACATGTTTATAAAACTTGTAAAAGGGGGAGTTTACGGGTTTTTTTTATTTTATATTTTTTACTTCGTTTGATAACTTTCTATTCCGGATCGTTGTTGTTTTTTTTTTTTTACGCAAACCCATAGCTTTTTATCTCACTGCATGAAATTCCCCAGTCCTTCTGCTGTGAGTAAAAAGAAAACGAGAGAGAGAGAGAGAGAGAGAGAGAGAGAGAGAGAGAGGGGGGGGGTTGGGAGGGGGTCGCGGGAGACGGGATAAGGAGGCGATTCAGTCCGTGACTGGCGTTAAGTAGCGTTCAGAGATGATCTCCGAAAAACCTTGGACAAGCCACTCGTAACGATCTCTCTCTCTCTCTCTCTCTCTCTCCTCTCTCTCTCTCTCTCTCTCTCCTCTCTCTCTCACACACCACACACACACACACACACACACACCAAAAATCGATTTTCAAAAACTGACGAACCAAATACGAAAGATATAGAATGCTAGAAGTTTATCGGTAGTCTTCACTGCCTGGGAAGGAGGTGTGTAACTTAACGTTACACATTCTTCCTTATGACAGAAGTTCGACACATTCGCTGATTTAAATACACGTAGTACAATTACTAATCCGTGTTGTTTTAGAGATTCATAACTTGACACAAGTGTTTCACCTTTTTTTTTTTTTTTTTTTTTTTAAAGCAGGACATATATTGCATTGTACAGCTATTAACTCTAAACAAGTCCAAATTCGCGCTGCAGTCCTTTAAAGAAAGCGCGTCTCCTGCGCGCAGCGCCACTGATGTTGTTCTCTGCTCGGCGCGTCTTTTCGCTTCAATGAAAGTGGTGTCAAGTACAGAATGAGCAAAGACACCTCCGATGTTGTCATAAGTTAGTTCTCTATGGTGCGCCAAGTGCACGTTCCACTCTCGGTGATTTTTTTTTTTTTTTTTGTTTTGTTTTTTTTTTTTTTTCCAGGGTCTAAGCTCTCCTCCACATAGATGATTGCATGACAGTGACGGGCACGGAAGCAGCCCTTCTCCCGTGATGTGTGGCAGACTTGCGCCTCCTGACACCAGAAAAGAGCTCCGTCAGACCTCGGCCAACCCTCGGCTGATGGAACCACTTAGGCCTGAATACACAGCCAATCAAACCACTCCAATCTGCACATGATCGTGATGGGAGCAATACACCCCCATCACCCCCCCCCCCCCCCCCCACCCCCCACACCTCCCTCCTAAATTACCTCCATCACTATACCCACCACCCTCCCCCCCCCCCACACCTCCCTCCTAAATTACCCTCCATCACTATACCACCACCCTTCCCCCCACCCCCCCACACCTCCCTCCTAAATTACCCTCCATCACTATACCCACCACCCTTCCCCCCCCCACACCTCCCTCCTAAATTACCCTCCATCACTATACCCACCACCCTTCCCCCCCCCCCCACACCTCCCTCCTAAATTACCCTCCATCACTATACCCACCACCCTTCCCCCCCCACACACCTCCCTCCTAAATTACCCTCCATCACTATACCCACCACCCTTCCCCCCCCACACCACCCCCAATACCCTCCTCCTAAATTACCCTCCACCTACACCACCACCCTTGCCCCCCCCCACCCCCCCCCCACCACACCTCCCTCCTAAATTACCCTCCATCACTATACCCACCACCCTTGCCCCCCCCACCCCCCCACCCCCACAACCACACCTCCCTCCCTAAATTACCCTCCATCACTATACCCCCCACCCTTCCCCCCCACCCCCCCCCACACACCTCCTCCTAAATTACCCTCCATCACTATACCCACCACCCTTGCCCCCCCACCACCCCCCCACACCCCCCCCCCACACCTCCCTCCTAAATTACCCTCCATCACTATACCCACCACCCTTCCCCCCCACCCCCCCACACCTCCCTCCTAAATTACCCCATCACTATACCCCACCACCCTTCCCCCCCCACCCTCCCCCCCCACACAACCCCCCCCCCCCACACACACCTCCTCCTAAATTACCCTCCATCACTATACCCACCACCCTTCCCCCCCCCACCCCACACTCCCTCCTAAATTACCCTCCATCACTATACCCACCACCCTTGCCCGCTACCACCACCGCTCTTTTCCTCCTGGTCCTCCCCCCCCCCCTCCCCCGTCTCTATACCCTCATGCTGTTTTTCTCTAGGCCCGTCATTTCTCTGTCACGTTAAAATGATACCAGCCCCCCCCCCCCCCCCCCCCCCCCCCCCTCCCCCCGACCTGCCCAGAATCTCCAGTGCCTATTACATTATTTCCCGAAAGCCTCTGAACATCACACCAACCTAAACGTCATTCAGGTTGGTTGGTTGGTTGGTTTCCTAAGAAGTAAACCTGTACTCTACGACAGTTTTGTTGTACATTACCGCCAGCTTTTCTAACGATTTTCATGAAACGTTGGTATCTAAAACAGGAGGTGGGGAAGATCTTTCAGCTTCCGATCAGGGTTATATATATATATATATATATATATATATATATATATATATATATATATATATATATACGGAAATCAAAAGACAGCAGACCAGAAAACTACGGCTTTCTATTTCAGCCTCGAGGACATCATGGTGTACGAATTAACCAGTTCGTGTCCGACAAACAGAATCTGCTGAACCATGAGGTCATACTGCGAATCAAAGAAATAACACTCGATGGATGAATGAATTAATGAATACATTTGTTGAACGCACAAATAAATGAGTAAAACAAGCGCGGACGCAATAAGAGACGGAACTTTCAAAAGACGTCAAGAAAGAATAGATAGAAAATGATGCCCATGATGAATGATAAGCCAGCAAGAGATATCAGAATGACAACATAGAAAGTAAGGGGAGGTGACGTTGTAGGAAGGGGCAGGGGAGTGGGGGGGGGGGTGAAGAAAGGGGCCTCTGAAACCGTTATGACCTGTCAAACACTGGACAGTGACTCAAAACATAAAAGGGCCCGGCAGATGGAAAGTCAATCATCTGATGCAAATTTTGTCACACATCTCCACGCTTCAATTACCAAACAGCATGACTGACAGCGTGATTGATCTTTCATACACACACACACACACACACACACACACACACACACACACACACACACACACACACATCTACACAAAGAGAGACAGACAGAGAGAGACAGAGACAGAGAGAGATAATTAGATGAGCACAGATACATATGAGAACACGCATATAATATATATATATTATATATATATATATATATATATATATACGTGTGCGTGTGTGTGTGTAAATATGTATACATACATGTAAAGAGAGGAGACAGACAGACAGACAAACTCAGAGAGAGACAGACAGACAGAGAGACAGAGAGAATAATTTTTTTTTTTTTTTTTTTTTTACATATATATACACATATTTATACACTCACACACATACACATATATGCACACACATACCCATACATATTTCCATATATCCGTATACATAATTACGTTCACATACCTATACATATGCATATATACAGACACATACACACTTACATATGCACATTCTTATGTGTATGCATACATACACACATACTTTATATCCATGTTTCAGTTTACCTCTATACTAATAAGTTGTTTATAAAAGTGCCAATTAACATGAAAATTTCTTGATTGAAGCATTGTGTAAGCTATGTATTTTTCGGTTTCATACCGCTTTTTCAGAATTCTTTTGAATATGTTGTATTGAGGCACCTGGTCATTCATTTTACATGTGTAAATATAAAATTTTGCAAGAAGAAGAATTAAGTCGAATACATCGTCTGATTTAAAACTATTGTTGTTACCAAAGATAGCCAATTGTTCACTTACAGAAAACGATGTGAGGTGTAGACATTTTTCTTTGACATCGTTTTCAAAGTCTTTCCAAAAGTGATTGACATATTCACACCTCCAAAGCATGTGCTCTATACTATCTTTTCTTACTCGACAGAAACTGCATCTATCATCGGGTTTTACTCCCATAGATGAAAGAACTACATTGGTTGCTATAATTCTATGTATTATTCGGATCTGGAACCATTTTAATTTTATTTCTTGAATCTTTTTAACTTTTCTAAAGGTTGCCTTCCAATTAATATTAGTTTCCAGTTTTTCATTCCACTTCTGAGTGCATTTTGGTATTGTTTTATCATCTAGTAAATTACTATAATATAACTGAGTTCCTTTTTTAACAGAATGGATAAGGTGTAGTGCTCTAGAAAGAGGAGTCTTGTTACAATCTACCAACACAATATTTAAAGTATTAACAAATTTTTTGTATTCTCATAATGATAGCTCTATAGCTCAAAAAGTTGGTTCTTATATTATACTTATCAGTAAATTCCGCAAATGACATAAAGTTCCCATTATTTTTGCACACATCTGCAATATAAAGCACATTGTTGTCTATCCACTCACATCTCCTTAAAGAAATATTCTCTAAATTAATTTTGTCGTTGAAGAAAAGAGGCTCTGCCATAGTTTCCGATACATTCAAAGGTTTAGATTTATTGCAGAACATTCTGTATGCATGAAATGTGTCTCTCCAAAAAAGGTTTTGTTGTTTTCCAGTTAACAAAAAGTTTGGTCCATATTTATAAACATCTTTGATATTTGGATGTAACGCAAGTAAAACTAATTTCCACTTATGACTTGTTTTTTCAAGTTTTCTTATCCAGCTTAATTTCAGCGCGTGCATGAAACACTTAACATCAGGAAATCCTATGCCCCCTTCTTCTACCCTTTTTCGTGCAGTCTTTCTGTTGATTCTATCATGTTTACTATTCCAGACAAATCTCAAACACAGTGTTTGAAGAGCTTGCATGAAAGTTATCTGGTGGATTAGGCAAAAGTGTCCACAGGTATACTATCTTTGACAGAATTAGAGATTTTAAAACTGCTATTCTTCCTACTGGTGTCAGAATTCTTTTTACCCATATTTTATATAGTTGTTTAATTTCTTCGAATTTTTCTGAATAGTTCACTTCCTCACAACCAGTTATGTCTGCGTTTAACCATATTCCAAGTATTTTGAATTTATGTGGATTCCAATCCAACTTGAGATTAGAGAGAGAATAATTATAGTTCATACGAAAATATGAGAGAGAGAGAGAGAGAGAGAGAGAGAGAGAGAGAGAGAGAGAGAGAAAGATGTTAAAGAATACTACCGAAAAAATCACACACACACACACACACACACAACACACACACAACACACACAGAGAGAAAAAAATCACACACACACACACACACACACACACACACACACACACACACACACACACCCCGGCATGCATGACGCCTAAGCAAGCACACACACACACACACACACACACACACACACACACACACACACACACACACACACACATGTGAAAACGGAAAGCGGGAACGATTCTCATTCGACCGGGGTAATGAAATAAGCATAACAGCGCAAATGCCTCTCCTCCACCAAACCCCGGGGCAAACAAACACAGACAAACTATTATACATTGCAGCAGACAGAGACAGAGACACCAGCGCCGTCCCCCACCGTAACAAGCCCGCTAATGCGTTTTCAAAGCTAATCTTTCACCACCAATTAGCGCCACTATAAACGCACGTTATTGAATCCCACGCCTCCCTTAGCTCCATCGTTCATCTCTACTTCCCCCTGAACTTACTGCGTATGGGGGAGAGCGTTGGGAGAGAGGAAGGAAGAAGAGAGAGATGGAGGGGAAAGGGCGGGGGGGGGGGGGGGGGGAGCGTGGGAAGCGGAGGGAGAGGGTGCGCTGTCTGGGGGTCCCAACCAAGCGAAGCTGGCCTCCACCCTGCCCGACACGGTGCCGGTGGCAGCAAGCTCGGCCCTGCTATGCAGCGACAGCGTCGCCCGGTCGTCTCCCTTTGGTGATGATCCCGGGGTATGGTGCCACTTTCGTGGAGAAAGGGAAAGTTTTGAAAGTGCGCACGCAACATGACCTGTCTTTTCGCAGAAAGCCACTCGAATTGGGATCTAAGAAAAAAAAAAAAAAAGATTTTCTGGGCGGTGAGCGGAATTCCGTTCTCTTAAGCGATTGTGACCACGTTTAGAGGTGGGATGAGGTATTGAGGGAAGATGGGGAGAGTTAGGGGGAGGGACGGAGGGAGGTGGGGTGAGGGGGCAGATTTTCGGTGGAGCGAAAACAGAATGTTCAATTACGCTGAAAGTGGAAAGAATTTGTGTCAGGTGCGGTTAGTACACTACGGTTCAGCGCGCTTTTAATCAATATTGGATTGTGGGACGACAGAGACTTTCCTGTGGTCTTCTCCACACTGAGAGATGGAGGGCTTTTCTTGCCCTTTCCATTTTAGTGTTATTAATCATAGCCCTGAGAACCGAACTCTGCATCTTCAACTCCAATGTGAAGTCAGTTCTGCTCTACGGATGCGAGACACGGCGGACAACACAGACGATGCAACAAAAATTTCTCTTCAACACCTGTCTGAGACGCATCTACAAAATCCGATGGCAGGAGAAGATCCGAAACGAAGATCTGTGGGAGCGTGCGGGACAGGAACCAGTGGCCAAGCAGATACTGCGAAGGAAGTGGGGCTGGATCGGACACACCCTCAGGAAGCCAGCGTCCAGCACCACACGCCAAGCCCTGACCTGGAACCCGCAGGGAAAGAGGAAGAGAGGCCGGCCTCGCAACAGCTGGAGGCGAGACACTGAGGCAGAGCTGAAGCAACAAGGGACCAACTGGACTGGAATGGCTAGAACAGCCCAGAACAGAGTGCCATGGCGAAGGGTCGTCGATGGCCTATGCTCCACCGGGAGCAATGGGCATAAGTAAGTAAATAATCATAGCCCTGCAGATTACATGTCGCCTTTTCAGGACTGCAACCATATTACAAAAACAAACAAACAAAACATCCGGGAAATGTAAACCAACGACAAATACGATGCATGTTTACATGAATAAAGCCGTGTCGGCTAAGCTAGTGACATCCTTAATGTGGATGAGACAAGGTTGTGCTGAGAACGCCAACGATTGTGTTTCATTCCCCACTCCTTCCCTCCAGTTTAAGGGAACGGTACATAATTACTGAAAATGTTTAACTGCACACAAGAAAGCATAAAAAGCCAAAGGGGGTAAATAGACATGGCGGGGGTGGACAGGGGGTATTCTCCCCAGATGGTATTCAGTCTCAATGCTAGCAGTAAAATGGTAACAGAAAAGCTGGCATGCTCTATTTTTGTGATTAGAGGATAAAAATATAGAAGACTCTCCTGAACAAAGACAGGAGAATGGGCAACGAAGGCAGAAAACTAGAGCAAGGAAAGCAAAAAAGAAGAAAGAAAGAAAGAAGCAGTCGAATGGAGTGAGAGAAAAAAAGGTAATTACTGACACAGAACTTCCAGCGGTAGGATACATTTTGCACTGCAAGAGTCCACAGCGCTACCATGGGGACTACCTATCATGCAAGGTTCCGTGGCGCACCACAGATGACATCCTGTCCATATCTCCTATCTGTGACGGTGATCTAGCACCCTCTGAAGCTGGTGGAATGGTGGATGATCTTGGTCAGCCCTGTGTACCTACAGAATCTTGTCAGAAGCCGAGTCTCCTATCTTTCAGGAGTGTGTGTATGTGCGTGGGGGGGGGGGGGGGGGGGGGGACTTCAGATAAGGATCATGGACCACACCAGTATGGCTGTAATTTCAAGATCCCATCTGGGGATCGCCCTTAACTGGTCTTTAGGATAGGATGTTCGTGCCACTACAGGACCAGCGAAGTAAATGTAAAGAAAAATAAATTCCCGTTATGTAAACTGCGTCCTTAATATATACTGGGCTGACACACGCCGCTCAGCGAGTGGTATACACCCTGCTTCCGCAGAGACGTTCGCACATGAAAATGAGGATGGAACAGAAATCCTGTGTCCGCCAACCCGGCCCTCTTAGATACATTATCCCTGCAGTGTCCTTTTCGTTTGTTTGTTTGTTCGTCTCTCTCTCTCTCTCTCTCTCTCTCTCTCTCTCTCTCTCTCTCTCTCTCTCAGGCCTCACATTAAAGTCTCGAGTCACTCACTCTCTCTCTCTCTCTCTCTCTCTCTCTCTCTCTCTCTCTCTCTCTTTTAATTTTTTTTTTATTGAGTCCATCTTAACTTTCTCTTTTATCTGTTGGTATGGAAGTCTAACTGTGAAGAGCAAAAAATGTGTTGAATAAGGTGGTGAAAGTCTGTAGGAAGATTGTGGGCGAGAGACAGAGTAGTTCGAATGTGTTGTTTGAACAAAGAGCAGTTCGAAAGGCGCAGATGATTGTGAGCGACAGCAGCCATAATCTTAGTCGGTATTATGAACTTTTGCCATCCGGAAGACGTTATAGGACCCCAAAATTTAGACTGTGTAGAACAAAGAAGAGTTTTATCCCCATGTCCATCCAACTTTTAAACAAATGATTCTTTTTACATGTGACGAATGAAAACATTGAGAACTTGAACTGACGCGCACGCGCGCGCGCGTGTGTGTGTCACTGTGTGTGTGTGTGTGTGTGTGTGTGTGTGTGTGTGTGTGTGTGTGTGTGTGTGTGGTGCATAGTAGTGTTGTGTTGAAGTGCATAACATAAAATGACATGAATAGAATGCTGTTTTATTATATATGTAATTTTTTTTTCATTGTGTTATGTTTTAAAAATCAAAAGACGTTGCCACATTGAATTTCACGTTTTGTGATAATAAAGTCGTTTGAAATTGAACTTGAATTTAGATAGCGAGCTCAACGTGCAAGGTGAAGTCTGCAGCCCGCTACACTAACATTCCCCCCCCCCCCCCCCCCCCCCCCCCCCCCGCCGCCGCCCATCCTGTCCAACACCACCCGCTCCCGCCGTCTCCTTCCCTCCCCTCCTCAGTTCTATGTTTTCTCCAGGAGCTCCGTGGGACTGGGTCAAGTTCGGCGCCTCAGGCTATGCCAAGTGGGACAGGCCTGCATCGGGTAGTTTGGGGTCTGTGGGCCAGTGCCACGAGGCCATTGATCCGTGCAGGATGACAGTGCAGCGGCTTGCCCTCCAAAGTGTCATGCCCTGCGGGTTGCGCGCACTTCGATTGTGCCCCAGGCCACGGTTTGTCCTCGTCCTTTCCGCTGAACACCCTCGGCTGATCCATGCAGCATGCAGCACTTGTCCCGTCAATGTTTGCCGGTGTACTGGGAAGCAGGACTGAATGGAGACTGGAATTATTGATAAGTGTAGGAGCTCAGTCCACCTCAGTGGATCGTGGAAGCAGGTTAGCGTTAGACATGGTAAACACACACACACACACACACACACACACACACACACACACACACACACACACACACACACACACCGCACGCACGCACGCACGATTAAACTGTGTTTAGAGGAGTCAGGTATTGCGCGATGTGTACGCTTCTTTTAACAGAATCACCACTGCCACAAGTGTAATGGTCGTTGTCACAAAGTTACCGACAGCGCAAGAAATAATAGTTGCATCTTTTTGGCATCCTGTAATGGTCGTTGTCACAGAGTTACTGGTAGCGCAAGAAATAACAGTTGCATCGTTTTTGGCATCCTTAGAACTTACGCGTTAAGTTTGATAAAGATGAGTCATCGAAAGTCATAATCTGAAAACATTTTTAATTCGAATTAAAGTTCCGACTGACATTTACAAGTTTACAAAAGCAGAAATTAAGGCTTTGGCACTTATCAGTTGACCATACATGCTGCTTCACTTCTCATTGACAAAACACACTGGAAATATTATGTCCTTGTCATTTTGACAGATATATTATCCCTGCAGTATCCTTTTCGTTTGTTTGTTCGTCTCTCTCTCTCTCTCTCTCTCTCTCTCTCTCTCTCTCTCTCTCTCTCTCTCTCTCTCTCACCGTTGTTTCTGCACTCACCAGAGAGGAGCAGAGAGTCGTGTGAACAAAAAGAGAAACTCACAACTCAGAAATAATTCAATGCACTTTGTCGGCATAAGGCCACAATACATAGAGAGGGACTGTGAGTGATGGTGTGATGCGAAGTGGAGATGTGAGACAGAGAGAGAGAGAGAGAGAGAGAGAGAGAGAGAGAGAGAGAGAGAGAGAGAGAGAGAGAGAGAAGACACTGACACTGACACTTTTTTTTATTGATTAGGCCATAGACCCATATCAACAGGGATTTACACCAGACAGAGGCATATAAACAATAACACATTATCAATTTTTCAATTGTTCATTTCTAATCTCAAAGGCTTTATAAATATATGTTGCAAGTTTGATTTGTATAGATTTGTTATTATTTGCAAGAAGAAGTGAAAGTTTAAAGCTTGAAGGGTTATTAAAGTACTTTTTTGCGATGTACGATTCTCTAATTTCCTGATATCTTGGACAAGAGAGGATGAAGTGTACCTCTGTTTCAGCGTGGAATCGACAAAATGGACAGTCGAATCTTCTTTCACAAGCGTTCTCTCCAAAACGTAATCTGTGGATCTTCAAAGGCGAAACTCCTAACCTAAAGCGAATGAAAAGTGTTCTAACCCTGAGATGTTTCAAGTGATTCAGATACGGCGCTAGAGATAAGGAAGATTTAAATGTGCTATAGAAAGAACATCGTTCACTTGAATTAATGTTTCTTGACCATTCTTGACTATATGATCTAACAAGTCTGTCCTTAAACTCGGCTAAAAATTTTTTCTCATCGCCCACTCCTTGATTTTCCCAAACTTCTTCAAAGCCATACTGATACAATGTGTAACAAACAGATGACGCCCATGTTTTTCTGTTTTGTTCATGAAGATATAAAAGCATTTTGTAAGTTTTGAATGGCAACCGGTGGGGAGACATTTTTATTACACGTAACCAGTATCTAATATACTTTACGAATATGTTAATGTATAATGGGTAACGACCTGTCTCACCGTAGACCATGAGATTTGGTGTTTTAATGGAAATATTCAAAAATCTTTTTAATGCAAACAAGTGAACTCTCTCAATGGCTGTTAGATCATATCCAATACCCCACACCTCTGCACCATAGCTGAGCATGGGGTGGATTTGCGTATCAAAAAGCTTAAAGAATATTGAAGGAGATCTTTCTCCTAGCGACCAGAGTAGTCGGAAAATACATATAACTCCCTTTTTCGCACGGTTAGCAATATCATTCAAAGCATGCGAAAACGACAAGCGAGAAGAAAGATAGATACCAAGGTACTTATACATGTTAACCAATTCCATTCGATTATCACCATAATACCACCGCTCTCGTGCAGCAACATGTCCTCCATTTCTGAATATGATTATGTTTGATTTGTCGAGGTTAACTTCCAGGTCTAGCTTCATAGCAACCTCATGCAAAATATTTAACTGGTTTTGTAGACCACAAACAGAATCAGATGCCAATACGACATCATCTGCAAACATAAGAATAAAGATTTCCGCAAGGTCTGGTATAAGCTGGATGCCGTGTCTGCCAAATTTTGTGATTTCCTCTGCAAGTTCGTTTATATAAGAAGAGAAAACAAAACAGGACTACAAATTTCTCCTTGTTTCAGACCCCTGGGGCATAGAAATGAGTCTGTCAGCTCACTACCACAACGAACTTTAGCTTTCACTACCCTGTACATGCTCTGTATGGCTCTGTACATTTTGCCATTTATACCATGTTTCTTTAATATGGTCCAGAGCTTAAGTCTACTCACTGAATCGAATGCTTTTCTGAAGTCAATAAAGGCTATATACAACTTTTTATGGTACAACAACTGTTTCTGGACCATGCCAAAAAAGAGTGAATAAATGATCGATAGTGCTATGTTGTTTTCGAAAACCGGCCTGACTGTCATTTAAAATGTTATTATTTACAATCCACTGGGTTAGTCTTTTGTTTAAAATGAAGCTATACAGTTTGCTGCACACATTTAATAAAGAGATGCCTCTATAGTTATCTGGGGTATTTTGGTCGCCTTTCTTATGTAGAGGTTGTATAACAGCCTCAGACCAATCATCCGGATATCGACCTGATGAAAATAATTTATTAAAGAATTTCACCAAGTACGGAGCAATAGTAGTTGCTGAATTTTTAAGAAATTCGTTGATAATTCCATCTGGTCCCGCCGCTTTACCATTTCTTAAACTGCGCAGTGCTGAGTATATTTCCAATTCAGTAATATCCTTTTCGAGCATATCACAGTTGATATCTTCACTAGAAGTAGTGTCTAAGTTATCACCTTCGCTGTTATCATCACCTTCGACTTCTTGTGAACTGAACACTCTGGAGAAATGATTATACCATTCCTCCTTGGTTATTGTATTTTGTAGAGAACGCTTTGTTATATGCGATTTGAGTTTGCCCCAAAATGCCTTTGGATCATTGATTGTTTTATGTAGGGATTCAATGACATTTTTACGATGCTCAGTGCTTTTCATTTTTAGAAGATTTTTATATTCTCTGCGTTTCTGAGCATATGTCTCTCTGTCCTCAATATCATTTGTTCTATTAAATGTTCTCAGAAACTGCCGAGTAACTCGTCTACTTTCTTTGCACTCTAGGTCAAACCAAATCTGCTTTCTTTCTTTTCCTACAATTACCCGTTTCTTCATGCATTGTCCGGCGTTTAAAATACCCTCATTAAACCTTTTAAGAGACGCGTTGATATCATGATCAATCAAATCAGCTGCTTCTCGAAAACAAGTCTGTATCTCTTCTGTTCCCAAACCTGCGAGAAATTCATTCCTCATATCAGAATTCCAAACGTATTTTTCCAGTGTAAATGATTTTGCTCTGATTTGTGAACACGGAACTGTTTCTCTTGCTATACCAACATACAATTCCACTGGCATATGTTTCGATTCAATTTTTTGAGCAACATTCAATGACTGTAGCAATGATATCAAATTTTTTGACACAATAAAGTAGTCAATGACACTGTTGCCAGTAGATGAAATATAAGTAAAATTTCCGCTAGTTCTATCGACACCTGTTCCATTTAAAATGACCAAACTAAACTGATCACAAGTGTTCAATAAATATCTGCCGTATTCATTAATTGTTTGATCTTTAGATGAGCGTTTGTTGTCCTTAATTGTTTCGCATTCGTCAGCGAAAACATCTAGAACAAGATCGTCGACATCAATTTCGTTGAAATTTTCACTTCCGGTACGTGCATTCATATCACCCATAATTATAAAAGGAACATCACCTACTAATTCAATAATATCAAGAATACACTCCTCAATGACAGATATACCATTTTGTATCTCTGTATCTTTATAATAAACGGAGTGGATGGGTGGGACATAACAGCCTAGCAAAACAGATGGAGTGTCTGTGCCTGTGAAATCACCAGAGACTTTGAGTGCAATAATGTTATCGAATTCTAAATCAATTCTATCAAAGTACTCACTCAAATTCTTTTTAACAAGTAGCACAACACCCCCAGACAGACGAGCTGTTGGTGCGTCATTGACCTTAACACCAGGAGCCATAAAAACCACATGATTTGGAAATAATAAAGACGGAAATGATGTGGAAAAAGTTTCAACAAGCAAACAAACATCAAAACTCTCAATATATGCACGTGTATCAAATTGGTATAAGCAACTTAGACCTTCAATGTTATAAGTCAATAAACTTACAGTCTGTGTAGACAAAAAGCCTCTGAATTTACCATTCAAAGCATGGGCCGGGCCGAAATCCTATTCTTTATTTAGGGGATCTGGGAGTGTCTTCTTTGCATTGTTCTGAGATGCACTATTTGAAACGGAGTCTTGCAGAGTTAACTGTCTCTTTTCCCTGACACTGTGCACTGAAGCGCTTCTCAGTCTTGACGAAGGGCCTTTTTTCGAAGTCCTGGGTCTGTTCTGCCTACTGTCTTTCTTGGGCGCTTCATCATCGGCAGGGGAGGCTTTGTCATTGCTGATGCTGGCGTCTGCAGACTGATCTTCAGAAGAACAGTTTGCTTCCGATTTTGCTTCTGTGATGGATTCCTTCCCAGTCATTTCTTGTGACGGAAAGACTAGAGAGAGAGAGAGAGAGAGAGAGAGAGAGAGAGAGAGACAGACAGAGAGAGAGACAGAGAGAGAGGAAGTGCGGGGGGGGGGGGGGGGGGGTGGGGGGGGGGGGGGGGGGGGGGGGGGGGGGGGGGGGTACAGGGGCAGGTTACCACGCTAATACCAATAATCATTTGATCATGAAACAGAGCCCTGACTAACGCCTTTAATTTCCACACAGAGTCCAGAGCAAACGTTCAAGGTTTACCCCAATATTTATATCTATTTCCTTCAACCAAATGCACCGAGAAGCATGCGAGAATGACAGGCCAGGGCGGGCGGTGAGAGGAGAAGGGGTGGGAGGGGGTTATCTGTCGGAAGAAAAAACAGAGTTGTTCATCACCGAGCTCTCTAGAAGTCAATTGTTGTTGGAAGGAGAGGTGAGCGAACCAGTCACGACAGCTGTTTCGCTCTCAGTGAAGAGCTCATCAGGCCCGTTCTTTACTCCTGGCCGCCATGACAGCTGAAGACAAGCACTTCCATTGTCAGCAAGAAGCGGCTCTTCAGATTTGGGTAGTCACTCAAGAGCCACAGGAAAAAAAATTCAGAGAATTTGTTATATAATAACAAGCCAACAATTCTTAAAAGGCAGATAATAATAATAATGATAATAATACGACACAAAAGCAACAACAATAACAACAATAATAATAATGATAATAATAATAATACTTATAATAATAACAATGATGATGATGATGATGACAATATATAATTGATGATGATCATCATCATCAGCACAGCAGCAGCAGCAGCAGCATCATCATCATTGTCATCATCATTATTATTATCATTATTGTTGTTGTTGTTGTTATTGTCGTTGCTTTTGTGTCATTATTATTATTATCATAATGATGCTGATCATGCTGCTGCTGCTGCTGCTGCTGCTGCTGTGTGATGATGATGATGACAATATGTAAAATGATGATGATGATGATGATGATGATGATGATCGTCATCATCATCATCATCAGCAGCGAGCGAGCAGCAGCAGCAGCAGCAGTCTTATGATAATAATAATAAAGATTTACACACATCCCATTGCTCTTCAGTCCAGATCACTTGCAATACAAATCAAGCAAATGTTCATGAACTTGCCTACTTTTACTCTCATGGCATATAAACAAACAAACGTACCCTTCCCTTTACCTTCCCTCATCAAAACACATCTCTTCTGGCTTTTTGTTGTAATTGTATTTATGCCCCCCCCCCCCCCTTGTGTGTGTGTGTGTGTGTGAGTGTAGAGAGGGGATGTGAGGAGGGTGGGTGAGAGATAGAGAGAGAGAGAGAGAGAGAGAGAGAGAGAGGGGGGTGGGAGGGAGAAGGAGAGAGAAAAAGATTTTGATTGATTGATTATTGGATAATCTTTATACCCACAGAGTAACAGGTAAGCAAGAAGATACGTTTTTTCCAATTGATCCTCGGTCTTTTAGGTTCTAAAATTTTAACACACAAACATCATTTTAAACTATAGATCCGGTTATAACAAAACAGTGATAATTCATATTAGCAGAAAAAATCTCTCTCTCTCTCTCTCTCTCTCTCTCTCTCTCTCTCTCTCTCTCTCACACACACACACACACACACACACACACACACACACACACACACACACACACTCACTCACACATATGTACGCACCCACGCGCGTGACGCCGTATTGACACACACACACACACACACACACACACACACACACACACACACACACACACACACACAGATACCGCGCGCGCACGGCCCACATCCCATCATATACACACTACTTGGCAAACAATATTCCTAT
>CM065735.1:31791830-31804330 GCA_033310375.1 Conus canariensis | reverse complement strand
TGACTGGAAAACAATGGACGTCACAACAAAACGAAAAAAAAAAAAAAAAAAGAAAAGAAAAGAAAAAGAAAAGACAAAAACAGCCTGAAAAAAGGAAGACAGAAAAAAAAAGAGGAAATCATTCGCATATTTTCCCGACGGGGGTACAATTATTCTGCATGGCATCCCTCACAATTCCAGTCCCAACCCTCCCCCCCCCCCCCCCCGCCCCCCCCCACCCCACCCCCGGCTTCCCTTAGGGAAGATAGACAGCCAGACACAGACGGGCAGAGAGAGAGAGAGAGAGAGAGAGAGAGAGAGAGAGAGCAGAGAGGGAAGACAGAGACAGAGAAGCGAGGGGGGTAGGATGGGGGCAGGAAGGGGGTGGGGCGAGGGGGGGGGGGGAGGGGAGAGAACCGACAGGAACACAGGGAAGATCAAAGTACCGCCAACTTGTTATCTATTGATCTGTTTATTCGTCTGTGTGTGTTGGCTAACCGTCACTTCCTTTGATCAACGCCGCCAACATGATGACGGAGAAGGCCGACGGGAAAGTGACAGGGAGGGGAGGGTGAGGTGGTTAGGGAGGGGGAAGGGGGTATCCTCCGAGAGGAAACCTTCCAGGCATGTTCGCAGATCTCGTAAGGTCTGTTTCATGCTAATCATTTCATTCCTCTTTAAGCGTTTTTGGTCCTCCCTTTTTTTTTTTTTTTTTTTTTTTTTTTTTTTTTTGCTTTATTTTGTCAGCCGATTTCTCATTATCTCTGTCTCGTTCGTTTCAATATAGCTGTGTGTTAACTGAATTTGATTTTTGTTTTTACACTTCAATACACGGTTTTAAAACCGTAAACTGTAAACAGTTTTTCATCGATTAGCCAAATTCTCATTATCTCTGTCTCGTTCGTTTCAATATAGCTGTGTTTTAAATGAATTTGATTTTTTACCCTTTTGTACACGAATATAAACGTTTTTTTTTTTTTTTCAATCGATCAGTTCTGTGCCGTTTACACAAAGGCCACTTCTGGTGCTCAGGCTCGTATCATTGACGACGTGAAGACAGTCCATGATGCACAACATGTAATGAGTCGCTCACACTGAGACGTATTGTTTATGGTGCTGGGATTTATATGACGTTAGTAAGGTAAGGTAAGGTAATGTTGCTTATAGCCCAGCTGACCGCAAAGGGCCATGTCTGGGCTGTCACGCGCTGAAGTCAAGTCACAAGTCATTCCTTCACACAACCCTTTAAAACACATTTTCTAAAAACACACCCGAAATTTTGTTAAAAATCTTTCCACTATAAAATCTCAGATCAGATTAAAAATGTCAATCTCTTTCATTAATAATTCAAAGATCGCATCAGGTGGAACATCTCTGAACAAGGCTTTCATGGAATCTGCTGTAAAATGTTTGTGTCTCACATCATGCAAGTCCCAACACTCTAAAAGAATATGTTCATTGTGAGTGGTACATGACATGGAATGCACCACGGAGCTTCTTCACTCTTTAAAAGGTACGAATGAGTAAAATACGAATGGCCGGTGTGCAGCCGGCATACAACCGTTTCTTCTTTGCGACCACCAGAGGTAGTCTGTCGTTAGCAATAAGTACTTTCAGAGGGATCTCTGAAGATCTTGTTCAGATATGGTCCATCAGATGTGTCTTTGTTTTAGCTTCTAAAGGAAGTAATTTATTTTTCTATCTAAAATGTAGTAATAGTTCAGGTTTTAAAACCTATTAATGATTTTAATGTGTACATTTATTTTATGGAATGCGTTCTAAGATGGCAACAACCCTGATATGTCTACCAGCGGTTGACGGGGCTATAAATGATAAGACACTGAAGTCACTGCTGATGTGGAGTACATTCATCAATTACAGTAGCATCCTTGAGCGGGGATGGGCCAGACAGATCAGATCATCAGGCACCGCTGTCTGCGTTGTGCTGCCTCACATGGGACAGGTCAGGTTGACCCGAGTAAAGCAATGGCACCCACAGTCTGCACAAATCGTAGTTACTCTTCTTCAGGTATGTAGACTTCGTTCAGGAAAGTGCAGCACTCGAAAACGTTCACAAACATCAAGACATTCATCACGCATGCATCACTGGGATTACATACATGAGCGTTGTCACGCAAGCAGCGTAGGGTCACAGGCCATTGCATTCCATTCGCCTCAACATCTTTCTCAGTCTATCCATTTTGAATCCAGAATGCATGTTTTCCTTTTTTTTCTTCATCCTTTCATCTTCCGTGCCCTCTCAAAGAGTAGAACTTATTCCGGCTCTCAGGTACACAGCCTCATCTACCTTCGTTGTCTTGTAACCAGAGCGGTAGTAACCCAGAGGAACCAGCACAATTACGTGTCGACATGATGTAAACTCACCACAGCAGACGCTCTGCTGCCATTGAGTGATTTCGAAAGTGTAAACTCTCTATGTTCGCACTCTTCGGAGCGGATGAAGGGTTTATTGGTCGTGACGTTTTGGAACCAATGCTACACTGTAATCGCAAACATTCGAACAAACTTAACAAGTGCAGCTTGGGAGGTTTAAGTCGACTGGTGACAGGATGACCCACATACATAATCGTAAAATGCACACAACAATAAGTCATTTGAAAAACAGGAAAAAGGAAGAAAGGCAACATGGACGACGAAAAGGACGTCAAGAATTATGGCGACGACGACGACAACGATTATGATGACGATGATGACAATATTGATATTTTGCATTCTTATGATTCATTCATTCATTCTTCGAATTTAACTTAAACAAAAACAGCAGGCAAAATAGCTGCGGGCAGTCCGCGTTATTAAATATCTAATTTAGCTAAGGGTTAACCACCATCTTAATATGTTCAAATTCAATGCAGAATGACATCACTCCAAGCTAAATTTCCCCCGTGTCGAAAAGATTACAAATGATGTGTATGTACTGTTGGCAGTTTACCCCATTTTGTTGACGATTCACTCCCCTGTCTGGTCATACCAGCAGGCCATACCAGTGCCAGCCAATACAGACACACTCAATACACCATATTGCTGCGGTGTGAGGGAATCAACCCGATTCGTGTGTTCCGGTTTCACTTATTCCCGATTCGCTTATCTCTAGAATGGCAATTCCCATTCAATCACACACACACACACACACACACACACACACACACACACACACACCACGCACGCACGGACGCACACCACACACACACACACACATACACACACACACACACACACACACACACACACACACACACACACACACACACACAAACCACACATACTTTTAAAGGGACAAAGAAGGTAATGTAATTACATGAAAGTTATGGCACGGTTAGAGCCGGTGGTGGACAGGGAGAGAGAGAGAGAGAGAGAGAGAGAGAGAGAGAGAGAGAGAGAGGAGAGAGAGAGAGAGAGAGAGTCTAGACATTTTATTCATATCAGGCCTCAGCCCCTCATGAAGAGGAATGTTAACATTTAACTGGATGAAAATACGTAGCAGATTCAAATTAAGACTAACGATAATATGAAATGTATTAATGTACATTTCAGTAAGTCACAACACCTCTTAGTTTAAATCCTTTATACAAAAAACAAAGAAAGATTACGTATGTCTTCAGGTATGGCCGATGGCATTAACAGACGGCCATTAACAGACTCAATCTGAACAGTGAATGATTTCTATAATACTTGGAAGTAATTGATGTTCCACGTATATGTCTGGGTGCTGGGCAACAGAGAACAAAATACCCCCCATTTTCTTGGCTCTCAGTAGGGCAAGGTCAGGTAATGTTGCTTATAGCCCAGCCGACCGTAAAGGGCCATATCAGGGCTGTCACCGCGTTAAAATCAACTCACAAGTCATCAAAAAAAAAAAAAAAAAAACAACGAAAAAAACACCAAAAAACAAACAAACGAACAACCTTTCACACATCTCTTTAAAATACATCTAAAAGCGTACCATAAACTTCGTTAAAAATCTTTCTTCCGTAAAATCTTAGATCAGATGAAAAATATTAATCTCTTTCAGAAACTCAAAGATCACGTCAGGTGGGACATCTCTGAACAGAGTTTTCATGGAGTCTGCTGTAAAGTGTTTATGCCTCACATCGTGCAAGTCCCAACAATCTAAAAAAAAATGTTTCACTGTGAGTGGAACTTGACGTGGAATGCACAACGGAGCTTCTTCACCTTTTAAAAGATAAAATGGGTATAAAACGTGTGGCCTGTGTGCAAGCGGCACAAGACTGTTTCGTCTTTACGACTGCCTCTGGAACATGGTAAGAACTCTTTCAGGTTTGGACGGATTTCAAATAGTTTGTTATCCGTCTGCAAGTTCCATTCCTCTTGCCAGAGCTCTTTGACATAATCATTAACTTTTGGTTTTTGATCTGTGTAGGGGATAGATATGTTAGACAGTTTCCCTGTTGTAGCATTGTTGGCCAAACGATCAGCCATTTCATTCTCTCCGATGCCAACATGACCAGGAACCCAAGCCAGAACGATGTTGTGACATTCCGCTTTCAACGTAGTAAAAAGTTATTTTTTAAAAAGTGTAGTACATAATGGCGAATGAGGTCATTAGACACAAACATTTTGTATCTATAACGATGTACTGCCAGCTCAGAAACCCCCACCCTAAATCCAGTGGTAATATATTTCAAATGCTTAGCAATATCAAAATGCAAATAAGGTTTTACAGTTTGATCACTGCAAAAAGTTCTGTACAGGCTGAATCTATCACTAGTTTGGATATGATCGGACCAGGTTTGTCACCTGCAGTCAATAAGCCTTTGTCGGAAGCAACATAATTATAAAACTATGAACTCTTCCGACACCTTGACTCGCCCGCGCCGAAACAAAACCAAATCCATATTTAACCAATCATACGCGAACTCTTACCTCTTGCATCCACGTCATACAGCATATCATACGCTTTACGTGGAATCCTGTAATTCTCCATTTGGATCAACTTAAGCCAGTAGTGAATGCACTTAACAGCAAAAAAAAAAAAAATATATATATATATATATATTGGATATCGGTTCGTTTCATCATAAATAAGATCATTCGGTGTTCGCCGGTCTGCCCATTAAAAAAAAAAAAATTTCAAAGCAAATAAACGAACTGATTCACAGTGGATAACATTATGTAGACCCCACAATTCAAAGCCATACTACACAATTGGCTGGATCCGAGAATCAATGTCATGAACAAATTATAAGAATTGTTATTTAATATACACAACCTTTCCAGAAGACAAATCAAACGACTTGTAGTTCTGCTCGCAAGGTCTTTGCATTTAGCTCAAGCGCGTAGAGAATATTCCTAAGTAATTATGCACATTTTCTACAAGCAATATCACACTATTACATGACTATCTTTCTCTCACACTCAAACAGCAACCCCTCCAAAATACTATAATATTGCTTTTAATCATATTAACTTAAGCTGAAGAGATGTTGCGGCACGCTTTAAGCTATTCAACTGAGTCTGAAAATTTGTAACTGATCCGCCATCAAAACGGCATCGTCAGCCAACAATAGAATAATCAGTTCGAAGGCATCTAACGAAAATCGAGCACCATGTCTTTCACTGTTGACAAATTCTACCGTTAATTCATAAATGAACAGAGGAAAACAGAACAGGACTGCACGCATCTCCTTGTCTTAAACCCGATGTGCAGGCAATGTAATCTGTTGTTATAGAACTACATCCAACTCTAGCTTTAACATAATTGTACATGCTCTTACTGCTTATGAATAATTACCTTAATACCTTTAAAAAACAACAACAACAAAATGTGGACGGATGAAGATTTCGATTAGTCGTGTCAAATGCTTTTCGGAAATCAATAAATGCAACGTGAAATTTCCGGTTGTAGCAAAACTGACCCTGAATGAGAGCTAGTAAAGAAGAGAGAGAGAGAGAGAGAGAGAGAGAGAGAGAGAGAGAGAGAGAGAGAAGAGAGAGAATGAATGAATGAATGAATGATTTATTCAGATTAGGCCATAGCCCATACTGAAGGGGTGACACCCGTAATACGCGAATAAAGAAGAATTTTCACAAAAAGAAATGGAAAAAAGCAGTTACACATACATACTATGCAAACCTATTAAGAGAGAGAGAGAGAGAGAGAGAGAGAGAGAGAGAGAGAGAGACAGACAGACAGACAGACTGACAGACAGACTGATAGACACAGACAGACAAAGAGACTGACAGGAGAGAGGTGGGCAAACACACACACACACACACACACACACACACACACACACACACACACACACACACACACACACACACCACCACACACGTGCCCCCAGGTAAAACGTCTGATTACCAGACCAGACCGTCTCCCCTTTTTTCTCCTGCCACCCACTATTAGAGTAATGGAAGCCATCATTCGCCTTGAGCCAGGGCTCCGAGACTCTCACCGGGCGAAGGTAAGCGTCAGCCAGAGTTATCTCCCTCCTCTGCGGCATGTTGGCCGTCAGACTGCTTTTTTCCGGTGTAACAGAAGGTAACGATACTCCCGCTCTTCGCTGCTCTATCCCTTCCTCCCCCCCCCCCCCCCCCCCCCCCCCCCATTCCTTCCTCGCGCTTGCCCCCCCCCCCCTCCCCCCTCCCCGCCGAACCTCTCCCAGTTTTCTGCCTGTAATGTTGGTATTTGTTATGCTTGCACGCACGTGCGCAAACCCTGAAAGGATCCTGTGTGGTCGGCTGGGTTATAATTAAACTGAGACAGCGCGCGCGCTTGCGCGCGTTCATACACTTACAAACACACACACACATATACACACGCGCGCACGCATGCACACACGTACATGCACGCACGCACGAACAACACGCACACACACGTGCGTTTAATGTATATTTATAACAAGATTATTGAATTAACTAAACTTTCAACGTACTCTTCATATCCCCCTACTCTTACTACTACCACTATCTCAAATACTATTACTACTACTACTGCTGCTGCTGCTATATCGCTGATCTCCGTCACCCCTCTCCTCTCTCTCTTCTCTCTCACACACACACACACACACACACACACACACACACACACACACACACACACACCCCGCGCGCGCGCGCGCGCGCGCGCACACACACACAGATATTGATAGACAAACAGAATGAAAATCAGACGGATAGACAGACAGACAGACAGATAGACAGATGGATACATACATACATACATACATACATACATACATACATACAACATACAACACACGGCACATAGATAGACAAATGGATGAAGGGATAGATGGATGGACGGAGAGACAGACGGAAAGACAGAAAGACAGACAGTCAGGCAGACAGATAAGACAGACAGGCAGAGAGATAAATACACATACACACACAAACACCACAGCCGCTACATCGCAACCTCCTCCGAGGAACATTACGCCAAGTTTTCACTTGAACCGGCCGCGACGGCCGATCAGTCTCACTCACTTCCAAGTAAATGGCAACAGAATATTGGCACCAGAAACATCTCGCATTATAAGCACCAGCGTAGAATGCCCGCCACTAAGCCTAGCAGTCAACAAGTTCTTGTGAAAACGCAACAGATGTGAGCAGCACGCGCGGTTCCTATGTCCGTGTCACTTAGAAATATGGAAAGACTGCAGGTGCTTATTTCTACAATTTCTTTAAACATGAAACATAAGATCTCAGACTGGAATGCCTACACATGTGCATTTTCTAATTCTAAAAACAAATATTGCCTTAAAGAAATGGATATCGTAAATAGCATATTTTGTGATTTCTGTCCTGAAGTGTTGAAAAGGTATTGTATAGCGCTCTGTCTTGTGCAAAAGAACACTTTAAAGCGTTTTCACACGCCATTTCACCACATGCATACCATAACATCATTTAGGTAGAACAACATATGGGGTCATTAACCATGCGTTGTTATTGTAACAGTTTCTGGCGAAATATTTAAGAATTATCAAAAAGTATAATGTAGACTAGCACCGGTGTTGCCGGCAGACGCATTTCTTCGTTTTCTTTTTTGTTTTTGTTTTTTTTTTTTTTTTTTGGACATATCAAAACCTTTTAGCAAAATTGTTATTTAAGAATATACATTTGAAAATGCATACTAGACTAGATGGGGGCTGGGGTCTTTAGTACATTACATCCTGTAATAAAGGAATCAAATGAATAGAAAAAAAAAACAACTTTGTGATCTAATTGTAACAAGAAACTAATTTCATCATCGAGTATTATAAAAATGGTAATATGCAAATTCAACTTTCATTCTGACTCTTCTAGACTTAAACAAGAACTTGCAGATCAAAGAAAACCAAAATTGTGACTGGATATACAACCTGTCTGCCGCATCTAGCTTTGAAAAAAAAAAAAAGATCATTCGAGCAAATCTCTATCGCAAGCCAACATTACATCACAAACCTATGGAGAGATACCCTCGTGTTATCATGTAAGCAATAAACAGTTTAAGTGTTCGGCATCAGCACAATCTTAAAGCACAGTATGTCTTTAGACGGATTCATCCAAGGCTTTTGAAAATTTTAGAGTAGTTAAATCAATCAAAAAAAAAGCGACACCTTTGGAAAAAGTGGTCCTTCCTTTCACCTTGAAAAACAAGCACACAGCCAGCCAGCTGAAGTTCATACGCAGCTAAACCATAAGTCTGTATTTTGAAATTTAGCGAATATCAATTAATCCAGGTTTTTTTTTTTAAGTTGTCCGAACTGGTGATGAACGCCTTCTTTTATTCGACTTTCTTCTGCTACTTCAACGTGATAAGGCAGCCAGGTTTATAACTTTGAAGATTCTGCTGTTCTATTGTGCATGTGTTTGTAATCGTGTCATCCATTTCCACTGGTATAAAATGGCCTGGTCTTCCGAAAGGTGGAATACGGTTTCTGTTAAGTTTGCGTTGCAGCGCACATTAGGCTACATAACATACCAGCTTCCCGATGAAACAAAAGGAACAGTTTTTGTCGTTGTTGTTGTGTTTTTGTTGTTGTTGTTGTTGTTGTTAATTTTTTTTTTTTTTTCTTTTCGGAGCTGGCGATCATGACACTTGGCTCGGACTAACGCTTTTGATACCACTCGCCAAGTCCATCTTGTGCGCCGGAGAGCAAAGAACAGCTTATTCAACGGCAAAAACCGCCAACCCGCAGCATTGTAGCAACAACGTAGTTGTTGCTGTTAAAGCCACAATCTTGCCAGGCAGCTCCGTGCGAACAGCAAGTTGCTCTCGGTGCCCCCTTTACTCGCGAGTCCAAGAAGCAGACGACGACTGAGCAGATATGATACGGGACGCTCGTTAGCAGAAATCTAGTGCGTCTCTGGACCCGGATGGTTTAATTTTGAATGTGTCTCTGGACCCCAGCTGGAACATTTTCATGCTTTTTTTTCTTCCTCTATTGCGTGCAGGATGCGGGGATGGATTAAATGGGAAGCCCTGCTTTACACGTCTGTTCTTTTCTTACTTGTTTAGTGTATAATGCCATACTTGATTATTTCACCTCAAAGTCGTCTTGACTCAAGGATAATCGGATAAAGTGTGTCTCACTAACTCTTGAAAGCCATACCTTAGCTAAGCTTCTTGTTTTTCAAGTACTTTTCTTACTTGTTTTGTGTATAATGCCATACTTAATCATTTTACCTCAAAGTAGTCTTGACTCAGGGATAATCGGATAAACTGTTGTCTCACTAACTCTTGAAAGCCATAGCTTAGCTACTTATTTTTAATTACTTTTGAATGATATTGGGATGTAAATGTTGGTAATCATTTTGTGTGCACGGAGATGCCAGCTTTTCATAATTAAAAACAACAACATTTTTTACCTGTTCAAAGTAAGATAAAAAAAAAAAAAAAAAAAAACATATAGCTACACCCAGAATAAATCTGCTGACAACCAGTTCCATTGAAACCCGTTGTGCACTCCAGATCAATTATTCAACAGCTGGATCTGGTAAAATATAACAAGAAAACAGACGTGTACCTGCACTAAAAATGCATGTGCCAATAGCTAGTTCGTTTAAATAGATAGAACATCCCAGACACGTATTCATTAAAAATTGAACGGCCAGCAGGTAGATCCTGCACTCGAAACTAGTTGCTCAAGAACACTCGAAACTAATCGCTTAAGAACATACGAAACTAACTGCTCGTGAACAGCTGGCTAGAATTTTCGCCCGAGGCAATGTCGGATTGTCTTTAAGAGCAAACAGCACCTTAAGCTTTCTAGAAATTCTATCCTGGGTATTTCCTCTCTTCTGTCACTCTCTCTGGTTCTGTCATTTTTCCCCCCTTGTTCTCCAGTGCCGTCCAGTGTTTTCTTGCCTTTGTGGCCAGTTTACCTCTATCTTTTGTTCTCTTGTGGCTGTGGGTAACGCGCCAACTATTCTGTGGTGATCTGGAGACAGGTAGTCAGACTACTAGCGTCTGCTTACCAATGTGGTCTCAATTTTCTGTAGCACCGCCTTTGTTTTGTTTTGTTTTGTGTAGGTTTTTTTTTTTTAAATGTTGAAGAAAAATTAAGCAGAACAGCTGACACTCACAGAACGACATGGTTTTATATGCCTTAAAAATGCCAACAGTATTGCAGTTATATCGTCAGCTGTTGTTACATGACACACAGAGAGGGAGAGAGAGAGAGAGGGAGAGAGAGAGGGGGGGAGAGAGAGAGAGAAAGGTGGACAGACAGACAGACATGCAGACAGACAGAGAGAAGAAGAAGAAGAAAAAAAAAGAAGAAGGAGAAGAAGAAGAAGAAGTTGAAGAAGAAGAAAAAGTTGAAGAAGAAGAAGAAGAAGCAGTGCAACTGGAGAAGATAAATCAATAGCAACTGTGCTTACACAGACTGAGAGACAGACAGACAGACAGACAGACAGACAGAGAGAGAGAGAGAGAGAGAGAGAGAGAGAGACAGAGACAGACAGACAGACAGAAAGACAAAAGAAGAAGAAGAAGAAGAAGCCATACAACTGAAGTTGAATCAAACAACAACTGTGCTTACACACACACACACACACACGCGCGCGCGCGCGCGCGCGCGCACGCACGCATGCGCACACGCACGCACGCGCACACACACATACACACACACAGAAAACAAAAAGAAAAACAAGCATAAAATGCTCACTTGGCTAACACTACAGCAGTGCACAATTAGCCGCTACTGCCCACTATAATGTTTACAGCTTTGATTTCCTGGGTCTCTCCGTGCAGTACACCCCTGACAAAACCTCGCAGACTTGAAACAAAGACTTCCTTGATTGAAAACATAGGAGAAGAGAGCAGCGGAAGACACAAACAGGCGACACAAAGAAATGGGGAAATCAAGGACATGTATACAGAACGACAGACCGAGAGGACCTTTAAGCACCACACAAACAAAAAGCACACGATTAGGATTAACTTTATGTTCGCCCTTTCTCCTTATATCGCCTTTTGCCATACAGCCCAGCGCCGTTGTGGTATGTGAAGATTCACACTGAATCACACCAGCGTTAGGAACTGTTAGCTAAAATTAACCAACCGCTCTCTCCGCAGAAAAGAAAAAAAAATCACTGTAATAATTTACTGATGATGTCAGCGATACTGATGGTAATGGCTGTGTAACAATTAGCAGAGACAGGGAGTAGAATATAACAACAGCAAATATGAGGGTTGACCTATCATAATAACATGATAAAGGAACCAGAGCTGTTGCAGTAACAGTTATAAACGGCTATAATCATCATAGATAATCACAGAATAAAGACGGATAAATTGTTGTGAAACCAGAATGAAGAGGTAAAATTGTACACTGATACTGATGTTTTGTTTGTTTGTCTTTGTTTTGTTCTTGGAGACAGCGTGGTGATGATGATGATGATAATGATGATGATGAGGAGGAGGAGGAGGAGGAGGACGAGGAAGAAGAAGAAGAAGAAGAAGAAGAAGAAGAAGAAGAAGAAGAAGAAGTAGAAGAAGAGAGGAGGAGGAGGAGGAGGAGAAGAAGAAGAAGAAGAAGAAGAAGAAAGAAGAAGAAGAAAGTGTCTATAACTGCGAAAATGACATTACATTATACATATATCATAAATAACTATGACAATTATAACAGCAGAACAAGTTTATTTTTACAGAGCAAAAAATATCGCGTTTGTTCGTAATGCAATCGAACTAAAGTGGATATAGATTTAAGAGAGAGAGAGAGAGAGAGAGAGAGAAGAGAGAGAGAGAGACAGACAGACAGACAGACAGACAGACAGACAGACAGACCTACAGACAGAGAGAGCGTAATAAAGGCATGTCAGATCAAAGAGAATCTTCTTACCTTCCAGTTATTGAAATTAGGGTACAACTGATTTACTGTTAATAGCTGACTGAGATTACAAAAGAAAAACAGGAAAAGACGGAAAAAAAGAAAGGAAGAAGAAGAAGAAGAAGAAGGGGGAGGGCGAGGCTTGCGAAAAGGACGGCTCTGTTATTTTGTTGTGTCTGAGGCGAAATGGGATGAAAATACAGTCTCAACGAAATCAATTCGCTCTGA
>CM065735.1:31766830-31771830 GCA_033310375.1 Conus canariensis | reverse complement strand
CCCCCTAACCCCCCCCCTCCCCCCCCACACACACACACGCGCGCGCACACACACACACACACACACACACACACACACACAACACACACACACAACACACACACACAACACACACACACACACAACACACACACACATACACACACATACACACACACACACACACACACACACACACACACACACAACACACACACACAACACACACACATACACACACACACACACACACAACCACACACAACACACACAACACACACACTCATACACACACACACACACACACACACACACACACACACACACACACACACACACACACACACACACACAGCTATAGCAGTGGCGCAATCCATGCTCCGGGCTGTGTTTTTCATTGATGCGTAAGACAGGCATCTTCTAATTGATTAGTATCACGTATGCATGTCCCCATCAGTAGCCTGTGCTCACTCTCTTGCCTCATGACTAAGCGTATGTGGTGTAGCGCATATGGACAATTCGCACCCAGGGACCCCTTTTTGATGACACTAAAACTTGTGGAAGTATGTCTACATTGCTGTCTCCTTCCCCGTTTGTCCCACCCAGCGTTTGTGCTTTTCTTCTCCTGTAATGTGTGCAACAGAATTGCTGCTGCAGGATGATCAGGAAGACCAGAGTCAGCAGATCTCCAACTGCTGCCTCCATCCTCAGTCCGTACTGTGATAGATCTTTCCGGGCGCAGATCGGCCTGACCAGCCATCTACGCACTCACCCCCGATCCCAGGATGACTAGATGGTCTTCGTCGTCTCGACGGACAACAAAAAACAACAACAACGTGTGTTAATCAAATGTGTCACGTAGGCATCTCCTGTCTTGTTATGTCATTCATTAAACTTAGTACTGACATTCTTCTTGTTTTGACACAACGATGTGCAAGGTGCAAAAAAAAAAAAAAAAAGCATTGGTGGAAGATGCCATGCAGTAAGATTTCCGTGTATACACCCTGACTTGTGAATGAGGAATCATAGTCAAACACAAGCACATCTTTTTGTACTCCCAGTTCTTACAGAACTTAATGTATTGTTGTACTCCCAGTTCTTATAGAACAGGGAGTACTTTACAATGGGAACGAAGAAATGCTGTATGTCTGTCTGTCTGTCTGTCTGTCTGTCCGTCCGTGGTCAAAATGTGTTCCACTCGCTCCAGACAAAATTACTGAGCCGATCTTTCCGAAAATTTGTAGGTATGTTCATTATGGGTGACGGATGATGCCCGATGTTTTATTTTACCGTCAGAGCCGTTACTAACGGCTATAACGGTGTTTCTTCTTTATGGAATATCTCGGAAAGTACTTGGCCGATCTTTCTGAAAATTTATAGGTATGTTCATTATGGGTCACGGATGATGCCCGATGGTTTATTTTACCGTCATAACCGTTACTAACGGCTATCACGGTCCATAATGGTTTTTCTTCTTTATAGAATATCTCACGTGTATTCAAGATAAACTGGGAGTACGTTTATATGCTTTGCATCTTGTTTCTTCTTCTTTTCTCTCTCATCCTCCGTACCACTACAGTGGCATTGCACCCACGCTGTTCATTCTGGCACACCGTATAAAAGCTACAGTCTGGCTTGTCCTGCCACTAATCTGGAACGGGAATCCAGAAACAGCAGGCAGTGTCAAGTTTTCATGAGGCAACCCACCAGAGGAGACACTGCACTGCTGCCAAATCACTTCGGTGGTGTTCAGGGGCGCCTGTTCTGTTCCAGCAAATGCAGGACAACACCTAACAAATCCTCCTGATGACGACGATCATCGCTTTGTCGCGGGGTCAGCGTGAGTGTGCAAACCCTTCTTCGGAGGGTGCGCGACCACGTCTCCGTAGAACGACAGTCCCCATTAATTTGCTGATACGAGCGACCCCTGACAGAACTTCACCAAGTGCAAAGGCATGCAGAGGAAATCGAAACTGAGGTCGCTACGAAAACATGGCATGAAGAGCCACAGAATGTGAGACATTCTTTATGAGGATGGATCAGTGTGAGAACGATGACCTTGAACGCTATGGACTTTCACTGTGGTTTGAGACTACGGTTAGAGCTGCACTCTCCGCTCACTTTCATAACACACCCCGGCGTCAGTCAGGCCCGAGATATAAGGACACATGCGGTTACTGGTCAGGAAATGTTTTAGCAAAACTGTCAGGGCGCAGCCATTTTCGACTGTGTGGTCCAAGCCTTTCCAATTGAGTCCATAGCCAACTCAACTCTGGGCTGGAGCTGGTTGAGGCTGAAAAATCCCACAAATAAATGGTTCCAACGAAAATCTAACCCATAACCTCCTGCCTGTGAGTCTGCGACACTAATCACTTCTCCACGGCGGTTTTTTTTGGTGCTTTTTTTGTTCGTGTCTGAAGAAGACCGTCACGGAATGTCTGTTTAGGTGAGGAGGTTGCTTCACAACTTAATACTGTGGCAGCCAACTGGAGGGACAGCGAACAGGGGAAGGAAGACAAACAGACTTCATTGATCTTCTCAAAAGGGACACTGACCTCAAAAACTTCGATGAGATCAAGGCAGCTATGTTGGACAGGAGCAAGTGGAAGGCGTACCTCACAGAGGCTGGATCGGGAGATGGGCCTGACTGAACTAACTTAGGTGAGTGACGAGAAAAGGCAATATGGTGACCAAAGGGAGAGACAACAATCTCACTGTGTACTGATCACTCAAAACAAAAACAAAGCAAGTCGCAACACCAAAAACATTTGACAGCACAAACCCTACATAAAATGTAAATAAATAACCCATTCATTGAAACCTCTCACACGCAACTAGGAGAATGGTCCGGAATGAGTCCCCCCCCCCCCCCCCCCCCCCCCCCCCCCCCATGTACTCAAAAGAGTGACTTCCCCGGAGAATGTTACAACACCTTTAAAGTCCAAAAGGGGCGCAAACAAAACGCTAACGAAATTCTGCACAATAACGACTAAAAGTTCTCGCGCAATGCGCTAAAAAGCTCTTAATTAATTACACACCTCAAATTAAGAACTTAAACAACGGACTTTTCAAGGAGAGAACATAACTCCAAAAGGAAAACAGTTTAAGTCTCAACGCTCCCCAATCAATCCCAAGACCCCCACTCTCGGAGAATCAAAAGGATTGAATAATCTAGGGGGGAAATCCTTTGAAATTTTAGGCAGGATTCTTCCGCTGTCACAGAGTAATTTCTTGGGTCTATCGCCAGCCTCCAGTCGTCCAAGCGGACTTCACAATAAAAAAAAAAAAGTTAGGGAGCCTCGCGCTCAAACTCTGAGATCACCGTCCTGGTCTAAGAATATGGTTACAATGTGTGTGCGTGTTGTGTGTGTGTGTGTGTGTGTGTGTGTGTGTGTGTGTGTGTGTGTGTGTGTTGTGTGTGCGCGTGCGTGTGTGTGTGTGTGTGTGTGTGTGTGTGTGTGTGTGTGTGTGTGTGTGTATGTGCGTGTGCGCGTGTGCGTGTGTGTGTGCGTGTGTGTGTGTGTGTGTGTGTGTGTGTGTGTGTGTGTGTGTGTGTGTGTGTACGTGCGTGCGTGCGTGTGTGTGTGTGTGTGTGTGTGTGTGTGTGTGTGTGTGTGTGTGTGTGTGGGTGAATATACACTCTTGTTTGTAGGTGCATTGTAGGCCTACTTATTGCGATATTTATTTTCTTGTTAGTTTCATGTATGTTTTCTTTAATCTTTTCTGTATTTGTAAGCGCTTAGGGCTTATGTAAGAATAAGCGCCATAAATAATCACTATTAATTAATTAATAATGGTTGTCTGTGTGTCTAGTCTGTGCATGATATGTCTGGATGTGTGCACGTGTTCTCTGTACTTATTCACACTTTATCATCAATGTTTTGTTTGCTTACTTATTAATCATGTCCTTGCTATTTATCCATTTCTCCGTTTATAACTTTGTTTACAGATGCATTAATCATTTATACTGCTTTGGTTATAATCATCTTTCTATGCATGATTTGACAATCCACAGCCACTTCAAGTTTTATGGCCGATGTGGGTATAATAATTCAGGAGAAAGGGAACGGCAAAGTGTGTGTGGAGGATGGGGAGGGGGGGGGGGGAAGGGGAGATGGATGCTGGCTAACACCCCACACTTGACCACCTCAACCTCACGTTAAGATCGGCAGCAAAAAAAAAAAAAAAAAAAAATTACCAGTTTTGGGGGCTGGATGATATTGGGCTTGGAACTCGCCACCACCGTGATATCACTAAGGCGACCTGCAGACGTAGAAGATATTGACTGTGTTAAAACAGTGGTCAGACATGCCCACACCCCGGAGACGAAGTAGCCAGCTACGCGCAATACACCCTGTGAAGTCATTTGCATACCCGACCTTTCACCTTCCTGTACGTGCGTGTGATCTGCGCAAACTGCTGACATTAGAACGAAGAAACTGACTGAAGTCATGGCGGCATCAATACAGAACAAAATGTATGCAGCGGTCAGCCATAAACAGCAAACGGGAATGAATGTTGATGAATGGGCTAAGCAACACGATTTCAAGCATTGGCCCGACCCTGTATGCTACTTTGCGGGTAGATAAATGGCAGATTACAACAGTGTCGTGTTCGGGGTATCTTCCCCTTATCAATATTGCTCGCAACGTCCAATCAGAGTTGCTTTGCCCGGATCTGGAAAAAAAAATACAAAAGAAAGAAAAAAAAGAAGAAGAAGAAGAAGAAGAAAAATTCCGTTACAGCCCTGTGTTAACCTAAAAAAAAAAAAAGTCACCGACAGAGAGAGAGAGAGAGAGAGACAGAGAGAGAGAGAGAGAGAGCACGCCTCGCTTCTCATCCCTTTCAACAGCATCATCAGAGGTCTTACGTCATAAAGTCGCGGAGCGATCTCCAGCCCACATCCTTGGCGGCGCTTTTGAAGTAGGCAGCGTTATGTCACTGCTACCTGTACAGGAAAGGTAGGCGTGAAGAACGGCAACGAAGGGAGCTGATGGTGTGCGTGGTCAGAGAGAGAGAGA
>CM065735.1:31731160-31748660 GCA_033310375.1 Conus canariensis | reverse complement strand
CATTGGCGAGGATGCCCGTACTGTGCAGCCCCAAGAACGGTGGAACACTTCCTGCAGAAATACCCTACACATAGAAAACTAAGAGCAGAGACCTGGCCTGCCCAGACATCGATGAGGTAGAAGCTCTATGGATCTCTGGAGGTCCTGTGTCATACAGCAGCCTTCGTCAGTGCCTCTGGGGTTCCTATCTAAGTATATGATGATGATGAGAAGAAGAAGAAGAAGAAGAAGAAGAAGAAGAAGAAGAAGAAGAAGTATGTGTACATGCTGAATATAACCGTTTCATACATTCTGAAGGATTAATTTCTTTTCTTTAATTCTGAAGATACACACGGACGTGATGATTCCTCCTCTTCAAGGGCTCATGTAAGATTCCTGTGCCGACAGTTTCCGGCTTTGTTTCCAGAACGTTCATAGTCCTCCTTCAGGAAATCACTTACATTTGACTTTTGGTATCATGTAGAATCTGTAGTACTTTTAGAACTACATGTCAGTATCAGAGTGAGCTTTGGAACATTGACGTTCCGTCAGTGTCTGTCCGCTCTGCTGACGAGAGGATTGTTCACACCGCCAAACTCAGGAGAGACAAACACGGTTAACTGGAGTTCTCTTCTTACGCTGTGAAAAGGTTAAAGGTAACAGTCCCATGGCTTAATGTCAGTAGGGGGGGGGGGGGGGGGGGGGGGGGGGGGGGGGAGGGTGAATTGTTCGGGTTACATGGCATTATGGGAGACGGGGCCCCACCCTCCCTTTGTCTCGCTAGCTTCATTAACCTCCCCACTCTGCTGTCGTCCGCTGGACCAATATGGGATTCTGGGCATAAAAGCAAAACTACTGACGTTACTAAATTTGGTGGACAGGAACCAAAATAATTGCTGAACATCATTCAGAAGTACTTTGCTTTAAACCTCTGGTCCTTTTTAAAAAACAGAAAGCAAAAAAAAAAAAAAAAAAAAAAAAAAAAAACCAAAGAAGAAGAAGAGGAGGAGGAGGATGGGAAATCCAATTTCGTGTTTACACTGAAGTGGAATTTATGCGGAAAGAAGCTGGAGTAGAAATTACCGTGTAAACTTCGCTTTTGTATTTCAGTCCTGTCTCTTCATTTATGAATATCAATATATAGGTCGGCTACATGACTGGTCGAATTCTTTATCATTTCTTGCGATTGGTCACAGGAGCTGTCGTTGTTCCTCTGTTGCCCCTACATCCGTCACTGTCTTCCAGTCTCATCCTTTAGTACAAATCTTTAAAACATGTTTCGAATTTTTTTTTACATAAAGCGCTCTGTTCCATGCCTTTGAAGTTTTTGAACTTTCGTGCATTCGGTTGTGTGTGTGCGTGTATGTGTGTGTGTGTGTGTGTGTGTGTGTGTGTGCGTGCGTGCGTGCGTGCGTGCGTGCGTGCGTGCGTGTGTGTGTGTGTGTGTGTGTGTGTGTGTGTGTGTGTGTGTGTTGTGTGTCGTGTGTGTGTGTGTGTGTGTGTGTGTGTGTGTGTGCGTGCGTGCGTGCGTGCGTGCGTGCGTGTCGTGGTGTGTGTGTTGTGTGTGTGTGTGTGTGTGTGTGTGTGCTGTGTGTGTGTGTGTGTGTGGTGTTGTGTGTGTGTGTGTGTTGTGTGTGTGTTGTGTGTGTGTGTGTGTGTGTGTGTGTGTGTGTGTGTGTGTGTGTGTGATTGCAAGGTTGACTAGAGTTCATCTACTGTGTTCCTTGTTGTGTCCAGGTAGTGGAAGTGTGGATGAAGTACTTCTGGGCCGTAGGCCTAGGCTGTTGGAGCAAGTCATGTTCGTCATAAGCAGTAGTGTCACCACTAAGTGCAACAATGCTTTTCTGGCACCTGCAACAAAGCTTCACTGGCACCTGCAACAAAGATTCACTGACACCTGCAACAAAGATTCACTGACACCTGCAACAAAGATTCACTGACACCTGCAGCAAAGCTTCTCTGACACCTGCAACGAAGCTTCATGGGCACCTGCAACAAAGCTTCATGAGCACCTGCAACAAAGCTTCATGGGCACCTGCAACAAAGCTTCATGGGCACCTGCAACAAAGCTTCACGGGCACCTGCAACAAGCTTCACGGGCACCTGCAACAAAAGCTTCATGGGCACCTGCAACAAAGCTTCATGGGCACCTGCAACAAACTTCATGGGCACCTGCAACAAGCTTCACGGGCACCTGCAACAAAGCTTCATGGGCACCTGCAACAAAAGCTTCATGAGCACCTGCAACAAAGCTTCATGGGCACCTGCAACAAAGCTTCATGAGCACCTGCAACAAAGCTTCACGGGCACCTGAAACAAAGCTTCATGGGCACCTGCAACAAAGCTTCATGAGCACCTGCAACAAAGCTTCATAGGCACCTGCAACAAAGCTTCATGGGCCCTGCAACAAAGCTTCATGGGCACCTGCAAGAAAGCTTCACGGGCACCTGCAACAAGCTTCACGGGCACCTGCAACAAAAGCTTCATGGGCACCTGCAACTAAAGCTTCATGGGCACCTGCAACAAAGCTTCATGGGCACCTGCAACAAGCTTCACGGGCACCTGCAACAAAGCTTCATGGGCACCTGCAACAAGCTTCACGGGCACCTGAAACAAAGCTTCATGGGCACCTGCAACAAATCTTCATGGGCACCTGCAACAAAGCTTCACGGGCACCTGCAACAAAGCTTCATGGGCACCTGCAACAAGCTTCACGGGCACCTGCAACAAAGCTTCATGGGCACCTGCAACAAAGCTTCATGGGCACCTGCAACAAAGCTTCATGGGCACCTGCAATAAGCTTCACGGGCACCTGCAACAAAGCTTCATGGGCACCTGCAACAAGCTTCCATGAAAATCATAAACAAAGAAACTCCGGCATCTGAAACAGAACAATTCTGATAAGTGGAACTAAGTCTGGTATCTGGAACACAGCTGTCCTGATTCCTGGAAAAATCGACTTTGGTGCCAACAACAAAGCCATTTTGGTTCCTAGACCAAAGCCCCATTTGGTTCCTGGACTGAAATAGCTTTGTTATCCGGACCAGAGTTACACATGAATGGTGTAAATGCAACAGGGGACAGGTGGTGTGTGT
Organism: Conus canariensis; assembly: GCA_033310375.1. NCBI lineage: Eukaryota > Metazoa > Mollusca > Gastropoda > Neogastropoda > Conidae > Conus > Conus canariensis. The sequence continues at coordinate 31,745,586 of CM065735.1, read as the reverse complement.
GGTATGGTGTGGTGTGGTGTGTGTGTGGTGTGTGTGTGTGTGTGTGGTGTGTGTGTGTGTGTGTGTGTGTGTGTGTGTGCGCGTCGGCGCGCGCGCGCGCGCGTGCGCTTTCAGCCGGGCTATCTATTTTTCCTTACTTCCATTTTTCCTTCCTTTTTCCTTGTTGTCTTTTTCTACTTTCTTTGTCCTTCCTTCTGCCTGCCATTCTCTTCTTTCTTTCATTTCTGTTTTCTTTTCTTCTTCCCCCCCCCCCCCCTCTCATTCTTTCCTGTCTTCTTTCATGTTTTTCAGCCCTCCTTTCTTCCTTCCTCCCTTACTTTCTTTCGAATCTTATTTCCATTTCTCTTTCTCTCTGGTTTATTTTCTTCATTCCTCTGTTTCTCCCTTTTTCCCCCTATCCCCCCCCCCCCCCCCCCCCCTTTTTTTTTTTTTCTTTTGTTTTCATTCTTTCATTCGATCTCTTTCCCACGTTTGTTTTCTTGGTTCCAGTCCTCCTTTCTGTCTTTTGGTCTTCTTTTCACCTTTCCTTTTGGTTTATTCTTCTATTTTGTCCCCCCCCCCCCCCCCCACACACACACTTTTTATTCTTCCCTCCCTTTGTTCCGTCCTTCCTTTATTTGTTCTTGTCTTTTTCTCCTCCGTTTTCCTTCCTTTTTTTTTCCTTTCTTTCCTTCGTGCTTTCTTTCTTGATTTCTTCCTTCTTTTCATCTTTCTTTTCCTGTTTCCCATTTCTTCTTCTTCTCTTTCTCGTTTCTTTCTTTTCTGTTCTGTTTTCTTTTACCCTTCCTTTCGTCCGTTCTTTCTTTTCTTTCTTCTGTTTGTTAGTTTATTTGTCCTTTTTTTTTTTGTTCTTTTTGTTCTTTTTTTTTTCTCTCTCTCTCTCCGCCTCTTCCGTCCCTTCTGTCTGTCTACTTTTGTCATTTTTGCTCGTCTTTCCTGTTTTCTTCTCTCTTCCTTCCTTTCTTTTCTCTGTTCCTTCTTTCTGTCTTCCTCTTTTTCTTTGTTTTGTACCCTTCTTTCTTTCTTTCCTTTTGTTTATCAGTCTTTCTTTCTTTCTTCTTTCTTCTTTCTTTCTTTCTTTTCTCTTTCTTTCCTTTTTTTCTTTCTTTCTTCATTCCTTTCTTTCTCTCATTCTTTCTCTCATTCTTTCTCTCATTGTTTTCCTTTCAGGAGAAGCCGAGGGAAGAGGCGAGACCGGTTACATGAATCCACGAAGCGCCTTGATCTGCGTGGAATTTAAGACACGCGAGGGATGTCTGGAAGCACCGGGCCAGGGGTAGGGTCGGTGCCAGACGGGCCAGTCAGGCGAAGAGAGGGCGCGATGTGCACGTGCTGGGGGCTTGGTCAGGCCCGAACACCGCGTTACACAACGACTGGCAACGCCGGCCGTCTCTGCATCACGCCCAAATGACCAGGAAGGTCACTCGTGTGTTCATTTTTTTTTTTTTTTGGTCACTGGTGTATTTGTTTTCTGATTAATTAATGTATTGACTGATTTATCTTTTTACTTGTGTGTTATGTTTAAATTTTTTTTTCTATTTTAATGTTCTCTTCAATTACGTTATGTTGTACTCATTTTGTCGCGGTTAATTTAGCTTACTCTTTGTTTGTTTTTCCTGTAACATTCCTTTCTCTTTAGCACTTATTTGCGCAGGTTATACTTCGCATGCACAGGTGCTCGCGCGCGCGCGCGCGCGCGCGCGCGCGTGTGTGTGTGTGTGTGTGTGCGCGTGCGTGCGTGCGTGCGTGCGTGTGTGTGGTGCGTGCGTGTGTGGTGTGTGTGTGTGTGTGTGTGTGTGTGTGTGTGTGTGTGTGTGTGTGTGTAATTTGGCAACCGTAAGTAGTCGCACTCTTCATATTATTCCGCATCTGCATCACGCTGCGACTTCTCTCTCTCTCTCTCTCTCTCTTCTCTCTCTCTCTCTCTCTCTCTCTCTCTCTCTCTCTCTCTCTCTCTCTCTCTCCAGAACGAAGACGACAAATCTTTCTCCCTCGTTTCATGTCGTTCAAGGACGCTGTCTGCTGGCTAACAAACGTGTTACATTACCAGGTGACTGGAGTTAAAAGAGACTGAATGACCTTTCAGAATGTAAAGGAAGAACTGTTCAAACAGGCTCAACAGGTAATGCCAACACTATTGGTGAGCGCGACAGCAATCTATACATTCCATCAGCGAGCGCTGCCATCTTATGAGAGAAAAAGTTACCAGTAAACCATCCTTCGGTAAACACTGCTATCTGACGATAAAAAGTAGTTCAACAGACCATCTTTCGGTAAGCGCTGACTTCAGATGACAAAAAGTAGTTCAACAGACCATCTTTCGGTAAGCGCTGTCTTCAGATGACAAAAAGAAATTCAATAGACCATCTTTCGGTAAGCGCTGTCTTCAGATGACAAAAAGAAATTCAATAGATCATCTTTCGGTAAGCGCTGTCTTCTGATGAGAAAAAAGAATCCTGTAGACTATCTTCATTAAGCTTCTTGGCACACATCCTATAGACTATCTTCATTAAGCTTCTTGGCACACATCCTATAGACTATCTTCATTACGCTTCTTGGCACACATCCTATAGACTATCTTCATTAAGCTTCTTGGCACACATCCTATAGATTATCTTCATTAAGCTTCTTGGCACCAGCTGGTGTGAAGAACAACCAGACGGCTGCCCTTGACACACATAGACCATGTCTGGAATAATCTGAAACCGAACTCATCCGCGGGTAATTATTCTACTAAAGAACATTTGGATCTTCTGGAGATTTCGGAACAGCCACAAACAAGGCACCTCTTCAGTTCCAACGTCAAACTGGTTCTGTTGTACGGCGGCAGGTCTAAGACGTGGTGCAAGCGATGCAGCTGAAGGTACATACTTTCAGAACCACGTGTCTGAGGCGAAGTTCTAACATCAAGTAGACAGACACAGTCAGCAACGGGGAGTTCTGGCAAAGGCACAGGACAGGAGCTAGTCACTACGCACACGCACACACACACACACACACACACACACACACACACACACACACACACACACACACACACACACACACACACACACAGAGTGTGACACTCACCACACACACATAAAATGATATTAACAATGGCACAGCGAATGCTATGTAGGTTACTCAAGGTCTGACCAACAGACTGGGCTAATCCGTAGGTCAGACATCTGCTAAGTTGTAGCCACAAGACCCTCTTCTGAAATTCCCTGATCTTAGTCATTGATTCATTTATATCCATCAGCGTTAACTCCTGCGCAGTGTCGTCTCAAAATTCAGCGGATGTGGTGTAGCGTATATGGACTGCTGCAGCTGAGCTGCGCAAGATGATCAGGAAGACCAGTGTCAACACATCTCCAGCTGCTGCCACCATCCCCTGTCCGTACTGTGATAGGTCTTTCCGGACGCAGATCGGTCTGACCAGCCATCTACGCACTCACCCCCGATCCCAGGATGACTAGATGGTCTTCGTCGTCTCGACGGACAACAAACATACGGACCAATCCGCACGCAGTGACACCTTCTTGATTGATGAAATGGAAACTAGTCACGAAGCTGAATTCGAGAGGAGGTGGTGGGTGGAATGGATGCGCACGCATTGCTTCAAATAACCATAAGAGATGACAACGCTCCACAGAAGGAATCGGTTGGAATCGGACTCATATACCCCCCCCCCCCCCCCCCATCCCCGCCCCCGCGCCTTCCCATCACCCATCTCTGCTGACTAGTGTCTTACTCCTAATTTTTCATATCGCCTTCAAGCTGACTTATTCCCGACAGTGTGTGTGTGTGTGTGTGTGTGTGTGTGTGTGTGTGTGTGTGTGTGTGTGTGTGTGTGTGTGGGTGTGCGTGCGTGCGTGCGTGCGTGCGCGCGCGCGCCAGAGAGAGAGAGAGGTACTTAAGAACAGATCTCACAAAGTCACTTCACCCCTGTATGCAGCACCCCCCCCCCCCCTCCCTTCCCTTCCCTTCCTCCATCCCCACAGAAATCAGCTGGTTTATAAAAGACAAACAAACAACAACAACAACAAAACCCGAAAACAAGCAAACAAACAAAAACTATTAAAAACAAAAAGAAATTAACGATCAATATACAGTTCAATAACATCGCAAAGTGCTGGTAATAGTTGTTAGTTGTTGCTGAATATGACTGGATATACACCTCTGTTAACGATCGGTATACACTTCAATGTTATCGCAAAGAGCTGGTAATGGTTGTTAGTTGTTGCTGAAGAAGACGAGGAAGACTACGCCTCTGCTTCCCCACGGCCTATTTCCATCACCAGTACCTTTCCGCCCCTCGTCTCTCGTGCTCCCCCCCCCCGGCACCCCTCTCCCCCTTCCCCACTGTGCACATCACTGAAGGAACACGCAATTAACTCGCTTGTGTGTTTTGTCTGAGAGGCGCTGGCCTGTATTTTTTGGCTGGCTTTTGCGGTTTTTTTTTCTCCCACGTGAAAGATGGGGGCTTAGGGTATAGTGATCTCTCTTTTCTCTGTCTCTTCTCTGTCTCTTCTCTTTTCTCTCTCTCTCTCTCTCTCTCTCTCTCTCTCTCTCTCTCTCTCTCTTACAGTCTTTCTTTTATTTTCGTGTTCTATGTTACAGAAAATGTAGAATGAAAGCATTAAAACAAATATCTCTGCCTGTCTGTGTGTCTGTCTGTCTGTCTGCCTATCTGCATGAATGCGTGCGTGCCTGCTGCCTGCTGTCTGTGTGTCTGTGTGTCTTTCTGTCTGTCTGTCTGTCTGTCTGTCTGTCTTTCTCTCCTCTCTCTCTCTCTCTCTCTCTCTCTTTCTGCGACTACCCCCCCCCTCTCTCTCTCTCTCTCTGCGATCGCTCTCTTGTCTTTTGTAACCCCCCTCCTCTTTGTCTCCCTCCCCCCACCCTTTCTCTTTCTCTGGAAGAAAAAAAAAAGCCTGAAGTCCAACGATTATTACTGGAACGGGCGCCTACTCTTCAACCACGTTCGTTAACTGGTGCGTGCGTTATTTATTTGTACGGTTCCAAAACACTTCCACGCGTGTATGGAGGCGACTAAAACACGTTAACACGCTGACAAGAACAGACATGAGTCACCTTTTGAGCATTCATTTAATCACCGAAAAATTCGGCCCACTTGGTAAATAAGTTGTTCGTTGCTAGCCACGACGAATAGGGTAGCACGGGGCAAAACGCCCCCCCCCCCCCTCCCCCCCCCCCTCCCCCCCCCCCCTTAAGCAAAAAACGTTGCAACTTTCCTTGTTGAAGGCACAGAGAAATGATATGAAAGTAGGCTCAAACTCATGAGAAATGCCTATGCTACAAACAGCCTCTAACACATATTGATCCAAATAAAAGAAAAGTACTGGTAGGTGAAAAATGAGAAGAAAAAAAAATCGGCCTTCTTGCCCCATACACGGGTCAAAACGCCCCCACACATGGGGCAAATCGCCCACAGTAGGCGTTTAGCACCATGAGTCTAGGCGTTTAGCCTCACAATAAAATTTACTGAAAACAATCAAAAACTACCTCTACTAAATAGCTGAGGAATTATATACAGGTTTTGTGCAGCTATTATGTCCTTCAGCTGTTAGTATCATGTCCCACAGATTAGTAATAGAACACAACGTGTCTGGAATGAGGTGCAATTTTTTTTTTTTTTTTGCTGTCCCATCTTCGGTGCCATCTCAGTGGCATTGCACCCACACCACTCATTCTGACACCCGTCCACAGCCACAGCCCGGTCCGGCCCGCCGCACTGGCAAACCACAGGGAGCAGCCAATGTCAAGTCGTCAAGAGGCAACCCAGCGGAGGAGACACTGCAGTGCTGCCGAGTCACTTCAGTGGTGTTCATTGGCGCCTGTTCTGATCCAACATAAGCAGGACACCACCTGCTAAGCTCCCTACTGACGACAATAATTGCTTAGTCGAGGAGCCGGCGTGAGTGAGCTCTCCCTCCGGCGGGCGCCACCGCGTCCGTCCAACGATAGCCCCCAAGGACTGGCCGATACCGGTGATCCCCGACGGAATTATACCAAGGCCATAGACGTATACAAGGACATCGAAACTGAGGTCACCATGAGAGCAGGGCATGAGGGGCCACAGAATTTGAGATTCTTTTTATGCTGATCGATGAGAATGAGGATGATGAAGATGATGCTTCGGATTTCTGTTCCTGTCTGAGACTGCATGACAGGACTGTACCCTACACTTACCTTCATCATACATCCCGGCGTCAACCAGGCCCGAGAGACACAGACACCTGCAGTGTTGGTCAGGAAATTTGAGCAACACTCTCAGATACGTATCCATTAAGTGGATGAAACTCGACTGTGTGGTCCCAGTCTTCCCAACAGTTACTGAGCCCGAAGCAAACTCAACTGTGGGTAGGAGCCGGTCGGGGCAGAAAAATCCCACAGGGCTCTGATGAGAATCGAACGCACGACCTCCCAGCCGGCAGCCCGCGACGCTAACCACTTCACAACGGCGGCTGGTGAGATGCACAATGTTTGCTGGAGTACTTGGACCAGGCGACAGGGTTAGGGCGTGTCTTCGTAAATAATAGTTGCCGTTGAAGTAACATTTATCAGTATTACATTTTTGGCGAGTTAAAAAAAAAATCTTCTCTATTATGTTCCAATATGCCCCCAAATGATTTCTTTCTATTTAAAATGCACCTTAAATTATTTTGTATTATTTGAATAGTATTCAACAACGCATAACGCGTAAGAATATGTCTAGCACGATTAATACAAGGTGAAAGGAAGCAATTCACACTCTACATGCCATCTCCTCTCTCCTCACCTCTCTATCTCTCTGTGTCTCTGTCTGTCTCTCCCTCTCTCTCTCTCCCCCTCTCTCTCTCTTCTGTCTCTCTCTCTGTCTCTCTCTCTGTCTCTGTCTCTCTGTCTCTGTCTCTTCTTCTCTTTTGTGTGTGTGTGTGTGTGTGTGTGTGTGTGTGTGTGTGTGTGTGTGTGTGTGGCGCGCGCGCGCACGCGCGCCCTCGCTGTCCCTGTTCCTTCATTTCTTGCTTGATTTTTTACTTGTTCTTTTTCTTCTCTCCTCTCCTTGTTCTTCTTGTTTCTTCTTGTTTCTTGTTTCTTTTCCTTCATTTGTTTCTAGGTCTACTCATGCTTTCTTCTTCTTCTTCTTCTTTCTTCTTCTTCTTCTTCTTCTTCTTCTCTCTTCTTCTTGCTTCTTCTTCTTCCTTTCCATTTGTTTTTCGCTCTACCCACTTGTATATGGAGGAATCATACTGACCATCCTTTTATCTTACACATATTGGCATCGTTCCATTCCCTCGATCTGCCAGACAAAATCACCACGCGGCTGCCTGCCTGCCTTTCTGTCAGACTGTCTGCCATACGCAATGGCTCTGTTGAAATAACAACCACATCGGCTGAGATATTAATTAACCAGGCAATCACATGAGCGATCACCGTCATAAAACAATCAACACTTTTTCTCCTTCCGGGCACTGTCTGGCTTTGGTCACGGACAATAACAACAACAATACATTGGTTGCTTCTCTATCGGTCGCCGCCTGTACAAGAAGAGATCATACATCCACGTAAAGTTGCGTATGCGCGTGTGTTTGAAGGGGTGAGGGGTGTGTGTGGTGTGTGAGGGTGATAACAATAAAACAGTGAAATGACATGAGAAACAAACCAGACGTTTATGGGAAACACACAAACACCTACACACATCGCACAAACACACATATACGTGCGGCGCGCTGCGCGCGCGCGCGCGCACACACACACACACACACACACACACATCACACACACACCTCTCTCTCTCTCTCTCTCTCTTCTCTCACTCTCTCACACACACCACCACACACACACCACCACACACACACCACAAAAACACACACACACACACCTCACCACCACACCACACATACACACACACTCACACCACCACCACCACCACCATTCACCACACACACACACACACAACACACACACACACACACACACACACACACACACACACACACACACCACCACCATGCACTCACTCACTCACTCCCACCAGACATACTAGTTTGGCGCACACACATATGCGCACGCACGCGCGTTCACGCGCACACGCACGCACTCACATACTCACCACATACACACACACACACACACACACACACACACACACACACACACACACACACACACACCACAGGCACGCACGCACACACACACCCACGCACACAACCCCCCACCCACACACCCACCCAAACCACCACACACACACACACACACACACACACACACACACACCACACAACACACACACACACACACGCGCGCCGCGCGCGCGCGCGCGTCTTCCACTTGTTAGAGTTTTGGTGATGTGTTTCTTCTCTGCCGACTAGTGGTTTGGTTTCTGTTTGTCTGAATTAAGAGAGTCCACTAAGAATAATAGTATGATTACATGTATATACAGACACAAACACTGACATAGACAGACAGACAGAGAAGGACACAAAAACACACCACCACACACACACACACACACACACACACACACACACACAACAACTGACACAAGCGCGCGCGCGTCCGCGCACGCGTGCACGTGTACGCTACACACACATCATATCAGTTTCACCTTGTCAAGACGGCAGATGGTCTGAGGGATCATGTAAGACAGATGACCTGAAACTTGAAATGGAAGATCATTGAAAGAAAAAGACACTTAAAAGTTTTAAAAGAGTTCAAGTCTTAGCTTTGCAATTTGTTAAAGTTTTGGTAGTTTGTCTCCTGCCTGCTGACTAGCGGTTTAGTTTCTGTGTGTCTGAATTAGGAGAGTGCATTGAGTATAATAGCATGATTACATATCAATACTGCTCCCTCCCGATGGACATTGGTCGAGTTTTAGACCAGTAGGCCCAGAAGGGAAGAAATCACACTTGGTATCAGATATCCTGTGAGCTGTTATGCGGTCGCAAAAGTCACAATGGTTATGCAAGTTTAGACGTAGTCTGTGATGGAAGGAAGGTGAATCAGACTAGGAGAGGAAGGATGATGGTGAGGGGTGTGGGGAAGGGGGTTGACAGCGATAAAGGAGTAAGGAGTTGGGGGGTGACATGGGTTTTCCCCTCTCCCACACAGACGTCCACAGACAGGACGGTAAATGACACGTGTTTCTGTGGCAATGCGTTCATCCTTGTTGAGAAAAAAAAAGAAGAAACAAAAACGCCACGAACCAGTGCCCTATCATGCCTAGCTAGTTACATCACCCTCCTGTCTCTCACGCCACGGTGCCTTGTGAAAAAAAAACAAACAAACACAAGCAACAAGGAAGGGCTGTTCCAGACTCAATGGACACAAAGTCCCCCATTGTCCCTGACAAGCAGGCTGCCCGGGCTGTGACCTCTGCCGCTAACCAGCGCCATTGTGCCCCCCCCCCCCCCCCCCGGGCACTTCGTCACCTCCGATGATACTGGCGTGACTAAGGACCGAGGGCAATGACTATTAAGCAACAGCAGTGGTGCTATGCAGACACACACCAGACTTTTTTTTTTTTTTTTTTTTTTTTTTTGGGGGGGGGAGGGTGAATTGGGAGGGGGGGAGCGTCTTACCGCCAGACAAGTTGTGCTGATCGATTATATGCTGGGGGCATAAGCCTTTGTAATCCAATACTATCAAAGGATAGTCACTTGTCAGATATTCAGAGGTAGAGTAAACAGAGTGGATGGGTGAAGGGAATGGGGGAGTTGGGGGGGTGGGGGTGGGGGGGAGGCAGACGAGGGAAGGCAGAAGGAAAGGGCTGAGGATGACTAGAAGTGCAGTCTTTCTTTATGAACAGTAGAGTGTACTCTACATTATCTATTTACAGAAAGTATTGAGGCAAGTCGTGTTGTTTATAGCCTGGGTGACCAAAGGCGACCGAATCTCAGCATAAAGCAAGTTTAGAAACAGAATTAAAAACACTGAAACCCCAACATAAAATCACTGGTTTCTGAATCCAAGAAAATGCAAGTCTCAAACAGACATATGCACGCATAGGCGCGAGCGTGCACACACACACACACACACACACACACACACACACACACGCGCGTGCGCACGCGCGTGCTTACACACAGTCTTATTTCTCCCTTACACCCCTATATGCATACGACCTCCCCCCTGCCACGCACACAAACACATTTTACAAACAAGGCACGCAGACCCACATATGTATTACATGCGCGCGCACGCACACACACACACACACACACACACACACACACACACACACACACACACACACACACACTCACACACACACAACACACACACACACACACATATACAACACACGCACACACATGCTCACACGCATGCAAGCACGCATGCACGCGTGCAAATACACACATATGCATGCACAAACATACACATGCATACGCATATACACACACGCATGCACGCGCGCGCGTGCGCGCACACACACACACACACACACACACACACACACACACACACACACACACACACTACATCAGTGTAAAGTTTGTTTTTTTTTAATCCAATAAGTTCATAAAGTACAACCTAATGGAAAATAAAGCGAAAAAGAAAGAGAAAAAATGGTAGAAATGGAAAAAACCCAGACATATCAAAGTTAATAGTGATACCATTTTACATTTTGTAGACAAAAGGTTAAAACATCCTTACTTGGTAAAGAGAGAGAGAAGAGAGAGAGAGAGAGAGAGAGAGAGAGAGAGAGAGAGAGAGAGAAGCACATGAGGCAAACTGAGTGTATTATGAAAGTTTACATATTTTGGTTTTAAAGGTCCTGTACGATGTCCAATGGAGGTGTTTTGGGCGACGTAACAGTTCTAGGGAGCTATAATCATATCGATGCTAATATAATGTACAAGGTCATAATCATTCATAATTCATTCTAGGTCTGCTAAAATCGGCATATATAGGTGCCAGTTGGAAAAAGAATCGTTTTATACAAAATATACAAAATATACTTTTCAGTTTCATACTTGTATTTTAGCTCATTGAGAAATACTTGTAGTCTGGGCGATTTTTGTTCTGTTCTACACTGATATAGATGGTGCATTTGCAAAAAATAAAATAAAAATAAAAATAAAATAAATGAAATACATGATCCATGTGTATGTTTTAAAAAAAAAAAATCAAATCCAACCATGGGCAATAGTTCAGTTATTTGGAATTTAAATGCACACAGATATTTTTCATTCATTAAATCCACCAGCATTTCTTGAAAACGTTAAATGACCGTACAACACCAAAACATATGTATAATACTGTTCTTCACCGAGGAACAGAAAGTATATACATCACTGTTCAGTACACTCTTTTTTCAGCACCACACTAGTACCAAGACATCTGTGTATTACCCGTAACTGTAATCATTTCATTTTTAGGTCAGAAATTTTGCCAAGGTAAAGAAAACAGTTCTTCCAGTCATTTTGAACGTTCAGCTTATCTCCCAGTTTGTACAGCACTTCGGACGTGCATCTATAAAAATGTCATAGTACAATTTTGACCCTTTACAAACTGATGTCAAAGTTTTGTAACATATATGCATATTTAAAACATTTCTTTTTTTTTCAACTCTAATTTTTATTTTTCGTATATATTCAAATATAGCTGCTTCAAAGCCAGAGAAAGTGACAAAATCAATGTTTATATCGTACTTTTGTTTACATTTTTCATAAGAAAAAACTGGCCATTTTCAAGCATAAAATGAGCAAGGTGCCCATATTGATCAATGCTTTTCTCAAAATAGTATTTTTCCCAACTTGAATTCTGTTGATTTAAAAGACTGGTTCTACAAGGAGTTAATAGAATTCTTACAGTTGACTTGGTAGAAAAATTTGTTTGTACGCAGTAAATACCTCTGTCCAAAACACATTTAATTTACAGATAGAAGAAAGTATTTCTGGTCCATATTTCTCAATATTGCTTCAAAGTGGAAAGTTACATTTTGTAATAGTTTTCTATTTGTGGTGTGAGATCTGAATTTTTATAGCCACATTAATTTTAATGAAGAAGCAAACGATCTTAATTCTGGTAGTCCAAGATCACCATTTTGGATACTTTTACGTGCAGTTTTTCTATTTATTTTGTCCGTTTTTTTCCATTCCACACAAATTTGTTACAGTAACTTTGCAAAGTCTGAAAAAAGTGTCTGGTGCGTTAGGTAGTAATATTCACAGATGGATGAGCATTGATAAAATAATACTAATAAATATGTTGTTCAATTTCTACATACATCATGAGACTATTCCCTTCATCGTTCCTGTGAACATTTTCAATTTTAGTTTCAAAGTTGTTATTGAAATGTATTGCCACGCCTCTTGCATTAGAGACATTACTAGAGAAATATCCTAGGAACCTTTATTCAGATTGTATATGGCGTTCCATTCTTTCTTCAAAGTGTGTATCCTATAGAAAATTAATAGGATACGCTTTGCATTTTAAATGATGGAATATGTCTCGTCTTTTTCGTTTATCATTCAGTCCATGACAATTGACTGAGACAACTAGAGACTGTGCTATCAATGTTGTTCAATGAGTAAAATTTATAAATCTGTGAAAAAGCCACCAACTAGATACTTTAGATGAAAGTAACAAAATATTACATAATATCTACAGAACCAGCTTGATCTCTTAGTGAACTAGGTAAAGAGAAATAGAGTATGAATCTGAAACCAGAATGCGCAAAAAAAACCCATGTAAAATATTACAAATACATGTAAATAAAACAAGCGTGTCAGAGCAAAAGGAACATCAACAAAAAAGACATTGGTAAATCCAGTCAGGTGCCCATCAGTGTAAAGTTGTTGAGAGAGGAGACGGGATGAGAGAGGGAGTAAGACGAACAGGATGATCTGAAAAGGAATTGAAATGAAGTTAATAACAAGAAAAGAAACGAAAACAGAAAAGAAGAATCAATTCAAAATTCAGAATGGACCAAGTTGAACATGTTGTACACTGCTGGAGTACTGGTGATTAATTTCATCTCTGGTGACTGGTGGATTTACCTTCTCTTTGTCCACATTAGGTAGTTCGACTAAGTATAATATCATGATTACATTTCAACGCTGCTAAGTCTGAGTAGATACTGGTCGAGCTTTTGACAAATAAACGCACAAAAGAAGAAATCGTATAACCTGCTATCATGTCCCAAACGTCACAATAATTATGCAGATGCACACAATACTCCATTGATGGAAGGAGGATGAATTACAGTAGGGAGGAGAGGGATGATGGTGAGGGGTGGGGAGCAAGAGGGTGCAGTGGAGGTTAAGGAGAAGGAAATGGGGGTGGAAGGGGGGGGGGGTTACATGGGTTTTCCCATCTCCTGCAGACACGTCCACAGACAGAATGGAAAATGATACCTGAGTATAAAGCAACACCTATTTGAAAAACAGAAAGAAGAGACGAAAAGCCCAGAACATTGCCCAATCATACCCAGTTAGTATCATCACCCTTCCCTCTCTCACGCCACTCTGCCTGGTAAAAAAAAATCACAAGCGAAAGCGTCGGCACTATACTAACTCCCCCATTGTCCCTGACAAGCAGGCTGCCCGTGCTGTGAACTCTGCCCCCTAACCAGCGCCATTGTGTCCCCCTGGGCGCTTCGTCACCTCCGCTGATTGTTGGCGTGACTAAGGCCGAGCCATGACTGTTAAGCAACAGCAGTGGTACTAGGCACACATATCCCAGACTTGCTTTTTTTGGGTGGGGGGGGGTGGGGGGAGGGGTACGGGGGGTGGGCGGGGGGGGGTCCTTCTGCCAGACTAAGTCTAGCCGATCGATTACATGCTGGGGGAAAAGTCTTTGGAATCCAACACCATCAATAGGATAATCACTTGTCAGATATGGAGAGGAAGAGTGGGCAGTATGGGTGGACGGAGGGAGGGGGGGGGAGGGGAGAAGAGACAGACGATGGAGGGCAGAAGGGGAGGGCATTGGCTCAGGAAGGGTGGTGTGTTCTTACAAATAATAGAGTGTACTCTATGTACAATCTATTTAATTCAGTGAACATGGTGACTGATAAGACATCATGTTCATAGCTTGGCCGACTGCAGGGACCATATGCGGGCTTGAAACAAGTTTGACAACAGAACTAACTGCTCTCTAACATGCCAGCATGAAATCATTGACCAACTAGGCTTCTGGATCTGAAACAACGTCAGTCACAAACACACACATCACACACACCACACACACACACACACACACACACACACACACACACACACACACACACACACACATACTTGTACTAACGTTTGTACACGCACACAAAGACAAGTCACACACACACACACACACACACACACACACACACACACACACACACACACACACACGTGCGCGCGCATGCGTGCGCGCCACACACTAGTCACACACATTTGCAAACACACACAAACACACGCCACACACACACACACACACACACACACACCACACAC
>CM065735.1:31713660-31723660 GCA_033310375.1 Conus canariensis | reverse complement strand
TCGGATGGTCAGTTCATACAAATTAGCTGCCAGAAGATCATCAGATGGTCAGTTCATACAAATTAGCTGCCAGAAGATCATCAGATGATCAGGTCATACAAATTAGCTGCCAGAAGATCATCAGATGAATCAGGTTCATACAAATTAGCTGCCAGAAGATCATCAGATGATCAGTTCATACAAATTAGCTGCCAGAAGATCATCAGATAATTAGGTCATACAAATTAGCTGCCAGAAGATCATCAGATCATCAGCTGATACAAATTAGCTGCCAGAAGATGATCAGATCATCAGTTGATACAAATTAGCTGCAAGAGGATTTACGTGTACACTGCAGTGAAAAAGCATTGAACTAGCATTGAACATACTATTGGTACGAATATATGATGAAAAAGACAGCGAGGGTGAGAAGAGAGAGAGAGAGGAGAGAGAGAGAGAGAGAGAGAGAGAGAGAGAGAGAGAGAGTAGAGAGAGAGAGAGAGAGCAGAGCGGGAGAGAAACTGAGAAAGAGAGGGGGAAGATAGATGAGAGAAGAGAGAGAGAGAGGAGAGAGAGAGAGAGAGAGATGAGGAGAGAGAGAGAGAGAGAGAGAGGAGAGCAGAGGCAGTCAGATGCAGAGACAGAGATATAGAGAGAGACAGAGACAGAGAGAAACACAGAGACATAGACAGACAGTGTGTGTGTGTGTTGTGTGTGGTGGTGTGTGTGTGTGTGTGTGTGTGTGGTGCGTGCGTGCGTGCGTGTGTGCGTGTGTGTGTGTGTGTGTGTGTGGTGGTGGTGTTGTGTGTGTGTGTGGTGTGTGTCGGTGTTGTGTTGTGTGTGTGTGTGTGTGCAGTTTTGTGCGTTTGCATGCGTGCGTGCGTGCGTGCGTGTGTGCATGCATACGTACGTGCGCGCGCGCGCGCGGGTGTGTGTGTGTGTGTGTGTGTGTGGTGTGTGTGTGTGTGTGTGTGTGTGTGTGTGTGAGAGAGAGAGAGAAGAGAGAGAGAGAGAGAGAGAGAGAGAGATCATATTTCAAAAGATTTCCTCTCCTTCAGAGATGAGGGCTAGAGGACTGGCAAGGAGAGAACGCAGAATATTATCAATATTATGTTGTATTTTTCAACGCCTCAGATCTGTTTTTACATTAAAAAAACAACAACAACAACTCCAGGATGAAGTGAACTGCCAGTACATGTTCATTGGCCTTGTGAGATGGGGACATCGTATGTAGGTACATGTTGTCATATCTGCTTTCTTAAAACATCAGTTTTTTCTTTAATACGATTGAGAGAGAGAGAGAGAGAGAGAGAGAGGAGAGAATGAGAGAGAGAGAGAGAGAGAGAGGAGAGAGAATAGAAAGAGAGAGAGGAGAGGAGAGAGAGAGAGAGAGAGAGGAGAGAGAGAGAGAGAGAGAGAGAGAGAGCAGAGAAGAGATGAGAGAGACGAGAGAGAGAACATCGAACAGATGCTTCAATGTTGCTTCGTCCTGAGTACGGCCTCTTGCTTTTTTTGTTTTTAGCTCAGGGGGGCTTCCAAGGGGATTGAGCTTCAGAAACCATGACTGAAACATGGTCTTCGACAGCAATTTGAGCTTTAAGATTTGATGGCGGAACAACCCTTCTTTGGTCGGCTGGGCTATAAGCCACATCATCTTATCTTATCCCAACCTTCTTTTTTCTAATCCTAACCCAACGAGAATGAGGGGGGGGGGGGGGGGGGGGGGGGGGGCAGGCTTTCCACTTTTATCCCTGAATTGAAGAACGTTGGGTTAGGATTAGAAAATAAAGCGGGAGGAGATAGAGGCTTGGTGAGCGGTCACAGAATTAAGCCAATACAGACAGATGATAAATGATCACCGACTCTGAAGCAACATCTGCATTCTGCTTAAAAAAAAAATGCTCAGGTCATTGTCCTATCACGCCTTGTTAGTTACATCATTCTCCTCCTCTCTCACGCCATGGTGCCTGGCAAAAAGACAGAAGCGACATAAAAGAACTGTTCCATCGCCCAGAATCAATGGACACTCACTCCCCCATTGTCCCTGACAAAGAGCTGCCCGTGCTGCGAACTCTGCCCTTAGCGAGTTGACATTGTATCATTCTGGGAACATTGTCACCTCGTGGATATTGGCGCCACGTGTACACCGACTGGTCTCTGTTGTGCAACAGCAGTGGTACTGTGTGCAGGTATGCCAGACTTGCTTCTTCTTTTGTGTGTGTTCATTGTGGTCCTACTGCCAAACAAGCAGTGTGGATCGATCATATGCTGGGGGGGGAGAGAGGAGAGGAGAGAGAGAGAGAGAGAGAGAGAGAGAGAGAGAGAGAGAGCGGGATAGAATCACATTTCTTCTTTTTCTGCGTACGCAGGCTGATACTCCTGCAGGACACTCCTTATATGGACAGACAAGTATTAATCCCATCTACCCAACAAAGGAAGTGGAGTTTTGTGTGTATGACCGTTTTTTTTATCCGGCCATTAAGGCAGCCATACTCCATCTTTGGGGAAGGTGCATGCTATGTGTAACGTGTCATCCATACCAACGACCAAACTGGCCTTCTCATCCGAAAGTTGGTGTGGGATTTTACGTGTGTGCAAGATGTTACGCGTGTGTTCACACACGGAACCTCGGTTTATAGTCTTATTCGAACGACTGTATGGGAAATGGAGTCAGAACCAATGTTAACTCCGAGGGGAAAATCCCCTGTACCGAAACGGCCCGCGGAGATTCGAACCCGCAACCCTTGGATTACGAGTCCGGCGCTCTACCAACTGAGCTATTACGGCCCCGAATCACATATCATTAGGAGGGTAGTCACTTCTCAGATATAGGAAGAAGAGGGCGGGGGGGGGGGGGGGGGGGGGGAGGTGGCGGACAGGAGAGGGGAGGAGGTGGAAGGAAGAGGGAGGAAGGGAAAGCAGGTACTGTGGAAGACTAGAGGTGTAGTGTAGTCTTGTGAATAACAGTGTATTCTACATATCATGCATATTATGCAGTTGCCATGGTGCGTGATGCTCCACGTCTTGTAGTTTACAGCCCCGCTGATCACAGGGGCCACATCAGGGCTCAAGGGAGAAGTCTGATAACCGAACTAGGATCACATGAAAATTCCGAAAATTAAATCCCTGGCCATTCATGTCTAAATAAATATAAAAAAAAATCCAGTAGACAACAGACTGGACCACCAACACATACACACACACACACTACAACACCACACACACGCACGCAAGCACGCAAACGCACCGCACGACACAGAACACACACAGACACACACACACACAACAACTACACAACACAACACACAACACACAGACCACAAACAAATCAGACATAAAAAAAACATACGCAGGACAACAAACACAGACACACACAGACACACACTCACCACATACATACACTGACAACACAGATGGATAAGGAGGTAGTGATGGATGATGGGGGGGAGGGAGGAGGAGGGGTTTGAAGAGGAGGAATGCAACGGATACCAAGAAGGATGTGGGATGAGGAGAGATGAGACAGTAATGCCTGAAAAGCTTACATGGCATTTGGGAAGCAAATCAAGCCTTAAAACAGGTTCCGAGGTCCCCTTTCGTATAAGCCTTAGGTTGTTGATTGAGCTTGTTTCTGCATGGGTTTTGGTTTCTGTTTGTTCTGAGTTTTTCAGTTACTTTTTAACACTTTTCAAGCGACATGGAAGAATTGTTCTATTGCACAAAGTCCGTGGGCTTCGGTTAAATTTTAGGCAAGTAGTACTGCAGAGCCAGATTGTCATACTCAATGTAACCGCCTTGGCTTAAGGCTGTGTCAGGCTAATTGACATAGGTTAGAACACCAAGGCTACATCAAAAATGTTGTTAATGCTTGCATATAGTTATGCGGGGATTGTCTTCAGTTGTGACAAGCTCCTACCATAACATTACCAGTCTTCAAAATCCCCGAAGTCGGAGTGTGGCTGCCCATGTGGCGGGGTAATCAAAAACGGTCACACAGTAATGTTCTTATCCCAGCTGATGCATTTGTACCATAGTGTTCAAGTACTTCGGCTGTTTGGATGATCCCTGGAGTCTTTTAGCCAGGGTACGACAACAACAACAACATACTTAATGTAAGATACTCTGTATCTGCTCTGGAGTCCAAAAACAAGGGTCAGATTTTGACCATTCTATGAATGGAAGCAAAGTGAATTAGAATAAGGAGAGAAGTGTTGAGGATTAAGGAGGGGGGGGGGGGGGGGGGGGGGGGGGGGTACATGGGTTTTGACTATCTCCCACAGACACTGCCACAGACAGGATGGTATACAATTCCTGGCTCTGTAGCAATGCCTGAATCTTGGTTGAAATAAAAAAAAATGGAAAAGACAGACAGCCCAGAACATTTCACTATCATGCCCAGTTAGTTATATCGCCATCCTCTCTCTCAGGCCACTCGCTTGCCGCACTGCTCAAAAAGACACCACACACACACACACACACACACACACACACACACACACACACAAGCTACATGGAAGAACTGTTCTATTGCACAAAGTCCGTGGGCACTAACTCCCCGATTCTTCCTGACAAGCAGGCTGCCCGTGCTGCGAACTTGGCCCGCTAACCAGCGCCATTGTTCCCCCTGGGAACTTCGTCACCTCCCACGACGTTTACGCGATGAAAGACCAACGGATTACCATCGAGCAACAGCAGTGGTACTGTGCAGCAATTCATGTCGGCCTTGCTTCTTTTGGTTTATTCTTATGGGTCCTGTGCTGGACAAGAACGGCAGGTCAATAACATGATGGGAAAAATGCTTTGGGATCGAACATCAGTAAATGATAATCGCTTGCCAGACACGGGGATAGTATGGGGGAGGGGGAGCAGAGAGAGAGAGAGAGAGAGAGAGAGAGAGGGAGAGAGAGGGGGGACAAAAGATGGACGGGGTAGGGAGGAAGAGAAGGGAAAGGGCTGTGGAGGAGGAAGGGAGGGGGGGGGGGGGCAAGGACAAGTGATGGGGAAGACCTGAATTGCAGGGCGTTCTCCTGAACAGCAGAGTGCATTCTGTAAATCATGCATTTCATGCAGCGAACGTGGCAAGGAAAGAGACAAGTCGTGTTGTTTATAGCTAGATGATCAAGCAAACCATATTCGGAATCAATGCAGGCTTACAAACAGAACTGGGGACACAATTTGTGGCCATTTTAATTTCTAAATCTATGAATTATTAATCTAAACACACACAACACACACACACACACAACACACACACAAACACACACACACACACACACACTCATACATACACAACACTACACAAGGCACACACACACACACCACACACACACACACACCAACATACACACACACTACACACACACACATCACACACAACACACACACACACACACACACACACACACACACATCACACACAACACACACACACACACACACACACACACACACACACACACACACACACACACACACACACACAAACACAACACATTATATATGCACACGCCGGCAAAGGGTGATCGAGGAACATAAAGACAGAGAAACAGAGAGGCAGACAGACAAACAAGCAAACAGGTAGAATGGGACCCGGAGAGAGTCCACCTTTCCTTGCTTGAGCTTCGTGTCCTTGTGTCTGCACAACAGTGGATTAACTCAGTTAATCACTCCACATAAATCAACCGCATAAGGATTTGCGTGTTCACTGAATTGAAATAGCTCGGGAAATGATAAGACTCACCACAGGTCAGAATATTCTATGAAACAGACAAGGAGAGGGAAAGAGAGAAAGAGCGAACGAATGAGGGGGAGAAAGAGCAAGCAAGCTAGAGAAAGACTGGAAGAGAGAGAGAGAAGAGAGAGAGAGAGAGAGAGAGAGAGAGAGAGAGAGAAGACAGACAGACAGACAGACAGACAGACAGACAGACAGACAAAGACAGACAGAGAGAGAGAGAGGCAGACAGACAGACAGATAGATAGACAGGCAGATACAGAGACAGAGACAGCAGACAGACAGACAGACAGATAAAGCACAACATATTTCAAAAGAGGATTAGCACGGAGAGAATGCAGACCTTTATCAATGGGTATGCAGGATCATCTCTCAACACGTTAGCTGTGTGTTTACATCACAGGTAAAGGGAAAACTGCAGGATGAAGTTAACTGCCGGTGCATGTCGTTCATTGGCCCCATGATGTGAGGTCTTAGGGTGCCGTGACTGGCTGTCATGTCTGCGTACTGTACAAATCCGTTTTTTCTCTAATTTAACTAAGAGAGAGAGAGGAGAGAGAGGAGAGAGGAGAGAGAGAGAGAGAGAGAGAGAGGAGAGAGAGAATGAGAGAGAGTGTGTCATGTGCGATCGAACTGTGCCGCTCAAATGACTACAAAAAAAAAGAAAAAAAGACTAAAGCTTAGATCAATAAATTGTATTTCGTTAACTGACTGTTCACTCATGTTTAGTGTATCACGCACGCTCTAACTATATCAGCAAAACCACAGACGTATCTCCATCTCCCTACCCCGTACCTCCCACCCCCAACCCGGCCATCTAGCACCACAAGAGAGATCCTATCAGGCCTGGTTGGGAAAAAAATGCAGTAATCCTGCAAAAAGAAACCAAAGCTAGAATCAAATTCAAAAACAAAAATAGCAGTCGAAGACCCATGCTTCAGTCAATATTTTTGACGTTCAGTCAAACACGGAAGCCCTGTCACAGCCCCCAAAGAGCTCACACTCAGGAAGAAAGCAACATGCCATTCTCTGTTCGATGTCTGTCTGTCTGTCTATCTGTCTGTCTATCTGTCTGTCTGTCTGTCTGTCTGTCTGTCTCTTCTCTCTCTCTCTCTCTCTCTCTCTCTCTCTCTCTCTCTCTCCTCTCTTCTATCTTCCGGCATCGTTGTCTGGAAATCATTCATACACACACACACACACACACACACACACACACAACACACACACACACACACACACACACACACACATACTTTCTCTCTCTCTCTCTCTCTCTCTCTCACACACACACACAACACACACACACACACACACACACACACACACACACACACCTCCACTCATCAAGTTCTCTCTCTCTCTCTCTCTCTCTCTCTCTCTCTCTCTCTCTCTCTCTCTAATGAGTTACAGATTTATGAACTAAGGTGGCCAAGGATTGTGTTCCCAGTTCTGTGTGTAAACCTTTCATTCCGGATATGGTTCCCTCGGTCAGCTGGGCTATAAACGACACCACTTGTCTCATTCCTCTGCATAAAACGCATGATTTATGGAACACGCTCTAGTTCTGCAGTTCTAGTCTTACATACCGCTTGACCTTGCCTTCTCCCCCCCCCCCTTCCCTTCCTCCACCACATCCTTTGCCCTTCTGTTCCCCCTAACCAGTCCACCTCTTGTCTCCCCCCCCCACCCCCCACCTAAAAAAACACCATCCAGCCCTCTCTGCATGTCTGACAAGCGATTATCCTCTTGACGGTGTTCGATCCTTAAGTGATTTTCCCAGCATAGAATTGATCAGCACTGCTTGTATTGCAGTAGCGTCCATGAAATACAAACAGGAAGAAGCAAGCCTAGCATGAATTGCACAGCACCACTGCTGTTGCTGAATAGCAATCCGTCGGTCTATCGTCGGCCAAACGTCCTCTGAGGTGACGAAGTTCCCTGGGGGTGGGAGGTGGGGGGAGACACAACAGCGTTGGTTAGTGGGCAGAGTTCACAGCACGGGCAGCCTGCTTGTCAGGGACAATGAGGGGACCTTCCATGGATTCTGGACAATAGAACAACCCTTCTCTGCCGCTTACAGTGTCTTCCTGCCAGGCGCCATGGCTTGAGAGAGGGAAGGGTGATGTAACTAACTAGCCGTGACAGGGCAATGTTCTGGGGTTATCTGTTGTTTCTCTATCTTTTTTCTCAACCACGATGCAGGCATTGGTGCTGAGTCAAGTATTAGTCCCATCCTGTCTGTGGGTTTCTCTGTAGGAGATGGGAAAACCCACATACACCCCCACCTCCTTCACCCATCTTCAACCCTCCTCACCATATTCGTAGTCCAGTGCTCCATGAAAATCACACTCATGTAAACGATTAGAAACTAAAACACTCTTTATGCTGAGACTAAGTCAATCTCTGGTACTATACAGAGTTTGGGACTTGGACCGATTTTAGTCTTTACTTGTTTCCCATAAATGTTTCCTGTTTCTCAGGTCCTCCTACTGTCTGGCCTCCCTCCATCATCCTATGCTATGTTTTGGTATTGAAGCATTGTTCTCTCTCTCTCTCTCTCTCTCTCTCTCTCTCTCTCTCTCTCTCTCTCTCTCTCTCTCTCTCATAACTTAGCTCATTATTTACTGTATCTTCTGCATAACATGTATAATACATAGAATACGCCATGTTACAATACACTACACGTCTGATCTTCCACTGCCCTGATTCTTTCCTTCCTCCCTCCTCCCTAGACCCCCCTCCCTCTCCTGTCAGTCACCCCCCCCCTTCCCTTGTCCCTCCTTCCCATGTCTGGCAGGTAATTATCCTCTTTACACTTCGTAGCAATGTTTTCTTTTCTCTCCAGCATATGATCGACCCACACAAGCTTGTCTGGCAGTAAGACAAAGAACACAAAAAGTAACACATCTGGCTAGAAGTACCATGCTTTACAAACAAAAGTAACACAAGTCTGGCGTGCATGCACACAGTACCACTGCTGTTACAAACAAAAAGTAACACAAGTCTGGCGTGCATGCACACAGTACCACTGCTGTTACAAACAAAAAGTAACACAAGTCTGGCGTGCATGCACACAGTACCACTGCTGTTGTTCAATAGAGATCAGTCGGTGTACACGTGGCGCCAATATCCACAGAGGTTGACAATGTTCCCAGAGGGACACAATGGCTGCTGGTTAATGGGCAGAGTTCGCAGCACGGGCGGTCTCTTTGTCAGGGACAATGGGGGAGTGAGCGTCCATTGATTCTGGGCGATGGAACAGCTCTTTTATGTCGCTTCTGTCTTTTTGCCAGGCACCATGGCGTGAGAGAGGGGAGAATGATGTAACTAACTAGGTGTATAGGGCAATGTTATGAACGTATGCTTTTCTTTTTTTTTAAACCAGGATGCAGATGTTGCTTCAGCGTTGGGTATAACTGGCCACCCTGTCTGTGGGAATGTAATGGGGAGACAGAAGAACCCACACGTACCCAATCACCCATCCAATCATCCTGGTCTCTCTTCTCCTAGTCTGATTCAACCTTTTTGTATTCATGAATTAGGGATAACATTACCCCTTGTGCTTGACACATGGGATCGGGACCTCTTGGCAGTTTAAAAGATATCCATCTCACCAAGGGTGACATCTTTCTTAATGAGCCTGTTTGTCTGAAGCTCCACCGATGTTCACCAAGCAGTGTTGAAATGCAATTATGATATCATTCTCAGTCAATCGTCCTAGGGGAGAAACACACAAACCCAATCACTATCCAGTACAGATGAAACTAACGATCACCACTCAGGATGTATACGAAAGGTGGTCCATTTTAATCTTCAAATGTTTCCTGGTGCTGTTCAGTTCATAAACTCTTTTTCAAGTTTGCCAGTCCGTCCCTCTATCTTACACCTTCCATCATTCCCATTTCTGTCTCAGCAACGTAACACTGACCATGCTCGTGTGCGTGCGCACGCGCTCGTGTGTGGTGTGGTGTGTGTGTGTGTGTGTGTGTGTGTGTGTGTGTGTGTGTGTGTAGTGTGTGTGTGTGTGTGTGTGTGTGTGTGTGTGTCTGTGTGTCTGTGTGTCTGTGTGTCTGTGTGTGTCTGTGTGTCTTTGTGAGTGAGTGAGTGAGTGAGTGGTGTGTGTGTGTGTGTGTGTGTGTGTGTGTGTGGTGTGTTGTGTGTGGTGTGTGCGTGCGTGCGTGCGTGCGCGCGCGCGCGCGCGTGTGTGTGTGTGTGTGTGTGGCGTGTGTTTGTTTGTGTGTGTGTTGGTGTGTGTGCGACAGAGAGGCAGGCTAACAGACAGATAGACAGACA
>CM065735.1:31706160-31711160 GCA_033310375.1 Conus canariensis | reverse complement strand
ATTTTTTTGCTTGAATGCTTACATGAATCATTATTGTTTAACTACACTGGAAGGTGATCGACAATCGAATTTTAGTAGGAGCTTTTTACATGTCCATAACTATTAAGGAATACACTTAAAAAAGTAGAATTGATTATTATTTATAATTTCTTATGTCTAAATTCCTTTTCCCCTTTTTTCATATCACGACAAACACAAATTCATTGAAAGCTCTGAGAAATAAAAGATCGTATTTTCCGCCATTCCTTTATTCAGAAGTGAGGACGAAAGGCGTATTGTTTTAACTGACTTATCATGATATCGCCTGACGTCTTCCATCCCTCCACCCTCTTTTCACACTCCCCTATACTTACAGTCCCTCTTTAGATAACTAAAAGAAAACAAACTCTCTCGTCTACTCTTGAACTAAAACTGAAGCGTTTTATGCATCTTTGCATATTTTTTCATTGAGAACAAATTGTTGATCGCCGTTTATTGAATGCCTCAGCAGGAAGGAACCTAAATTTACTGACTCAAGACCTCCCGGAACAGTATTATTCTGACGACATGTGCCGGATTAAGGAACGTGCAGAGGTTCAAGTCCACAGATACAGAGTGGGCCTCAAAGTCGGTGGTTGCACGCCACAATTAGGATTTTGCACTAAAACATTTATGATCCATGCAAGCTTTTGGAGGCCTACCATAAGTTTGAGGCAGCATTGAATGTTAAACTGATAGTTTATCGAAAGAACAACTCCCCACCCATCATTTTCCTTGTTTTGAGGGATTCTTCACTGGTGAAATCACATACACATTTTCAAACAGGTGACCTTCCCTTAGTTGACGGCACATGTCAGGCATTTGCACTCACTCGTTACCCTATCTTTGCGCCAGCTTGAAATCCCGAAATAGCCCTATTCGTTGGAATTTGATGTCTGCTTGGAACCACCTGGCTTGTACCCTGATGGACACATGAAAGAAAATGAGGAGAATCAACTTTCAGACACAATGAAAATTTGCAAAACAATCTCATTGCGCCAGTCTGTTAATACTCGACTCCTTAAGCAAGGCCTTGGCGCATGACAAATTTTTGCTGTGCAGCTGGTGCTGGAAGCTGCAGGCAGAATCTATCAGGGGACCATCCCTCATCAAAACAAATTCAGTACAGTCCAACGCTTGAGGCAGATTGCGTCTCTTTCTAAAGCCACTGCGATGTTTTGGTGTGTGTTTTTTTGTGTGTGATGTTAATGCACATGCTCAATGTGCACGGCACTCAATTCTTCTATCGCCTGCTGGCCTCTTCACTCCTGTGACCCTTTTCCCCATTCGCACGGAGTCCGCATGTCACGCTTTTTAAAGCTTTGTTTTGTTTATTATTGAGAAAAGACTAGTGCATTAGCCCTGTAGAGGTTTGGTCGTGCCACGTCCAGTGACCATTACACAATGAAAGAGGAGGATCTTGCTCAGTGGATAGAACACCAAGATCAAATGTTTGCGGGGTCCAATTACGCTGCTACCTAAAAATAACACTGCCAATTTTCGCTGCCCATCTGAAGGTGTTGTCGTCCTGGTGGTAATTGTTGTGTTATATACCTCCCCCCCCCCCCCCCATCCCTTTCTTCAACTCTCTCAGAATAATTATCGCTGTCTTCAAGAACACCGTCGGTGGGAGTGGACATTAAACTTGAAAGGAAGTAACCAATCATTCTGCAAACTTTCTGCAGAACTACGAGTGGTAGATCTGGCCGACGCTCTGGCTCACAAACTACACAGCACCCAGATGAACTCACGAAGACGGCAGCGTTCACACGGGACTGTACAGTGACCATCTTAGGAAGCAAACGATGAAGAAGAACTAAGTAGAGGAGGATGAGAAAGTAGAAGAGGAGATAGAGGAGGATGGGGACGCGGAACACAAGAGAGATACGGAGTAAACGAGACAGTTCATCACACCGTTTCGTCGATCGTCCTTTCCAATGCTGTGCAGCAGTAGAGTATTTTTGGGAAACCCTGAAAAGGTGACAAACTGATTGCGATTCATTCGAACCATGAATGCACACACAAAAAAAAACGCGCGCATGTGTGTGTGTGTGTGTGTGTGTGTGTGTGTGTGTGTGTGTGTGTGTGTGTGTGTGTGTGTGTGCGTGTGTGTGTGTGCTTTTGGATTTTATCGTAGGATGCTTTTTTCACTAACTGTGACACAATCTGCATGGCGGTGCCAGAGGGCCGGGTTGGGGGTGGGAGCAAGGAGGTGGGCAGACAGAACGGAGAGGGGAGGGAGAGAGCTTTTGTAAACTGTGTACACTCATGGGTCTTTGAGAATATTCGCGTTTAAAGATCCTCGAAGGGAATGATGTTAACAAACTCCACCTTGAAGCTAATGTTTGGAGATTTTCTTGTAATAAAGCAATTGGGGATTTTTTTTTTAACTGCTCGGTTTACTTTCCTGCCCGAGACCTTTTGGCAAGATACAACCAGTCTGAATATATCTCAAACACCCCTTGCTTAAGAAGAAGCAAAATAATTTTTAAGTTGCCGCCATATATCATCTCAACTGACACGAGGTGATGTCCACGCCCTTTTGCCCTTGGTGGCGTATAAGCAGAAGCAGTCTGTAAATCGACCTCTGCACTTTTGTTATGACTCACAATCGCTGTCGCCATGATGTTCTTTTTCACACTTTTT
This sequence comes from Conus canariensis, assembly GCA_033310375.1. Classification (NCBI taxonomy): domain Eukaryota; kingdom Metazoa; phylum Mollusca; class Gastropoda; order Neogastropoda; family Conidae; genus Conus; species Conus canariensis. The sequence continues at coordinate 31,708,496 of CM065735.1, read as the reverse complement.
TATTTTCAGGTTTCTGCACATGTAATTTCAACATTTCACAAATGAAAAAGTTATGGAAAATATAACCAAACTCTGGACAGAAGAACGGAAAAATCAGAAACAAGAGCAACATAAACAAATCGAAAAACATATACATGTACAAAAGAAAAATTTTAATTACTGCCAACCAGTTCTACCAAAAAAGTACACATAATTATATACTGATGGTATCTTAGAGTATCCAAAGTTATTTTTAATGAATATGCAGACGTTAAGATTGCATACTTTTAACTGGCTCGGAGGTTTTATATTTTTCTTAGTGTGTCGTATTTAAACTGATCGTTACGATCTTCAGTGTCCATGGATAGCTTTGGGTTTTCAATTTGGAATAGCATGAATGTGTTTGCGAATGTTTGTATATATTCTATTTGCCTTCGTTTGTCTATTTGTACTCGGGTGGATGTTGGATCTGAACAACTTTGGATTGGGCAGTTAGCTAATCATGTCATGCCTCTACGGCTTTCAGTCATCTGTCAGACCCCCTTCCCCTTCATTCTCTCCCCCCCCCCCCCCACCCACACCACCTTTTCCCTGCTCCAAACCCCATCCCACCCTTCTCCGGCACAAACTCCTTTTCAACGCATGTGCATACACAGGAACAAGTCAGTGGTATTCTGGGAATGACAACTGAGGTAATGACGATGTCGGCGGTCGATGTTTTATAGACATGATACAAACAACAACAACAACAACAACAAAACTGCTTTTGCGAGATGTTATACATATTTGTGTATATTGTTGATAATGCTGGGGGAAATTTGGGGATAGAAAAAAGAAACCCCAAGTTGGCTGACGAGATTGGATGTATTGATCAAATCTTCAGTGTGAACAGCTCCATGGCTGAAATTGGGGATTGCCTCTGTTTACTTTGCCGGTCTTTCGAGCGACGGTAGTCGATGGCATTCAGTTACAAATGGAAGCCATCTATACATGGCTGTGATTCTCTCTCTCTCTCTCTCTTCTCTCTCTCTCTCTCTCTCTCTCTCTCTCTCTCTCTCTCTCTCTCTCTCTCTCTCTCTCTCTCTCTCTCTCTTCTCTCTCTCGAAGCGATCATGTAGCTTAGAAATTATTGGTGATACCTTATCACATCATTTTCGGTATTTGATTTACTGACAGCTTTGCTGTGGGAACAAACGCTGAAATTCAGAAAGGTTTTGTGGGTCGGACAATGGACACATTGAAGAGATCAAAACTATGTTTTACTAGACATTCCCCCACACACACACACACACACACACACACACACACACACACACACACACACACACACACACACACGCATGCATGCACGTACGCACACACGCAGCGCGCCGCACCACCACACACACACACACACACACCACACACACACACACACACACACACACACACACACACACACACACCAGGGGCCGGAATAACTAAGTGGTAGAGCGCCGAACTCGTAATCTTTGGTAATCCTGGGGTTGCGGGTTCGAATCTCCGTCGGGCCATTTCGGTACAGAGGGATTTCCCCTCGGAGTTACCATTAGTTCTGACTCCATTGTCTATACAGTCCTTCGAATGAGACTATAAAACGAGGTTCCATGTGAACGCACGCATAACATCTTGCACACACGTAAAATCCCATCACCAACTTTCGTAAGAGAAGGCCAGTTTGGCGTTGGTATGGATGACACGTTACACAAAGTATGCACTCTGCGTGAGAAATGGAAAGAATGAAGAGAGTAAGAAATGAGTGAACGATATTGAACGATATTGACTGGATGACACTGGAAACGACTGAATGAAGCGCCAGCTTGCAGCTCTTCAGTCGGCACTACCCAGGTAGGCAGCCCGTTGTGTAAACGAGTGTGGATCGCAAAGCGCTTGGAGCTTGGTCTCTTGCCGAGGATAGGCGCTATATAAGTATTCATAAACACACACACATACACACATACACACACACACGCGCGCGCGCGCACGCGCGCGCGCAATGTGTGTGTGTGTGTGTGTGTGTGTGTGTGTGTGTGTGTGTGTGTGTGTGTGTGTGTGTGTGTGTGAGAGAGAGAGAGAGAGAGAGAGAGAGTGATGTGTATCAGTAAAGGTTTACCACATCTGTCAGAAGCGGCTGCATGCAAGATAAAGACTCAAGCAATGTACTTCAAATATCCTCGAGAACATGTGCAAATTAGCTACACAATGGAGCTGTTGTATGCTTTTCTCTGAATATTTCAGGAACAGAAATCATTTTTTTTAAACGCATACACAGAATTGCCAAAGTCCCATGGTACCCCACTGGGTTTTAGGATTGTGTTTCATACCTACTTTTTTTTCCC
>CM065735.1:31693660-31696160 GCA_033310375.1 Conus canariensis | reverse complement strand
ATTTTCCCTCGATCATCAGCATTTCTGTAATGCCACTGTTAGGAATCCGTTCAGCTAAGTGTTGACACCGATCATAAACACTGTGAACTTATTGTTAAGAATCAGTGTAGCCACATTATGACACATTTTTCACCGATATGAATTCTGTGAACTTACTGTTAGGAATCCGTTGATCCAAATTATGACACATTTTTCACTGATCATTAACACTGTGAACTTATTGTTAAGAATCCGTGTAGCCAAATCATGACACATTTTTCACCAACATAAATTCTGTGAACTTACAGTTAGCAATCCGTTGATCCAAATTATGACACATTTTTCACCGATCATAAACACTGCGAACTTATTGTTAAGAATCCGTGTAGCCAAATTAAGACACATTTTTCACCAGTCATGACCACAGTGAATTTATTGCCAAAAATCCCTTTAGCTAAATTATGACACATTTTTCACCGATCATGACCACAGTGAATTTCTTGCTAAAAATCCTTTAGCCAAACTATGACACATTTTTCATCGCTCATGAACACTGTGAACTTGTTAATAAGAATCCGTTTAGCCAAATTATGACACATTTTTCACCAATATAAACATTGTGAACTTGCTGCTAAAGATCCGTTGAAACAAATTTTGACACATTTTTCGCCGATCATGGACACTGAACTTATTAATAAAAATCCGTTTAGCCAAATTATGACACATTTTCACCGACCATGAACATTGCAAACTTATTGCTAGGAATCCGCTTGGTCAAATCATAACACATTTTCACCGATCATGAACACTATAAACTTACTGTTAGGAATCAGTATTGTGATTTTATGACACAATTTTCACCGGTTTTAAACACTGCAACTTACTGATAGGAATCCGTATAGCCAAATTATGACAATTTTTCACCAATCATGAACACTGTAAACTTACTGCTCGGAAACTGTTGAGCCAAATTGTGACGCATTTTTCACGTATCATGGACGCAGCGGATTTTTTTTTTTGTTAAGACTCCGTTTAGCTAAATTATGAAACATTTTTCACCGATCATGAACACTATGAACTTACTGCTAGGAATCCGTTGAGCCAAAAAATATGACACATTTTTCACCGATTATGAACACTGCAAACTTATTGTTAAGAATGCGCTTAGCCAAATTATGACACTGTTTCGCCGATTATGAACACTGCAAACTTGTCGTTACGAATCGGAACGGCCAAATTATGACACATTTTTCACCGATCATGAACACTGTTATTGTTGGCAATTCGGTAAATAAAATCATGACACATTTTCCACTGATTATGAGCACTGTGCAGCTATTATTAGGAATCTGTTCAGCAAAGTGGTGACTCACTGTCCATCGATCATGGACAATGTGGAGTCATTGTTATGATCCGTTCAGCACAATTATTATGTACTTTCCACCAATCATGAACACTGAGAAGTCATTGTTTGGGATCCATCCAGCAAGTTTTTCACACGCTTTCCACCAATCGAAGACATTGAGAAGGTACTGTCAGGAAGTGGTAACTAGCTTACGAAGGGATATTTTTCATAGAATATGAAATCCCTTTCTTTGTAATATAAACTTTGGCATTTTGCATTGCCCATGTCCTGAAGAAATAAAACCCCTCTCTCAGTTATACAAACGATTACTTCCCCTTGCAAAACAACAGCCCTCATGGAGTGATTCAAAAGGCAGATTCACGTGAACACAAAAGTCACCTATGAAGTCTAGAATTTGTCCCAGAAATGAACATGATGTGGTTTGACTAGTTACATATCTTCTTTTTAAAGACGAACCTCAATAGATGGAAAATTAACTTTATTTCACTGTCAGTCACAGGGGCGTCTTTATCATTTTGGTACAAGTTAAGTTCAAGGAATCAATATTCTGTAGCGATTTGAAGGGGCGGGATGATGTCTATGTCAAATGTTTACAGTCTTTTTTTTTTTTTACCCCAATCATGAAACACGCAGTTTAAACATGTGCAGACGCATGCACGCACGCCCGTGCACCATTTACATTCATGGCATTTTTTTTCTCACAAGCCACATGGCTAGCACATGTGATTTGAAAGAGAGGGCACGAGTATGTTTCAAGAAGAACAAACCAGTTTACCTTAGGAATAGTCTGCTGTCGGTAAAGAGGTATGACAAGAACGCCAAACGCTTTGGTCTCATCATTTATAACCCTGACTGCTGTTGTTACCCAGTCCTTTGGGGAGTTTCCCTGCCGCAGACAGGAACATGAAGAAGATGCCTCACAGCCCAGACATAAACACGGGCAATAGAAAGAGCCCATGTATTGGGTTACAAAATGGATAGGGGTGTAATATGGAGTGACGTTAGTGCAGATGATAACGTGCTTGGCATTGGTGACGTCATGGCAGTTGCAGGCCCTCCCACTCGCTGCGTCACGATGAGAATGACGGTTATTCTATGGACCAATCAGAGGAGATGATTGTTTATGGTGCTTGGCTTGTAATATAGAGAGAGACC
>CM065735.1:31683660-31688660 GCA_033310375.1 Conus canariensis | reverse complement strand
AATGTCTTTCTCTGGGCGAGCGAATGACATTTGTCTGCTGTGTTTTCAACGGGCTTGTCGGCACCTTGCGTGGTACCAGCGTCAGTGGAGATCTGTTTTCCTTTCGGATGAAAGAATGTTCCTGTCGCGTCGTGACGGCTGAAAGACAAGGGCGGCGCAGAGCTGGGAAGAAATAGGCAAACTTTGATCTTTTAATCATCTTTGTCCAATGTATTTCTTAAGCTAATACCTAAGGGGAGATACAGTACCCAACAAAATGTAGTCATGAAAATGAACAACCTTCTGCTTATACTCACAGCTCCAATTTTAATTCTTAGGACAACATGTAAAAAATCCCTGACTGCAAGAGAGACACTTGACACTTTGATATTTTATTGTCATTACCAAGAGGTCTTTTGAGAGAGAGAGAGAGAGAGAGAGAGAGAGAGAGAGAGAGAGAGAGAGAGAGAGAGAGAGAGAGAGAGAGAGAGAAGCCGATTGTACAATGACAGTTGACATACTTCGGTTTTTACAGATTCTGCAAAGTTTCTACTAGGGCTGTGTTAGGCGACATGATAATAGTTCTAGCGGGCTGTAATCATATCAATAACTATAGCATACAAAGTAGCATGCATTCATATTTAGTCTGGATCTGAAAACATTGGCTTAGAGGGAGCCATTTAGAAAAATGAGTTATTTGTGCTCTTCACATTGATGAGTAATTAAAGCGTTCCAGCATATCGAGGAAGCTGCTCATTAATGTCAAATGGTTGAAGAAGATAAGCAAATTTGCGAGCACGAGTCGTGCTTATCGGCATTCAACATTATGTTATATCAAAGCAATAACTGAAAATCGTAGACAATAAACAAGTAGGGTAAATCTTGATCCCATAAGAAAACCTAACACAGAGTAACTTTTATTCAAGACTGGCACAGCCTTTTAAACTTGAATAAAGTCAGACAAATACATAGACGAACAATCTAATAGTGGGGGAAAAACAAACGCAGGCCAACAACCCCTCCGTCATGACAGTCATGACTTGACAAAGATTTGAACTTTTCAACTGAAAATCGTAGGATAGATTTTGTTTTTGTTAGCGATTGGTTAAACATCCAGACACTCTATTTGTGAACGCTCAGCAAGGAAGGAGACTTTTGTTTCCGTGACAAAGCAAGTACACGCTTATTAATCCAAATTAATGCTTTTTATTTCGTTACTCGTTCATCTAATATTATATGTCAAATCATACATGTTTATTGTTTACTCCCAATTTCTCTCTTAAGACGTCCTTTCATTGTTGTAAATATATTCATTGAATAAGCTTCCAGTCGTCTTCTGCCACTTGCCTGATTTTATGCCTGAGACGTATATTTCGCTCACAACAAAAATCGCCTGAGTTCTTTTCCCGTGGACATCTTCACACAGCGAGAGCAGACTGCATCACGCAGCGAGAATACTTTCCATAAACAGGCAATATTCTGATTAAATATTGCATGTGCAAAAGATACTAGGCGTGCAGTTGGTCCACGAGAAAAAAAAACAACAGGCATGTCTTTAGCATGAGGGCATACTTGGCTTGAACGTGGCAGCAGGACAGGTCAGCTGCTATGGTTCCAGCCACGTCACTGCAGCTGCAACTGTGATGTAGTGGGCAGATGCCCCACATCCTATAGAAGGAGTTTAAGACAAATGAATCTGTCAAGGAGCAGGCTAACGCATGCACTGACCGACAAGAGACTGCCGTCAGGGCTACTTTCTACTTTATTGTAATGTATCATGTTGTACTGTTTTGTACTGTATTGTAATGTATCGTGTTGTACTGCTTTGTACTCTATTGTAATGTATCATGCTGTACTGTTTTGTACTCTATTGTTGTGTATCATGTTGTACTGTTTTGGAGGCTGCCATCAGGGCTGCTTTGTACTCTATTGTTATGCAACATGTTGTACTGTTTTGTACTCTATTGTAATGTATCATGTTGTACTGTTTTGTACTCTATTGTTATGTATCATGCTGTACTGTTTTGTACTCTATTGTAATGTATCATGTTGTATTGTTTTGGAGACTGCCATCAGTGCTGCTTTGTATTCTATTGTAATGTATCGTGTTGTACTGCTTTGTACTCTATTGTAATGTATCATGTTGTACTGCTTTGGACTTATTGTAATGTATCCTGTTGAACTGCTTTGTACTCTATTGTAATGTATTATGTTGTACTGCTTTGTACTCTATTGTAATGTATCATGTTGTACTGCTTTGTACTCTATTGTAACGTATCATGTTGTACCGTTTTGTACTCTATTGTAATGTATCATGTTGTACTGCTTTGTACTCTATTTAATGTATGTTGTACTGTTTTGGACTCTCATTTTGCTCTATCAGTACTGCTTTGTACTCTATTGTAATGTATCATGTTGTACTGTTTTGGACTGTCTTATTTTGCTCTAGATTGTATTGTATCACACACTATTGTCTTCCGTGTTTCACATTATTTTATATGGCTCTGTTTCGCGTTGCCTTGTATTGCTCTGTATCCTAATGTAGCATGTATGATTCAATCATGTTATGTGATAGTGCTCTGTTTCCTAATGTATCATGTATGACTCAATCATGTTACATGATGTTGCCCTGTATCCTAATGTATCGTGTATGACTCAATCATGTTATGTGATATTGTTCTGTATCCTAATGTATCGTGTATGATTCAGTCATGTGATATTGCCCTGTATCCTAATGTATCGTGTATGACTCAATCATGTCATGTGATATTGCTCTGTGTCCTAATGTATCGTGTATGATTCAATCATGTCATGTGATATTGCCCTGTATCCTAATGTATCGTGTATGACTCAATCATGTTATGTTATATTGCCCTGTATCCTAATGTATCGTGCATGACTCAATCATGTTATGTGATATTGCCCTATATCCTAATGCATCGTGTATGGTTCAATCATGTTATGTAATATTGCCCTGTGTGTTGAGCACAAGAAGCTCTCTGGCACCAACATGATTCTTGCTCTGATGTCACGTCCTCCCTGCATTCCTCAGGGTACTATGGAGGGACGTCCCAGAGGTGGGCCAAACTTAGGAAGACAATATGAAGGACGGGCTGAGAATAACACCTCTACGTTGTCGCACATGACTAGGGAATAGGGCCGTAAATCGTTCTGACTGCACGAGCGTCCGTCATGGTACGTCTGCACACCAAAGTCGTGAGAAAACGATAACAGCAGTGTGTCATGTGCGGTAGCCCAGTGGATGGTCCTTGTGCTGATAGTGTAAGAAAGAAAAGTTCGAGCCCCTCAGTATCTGGTAGGTGCAAAGTGGAACTGGGAGATTTCTGGACTAACAGGTCAACATGTAGGCAAACTGAAAAACTTTGTTCCAGGTACCATACTGACTGTATTTCAGGAACAAAAGTGCAGTTGTTGGAGGTACCAGAGTGGTCTTTCGTCCAGGTGCCAGAATTGCTTTGTTCATGGTGTCAAAGTTTTCTCGTTCCAGGTAGTAGCGTAGTTTTGTTTCTGGTATCAGAGTGGTTTTGTTACGTGCTTCAGAATGGTTTGGTTCCTGGTATCACAATAGTTTTGTTCCTGGTATCACAATAGTTTTGTTTCTGGTATCACAAAAGTTTTGTTCCTGGTATTAGGGTGTTTTGTGCGTGGTAAAAGAGTGGTTTTGTTTCTGTCATCACAATAGTTTTGATGTTTGTGCCACAGCAGTTTTGTTCGTGGTGAAAGGCTGGCTTATTTCTTGGTATCAGAGGTTTAGTTCCTACTATCACAGTGGATATGTCCCTGGTATTAGGGTGGCTGTGTCCCTGGTGTCAGAATGGTTTTTTCCTCATACCAGAGCGGTTCGTTCCTAGTATCCGTTGGCTTTGTTTCTGGTACCATTGGTTCGGTTGCTGGTATCAGAGTCGTCGTGTTCTTGGTATCATAGTGGTTTTGTTCCTGGTCGGGTGAACGTGTTTCTGATATCAGAGTGGTTTTGATCCTGATATCAGAATGATTTTGTTCCTTGTGTTGGATTGGTTTATTTCTAGTAAGGGTGACCATATTCTTTATTTTAGAGTACTTTTTTTCCTGGTATTAAAGTGCCTTTTTCACTTGTGTCTTTTTCCTGGTCTAAATGTGTTTTTTGTGCCTGGTATCATGGTTTGTTCTTGGTGTCTGATGGGGTTTTTTTCCCTGGTATCAGTGTTTCTTTTTTTATTCCTGGTTTTGTCCGGGGAAGGAGGGGGGGGGGGGGGTTGTCCTGGTATTAGGTTATTTTTCTGCTTTTGGTGTTGTTCCAAATATCAGATTTCTTCAATCAGTTTTGTTCCAGGTATCAGAGTGAGTTTGTTCCTGGCATCAGACTGGCTTTGTTTTCAATATCTGTGGTATTGCTCCTGTATTAGAATGGCTTGGTGTTGTTCCTGGTATCAAAGTGTTTTGCTTTTAGTATCAGAGAAGTTTTGTTCTTGATATCAGAATGGATTCGTTTTTAGTATCAGAGTGTTTTGTTCCTGGTATCAGAATGGGTTGTTCTTGATATTAACGTGCTTTATATCTGGCATCAAGAGAGTATTGTTCCAGATATCAGGATAATGTTCAGTAGTATATGAGAACCTCTTTCAACACAAATGCAGTTATTTCCGTTTTTTTTTTTTTGTGTGTGTGTGCTAAATGAAATGTTCATTCTCTCTCTCTCTCTCTCTCTCTCTCTCTCTCTCTCTCCTCTCTCTCTCTCTCTCTCTCTCTCTCTCTCCACGTAATGCCGAAAAATGCAAGTATGTTCCAGTCTTTATGTCTGCAATGCCGGGCCAACATCCTGTGCTTATCAAACAAACATCGTTTTTTATCGCAGCATGTCCCCGGGCAAAGATGGGATTTATCCAATAAAAATCATTCTTCATCACAGTACGCCTTCGGGCAAAGAGGATGTCCCGGCAAGGGGCCACAACCCCACCAGTCTGCGAGAGAGATAACTGTGGCAGTTTTGTAGTTCGTTGGTACGGAGTGACCGGTACCTA
>CM065735.1:31641160-31678660 GCA_033310375.1 Conus canariensis | reverse complement strand
CGTTCCAGAAGTTTGGTATCAAAGGAAATCTTTCCCAGACATTCTTACATCGTCTACTAAGTTACTTCCGAAGTGAATTGACGGCAGGATAAAACAACTGAAAAGAAGCTGGCTTTAAGTAAACAGACAGGAAGGAAATCATTCCGAAGGTAGACTTCTTTTTTTGTTGTTGAGTAAACTGAAAATGATCAAATGGGAGGGAGAAGAGAATATCTTCAATATTCATTGATTAGTATACTGCAGAAAGCAGCTCATTGGGTCAAGTGTGAAATGGAACAGCCAATCGAGATGTGCAGAAAGAGCAAGGTGTCATACGATCTGTCAGCAATCTCATGTGGAGCACTCGTTTTCATGATAAAATGTTTTGTTGCTTTGACCCCAATCTTTGTGACCGGCCGGACATTTCTCTTCACCCCCTCTTCCTTCTCTCGAATCGCTAACCAGTGCTTAGAAGAAAAACCGTTTTCGTTCTGAAATGGTAAAGGCCACACTGAAAACGGTAGTAGAAAAGAAATAATTTTATGATATGCGATCCAGATACTAGATATTAGACTATTTGTGTACGCTGCAAATAATACTGAAGCTTCTATGAAACGATTACTCACAGCTAGGCCAGGCTATGCTTTTTCAAGGAACACAACAGCCAGAAAGTGGTCAGATAGCTTACCACACCCGCCTCTTTTCTATCGTAAAGTATCATCTTTCCGCACATTAAACTGTCATGAGTGTGCATATACTCTTGTGTTTTGTTGCCGGCGTATCATTCCTATACGTAGTTAAAGCTCTTAAAAGGAAACAGGCTGTTGTATTTTGGGGTACGGAGAGGGAAAAGGACAGAAATCGCCCCTGCTTCTCTCCCCCCCCCCCCCCCCCCCCCCCACACACACACCTCTTTGTCTGTAAGACAGGTATCTGTATAGCTTGTATATCAGTCTTTGGGACTTGAAATCATCGCGTGTTCCGTGTCAGTTCTAAACTGCGCGTGGAATTAGTCTCTAAGACGGAAGGAGCCGTTATTGCTCTTTCGACAGTAGTCGAGTGGGACCACCTTTGAGGAACATGAAGTGGGTGCAGGGAGCGCTTGCGGGTTTTGCATGCACATTGTGGCTGAATATTGACTGCGCAAAGGTTGTTTATAGAGCCACGGAGTGGGTGTGGACCTTCACATCCAAATCGCCACACACACACACACACACACACAACGCACACACACTCGTACGCAAGCGTGACTACGTATACCTTGGAGCTCACGTGCGATCTGCTCGAGTCAACAACCTTCTCATTACATTTCCTTCGGAACGGAGAGATCAGGAAGCAGAGCACTGGATTCTCCGCCATGTCCATCCTGGTTCCATGAATCCCCAAAGACAGCCAGGGAGGATACGTTCCCCAGAACGCTGGCTTACCACCATTTCACGGCCAATCGTAAAACCCACTTGAAAGTGGCGTGCGAACACGCCAAAACAGGAGACCTTCTGCTGGTACACATCAATAACATTGAGGGAGCTTAGGGCTTAACGCATGGGACAGCTCTGTCCCAATTCAAAGAGCACCCGGCTGAACTGACCGGGAGATACCACGTCCACAGCATCAACATTGACAGGACTTTCTTCAACTTTAGAAAAGGGTGTACACGCTGGAAAGTCCCCCCCCCCCCCCCGCTTCACACCCCCCCCCCCCCCCCCCGTGCTCTCTTTTCTCTACACTCTGTTCAACACATAGGAAATCCTCGATCCCGAAGACGCTGCTGAAACGTCCAGGGTGTATTGAGGCTCTAACGATGAGGCTCAAGTCCTCTGACAGGGCTTTGAAACTGCAGTCACTTTTTATAAAATGGTACTTTCAAAGCGCTTTACACCAACACTGACGCTGTTTAAACAAGTGGGGATGCTCCACGTCAATGTCAAAGTGAAAAAAGGAAAACGCACATAAAGTGAAAAACAAGAGTGCTCTACTTTTGGTTTCAGCTTTGTTTGAAAGAAAACAAAAGGAAACTAAGACGATGACTAAGAATGATTCTTATGATCGAATATTGAACACTAGGTGTATTTCGCTAAATACAAAGAGTATAAATAAGACGATTGAAGAAGAAAAAGTCTTCTTGAAGAAATTGGAATAAAATGAGTTAGGCCCTGGTCAGTTAACCTCGACTGCAATCTTCGCCAGTTTAAAAAAAAAAGGCGAAGATTTATGTGGGCAGCTCATTCATTTATGTGGGCAGCTCATTCATTTGGTATCCACGTATAGTGAAAATGGAAAACCGGTTGTACAAAAGATTCCGGTCGAGAAAAAAAATACAAACTTTTGTACACTGCGTTTCAAACAGTTCAGAATTACTGACAATATTCTTTCTAGTAACGTTTTCATCGTTAATTTTTAAAAAAAACGGACTCTGACAATGAATTTAATACTTAAAAGGACACAAAGAACACATCGACAAAGATAAGGAAGAAGCCCTTGCCACCTTAGAACTGAAAACATCCAAACCACTTTAATTCCAGCATATGCTCTGCGCGCGCGCACACACACACACGCACACGCACACGCACGCACACACACACACACACACACACACACACACACACACAACGCCCAAGCATGTGTACATTTACTAAGGATATTATTCGCGGATTCACAAAATAGTTGTGATTACGTCTGGATAACAAACTATTAAGAGACAGACAGACAGAGAAAGCATGACCTTCGTGCGTATTCCTAGCAAAGCGTGAGACAGTTTACAACTGAAACATACTGTGAAGCTTGTCCCTGCGTTTTAACACCTTTCTTCGGGAGAGTCCCCGATTTCACTTTCTTGGTTATTAAATCTGTTGTCTACCTGCACATTATTTCTCACTTGCTGTCTGTGTATGTCTGTCTGCATGTATGTCTTTCTGCCTCTGTCTGTCTGTCTGTCTGTCTGTCTGTCTGTCTCTCTCTCTCTCTCTCTCTCTCTCTCTCTCTCTCTCTCTCTCTCCTCTCTCTCTCTCTTCCTCTGTCGCTCTCCCTCCCCCCTCTCTTTCTCTCTCCGTGCGTGCGCGCGCGCGCGCGGCGCGCGCGCGCGCGCGCGCGGCGTGTGTGTGTGTGTGGTGTGTGTGTGAAACGTGTCTCTTTAGTTTGTAATGTTTGTTGAATTATCAGTGAAGGTCTGAGCGAGAATTGTTTCAGCTAATGCATGAATTAAATGTTCATTAATATTTACCTCGGCAGATCTTGTGCAACCAAACTCAAGTGTAAGTAATGTTTCGGTGACAAGTACATACAGTTTAGAGTCGTGTATGTGGTAGCAGAAACGTAGGCTTTTTTTGTAGGTCATCGAGGAAATTGTTGAAAAATTGAAAGGCTATGACCTTCAGAACAAGCCTTTTGCGTGGACTGTAGATTGTCTAAGAGATAGAACACAGCCTGTTTTCAACGCAACATCAGAATACACATTTTTTTTTCAGGGTTGTTTGTTAGAACCTACACTTTTCTCAAATATACTTCCACAGTGACAGTCATAGACGGCTGTATGCGGAAAGAAGTGTTGTCAATAAAGCACGCGGTTGTGACGACAAAAGCAAAATCCAATTACAAAAATGTATTGACAATTTAGTGCGCTTGGTTGACTAGCTAAGCACGTTGTAGATAAAAATTTAAAAAGATGATTGATGTAGGCTGGTCAAAAGACCCAGAATTGTAGATGCAGTACTTTCTATGGCTAGAATGATATATTGAGAATGGTGTATGGTCTTGACTAACAAACATCTTGAATAAAATTACTTCTGTTAGAGAATGAATTTCTGGGTTGATGCCTCAGGCGCGCGCGCGCGCGCGCGCACACACACACACACACACACACACACACACACACACACACACACACACACACGCACGCACACACACACATTAACACGACAAACGAGGGGATCGGAGAAGGGGGGAGGTTAGGGGAATAGGAGTGATGCGAGATAGCTGCCAAAAGGACAATGGGCAACTGATGGCGTAGAGACCAAAGAAAAAAAAATGATCGAGTTGTTAAAAAAAAGGACTGACAATGATTTACGGTTTTCTTTTTCAGAAACATCTCGTCGTCGTCGGTACTTTCAGACAAGTTCCTGTTACCATGGATCCACACTTCCAGGCACTCGCTCACCCATCAGTTACAGGTCTCCGTTATGTACTACTGCAGCAGCAGCAGCAGCAGCAGCAGCAGCGGAGCAGCACCAGCACCAGCAGCACCAGCAGCACAGCATCTGGAACAGACTGGGTCACTGTGGCCGTTGTCTGACACACTCAGTCCTCTTCTGGGTGCTGCTGCTTCCTCCGGCTCACATCCCTTCCCCCTCACCCACGCTGATCTCGTTACGCGCAGAACCGATTGATGCCGCCATTTTCTTCGCACCAACCGCCACCCCCTGGTCCGGATTTCACGGCACCACAGTTTAGTTCAACCGCGTCTCATAGAGGGATGCCATCGCCTCTCAATCTCCAAGTCTCGATCAGCACTGCCTCCGACTTTGTCTCAAAATTCGGCTGCAGCGCCTCTTTCTTCGACATTGTATGGGGGTTTGACCCCACCATCCTACACTCTTGTAGATCCCTTCACTGGTTCTGCTTCTCAAACTGTCGGTGCCAATGTACCGCCGGGGCTCTCCGGTACGACTTATGCAACGAACACCTGCAGGAACGGTAGAGGAACTGGCAGTGCCCGGAAACGCCAGCGTCCTCCCAAGTCATCCTCCAGCTCTCCTGCACCTGTCTGCCCGGGGTCTCCTGACGGATCTTCATCAGACAGTAAAGTTTTATCTGTGTCCACTCCGAGTCAGGTCTTCAATGAACGTAGTGCCCTCACAAGTGGTTCGACTTCTCAAAGATGCCGTGTTCCGAAAATTCGAGGCCATCGGATGAACAAGGTACCTCTGTAACCTCTCCAAAACGTAGTCACAGTGAACGTGAAGATGTCCCGGAAAGGCATACTGCAAATCCATCAGATGGTCTTTCGACTCCCAAAAGCCCCGGTGCATCAGGTTCCAAACCCTCTTCCGGCGCCAAGTCTCGGAAAGCAAGAAATACTCTTGTTCCAAAAAGGCGTGGGCCTTTAGGACAACACGAAAGTGAAGCTTCCACTGCTGACTCTACTTCAGCTCTCGCGAGCAGTGCAAGGAGTCCCACTGCTGGGGCTGACAGGTCAAACGATGACGACGTTACAGCTCCAAGAACATCAGAGCCCTCAAACTCAAATGTTTCTTCCAGTCGCTCCGACGGCACGATCAGGAGTGATACGATATCTTCGACTGGAACCTCCGGGAAATCCGCCGCTGTGGTGTGCCCTGTTGCCCCCATCAACCTGCAAACCGCGGGCACCGGCTGTGTTGAGTTCAGGGCGGAAACTTTACCGGTGACTGACAGCAGCAAGATGCCTGTGAGCACTTCATCTGATGTCACCGTCGGCTCTCCCAGTGCCTCCCTGACCCGTAGTCACCATGTTCCGGCCACCGCTTCACCTGCTTCGCGAGTTTCTACTCCCAGGCCTGCCTCCGGTGTAGCCTCCCCCTCTGCACAAACACATACCACCCTTCCTCCCCCTGCACTCTCCTCCTTGGCTTCCCTGGCCTCCCTCATCCAGGACCCGCGGGTCTCCCAGCCCACATACGCCGACTACGTGCATCACTACTATCGACAGTTGGCGCTGTGGGAGCAGATGCGTCAGTTATACTATCCGACTCTGTCCTTCCAGAATCCTCCCTCTATGCCCTCTCCTGGGTACCATCCACACGCACAGTATCCCTTCCTCCCCATGTCCCCACACAATAATTGGCATTACCAGCCGTTCCCCTAGGTCTTCAGGCACCGGGCTCTTGACAGTTGTAGAGTTTGTCATCTACTTGCCTCCAGTCCCTTGCTCCAAACAGTCCTTGCTACGATCACACGTTTCTCAGCCAGCGAGCCAATATGATTAAAAGAGAACACGGAAACCGGTCAGTGTCACGGCCGTGTCGAAAGAAAAGAGTATCGATGTTGCAGCATGACGCAAGAGGTCTGAATCGACTGGTACGCCCTCAACGGGGATACGTTGTGTGACGCAATCCTTTCATCTGGAGAACGAGGTGACGCAAGAGTTGTATTGACGACGTTGTGTTGGTCTGACGGTTGGTTTATTGCCAGGGCCAGTCTTGCACGACATCGGTGACTGCATAAATGTGTTTATGTACATTGTACAAAGTTTGGTAGTGCTTGTAGAGAAGCTGCTTAGAGATGTGATTTTGGAGTCGATTCTTCAGCTGCTGCATGTGAGGTAGAAGACTTGACTGAGCAGTATTCAAGGAAAAAAAATTACGTGTGATAAGTACTTAACCACATGTAGTTTTACTGTGTTATTTTGTTTGCTCATCTGAGTTGCATGTGGGAGATCGGGAGGTTTAAGAATGCAAAATTCCGATTTATCCTCTGCATCAAACGGGCTTAAAAAGAAGGTACGCTGATCTTTTTGTGTTTTTGATAGTTTCGTGGGCAATCCTTTCTCCTCCCCATCTGTTCAACCTCCTCGATCCCGTCTCTCTTAGCAATCTGTTATAAATGAATAAATAACAAATAGATAAATGAATAAACAAATAAATACAAAGACATTCAGGTGTATTTTAGACATACGCTGGGGGTGAATTGATGCATAAACATCATTATCATCATCATTTTCATCATCATCATCATTTGTTTGGAAGTGGTTAACTTTTTTTTTTTTTCAAATCATTGTTCTTTAAGGGTTTTTTTCCTTAGTTTTTTTTTTTTTTTTGGTGTTGTTGTCCTGCATCGTTTTCTTTTCCATTGGGGGAAATATCAGTTTCGATTTTTTTCTTATTTTCCGTTTTTCTCTCCACCCCCACCCCCCTCTTTTTTTTTAGTGGGGGGGGGAGGGATGAGGGGGGGGGGGGGTCTCACCTTTGTGTAGGCGCATGTGTGTATGTGTGCTGTGAGCGCGTGCACCAGTAATTTTATCCCTGTTTTATGGTTAAGAGGCGGGGGAAGAGGGGTGGGATGACTGGCAGTTCGGGTCCCAAGCTCTCTGGGTTTTTTTTTTTTTTTTTCCCAGTGTCCTTGGGACTATTCGATTTTGATATAAAGTAGGGAAGGGGACGTGGCAGCAGGGAGGAGAGGAGTTATTTTTCATTGTGGCTGCAGTCCCCTTTCCCGCGCGCCTGTCATTGGCCGGCGGGTGGTTGGGCAAGACTTTTCGCCGACATTGGACCCTGACCCAGAAACTGTAGACGGGACTGTTGCACGTTGATCGTTGCTTAAGGTATCGTCTGTGTTTGTCCCTTCAACAAACGCTGCTCCCACCCACACTCCCTCTATGCTGTGTTGGTATGAAGGATTTACAGACCGGTGCACTAAGTAGCCGACACTCGAAAGTTTCGTTTGCCCGTGTCCAGTAAAGACTTGGGTAAGAGTTGGTATCTTCCGCAGTAGATGTCACAGCGACCGGCACGTTTTGCAACAACCGTTTTCTTTTTCCTTTCGGTTGACATCTCCTTTGTTTTATTTCATTGTTTTGTTTGTTTGTTTTGGTTTGGTTGTGTTTTCTTGGGGGGGGGGGGGGGGGGGAGGAGGGGGTAACTTGACAGGAAGGGCATCGCTAGCATTCTTTTGGATAAATAATGCAAAGCGGACGTGATATTTTAAAAAAAAAAACATGTCTACGGACCAGAGACCACAGTTAAAAAGCTGCACGCGAAAATCATGGACGAGTCGCCACCTGTAATTTGACAGTTTGAAGTGAATTTTGTTCAGTGTATATTAACCGTCACCCCGGAGTCTTCATACACACATCTTATAGACAAGTGACATTGATCGATTTTTTTTCATTTTTTTTTAAGAATTGTTTTCGTTACAAGAAAAAAAAAGGAATCCATTCGTGTAACATTGAACCCTTGTCCATGATTTCCGCACGCAACAGCTGTTTACTAACCAAGGCTGTACTCAACAGGCTTCAGACAAAAAGAAAAATGTCAGATATTGTCCTGCGTGAAATAAATCATGTTTGAGGAGATATTTGCCTCTTTTTTTTGCGGTAGCGTGCGGGGATGAGTGGGGGGGTGAATGGGGGCGGGGGGGGGGGGGGGGTGCTTTTATACCCCCCACCCTTTTTTTTCGGCTTAACTTTTTCTTTCATGTATGTATTCATTTATTTACTTTGAAACGTGCCTGCTATACAGCAGTTTTGGTTCTACAGCTTGAACACTTATCTACCTCGTAGTTTCATTTAACTTGCATTTTTTTTCCCAAGGGGGTCGTTTTTGGTGGGAGGGAGTGGTGGAAGTAGATATTGACCCCACTTGCAACTAGTTACTGTCAGCTCGTACACTAGACAGCTTCTGTCGACAGCTGGCGCCTACTTGTGGACCCTTGAGTTCTGAATGACAGTTTTGACGAACCCTCTGTTAGCTTTGCTCCACGGCAAGTGTGACCGAGTGAGAGCGCCACAAGCACTGGAGCTGAATGACTGCGCTGAGGATGTGGCGACTTTTTTTTTTAAAACTGGAATGGTGTTTTCAGAGAGAGAGAAAATATGATCCTAGTTAACCACTGTCTAAGCCCTTTTTCGTGTGTGTGTGTGTAATCGTCCTGAATTGTCGTTCTTGTGTGGTAGCCGCAGTCGTAATAGAAGTAGTGGTTGTGCAGAGAATTTGGATGTTTCCAGCTTTGGCTGATGGTCTTTTAAATATCTCCTTTTTCATGATGTAAATCCACTTAGCTCCGTTGCACACAGTTTTCTGTTAATGATAAAGCTTTATTGTTCTACACGCTGAAGACGATTTGTATAATTTTAGCATTTTCGATGGGAACAGGAGAACCACTCCTCATCGCATCATTGAAAGGAAACGATTCTGGCATGTATCTCTACAGCACTGCGCGCTTCGTCATTCTGCTGGGGAGTTTGTCCTCAGAATTCATGTGCTCCATGATGTTTTCTATTAGAAAGTCTTGTTTTGTTGCAGCTGAATTGTTGACAGATCATTTCTTTTGTAATGTTTGGATTATCTAAACACTCGATAAATTTCAAGGTTCTCCAATAGATCGCCTTCAAGTCTTCCATCCCACATTATGATATTAGAATTCAGGGAGGGGGGGTCCCTTTTTTCCCCTTCATTCTTTCAACGATTTTGTTGCTCGTCTTTGACCCATTTGGAGGCCAACTGTCTTTAGCGACATTGGATTCGTATCTGTCTTGGAATATTGGAGGCGGGCTGGTTTATTTTGGCTGGCAGGTTGGTTAGCTTTGGCTGGCAGACTGATTTGTTTTGGTTGGCAGACTGATTTGCATTGGTTGGCAGACTGATTTGCATTGGTTGGCAGACTGATTTGCATTGGTTGGCAGACTGATTTGTTTTGGTTGGCAGACTGATTTGTTTTGGTTGGCAGACTGAGTTGCATTGGTTGGCAGACTGAGTTGCATTGGTTGGCAGACTGATTTGCATTGGTTGGCAGACTGATTTGCATTGGTTGGCAGACTGATTTGTTTTGGTTGGCAGACTGATTTGTTTTGGTTGGCAGACTGATTTGCATTGGTTGGCAGACTGATTTGTTTTGGTTGGCAGACTGATTTGTTTTGGTTGGCAGGCTGATTGTTTTGGTTGGCAGACTTTGTTTTGGTTGGCAGACTGATTTGCAGTGGTTGGCAGTGATTTGTTTTCATGGGCAGACTTACGTGCTTTGGTCGGCAGAGTGATTTGTTTTGGTTGGCAGACTGATATGTTTTGGTTGGCAGACTGATTTGTTTTGTTTGGTAGACTGATTTCCTTTGGTCGTCAAATTGATTTGTTTTGGGGGTCAGAATAGCTCAGTTGGGGTAGAGCGCCGGACTCTGGTGATCCTGGGGTTGTGGGTTCGCATCTCCGCCGGGCCGTTTCGATACAGGGGGATTTTTCCCTCGGAGTTAACATTGGTTCTGACTCCATTCCCCACACAGTCCTTCGAATGAGACTATAAACCGAGGTTCCGTGTGTGAACGCACGCGCAACATCTTGTACACACGTGAAATCCCATCACCAACTTTCGGAAGAGAAGGCCAGTTTGGCCGTTGGTATGGATGACACGTTACACATAGCATGCACCTTCCCGAAGATGGAGTATGGCTGCCTTAATGGCGGGATAAAAAACGGCCATGCACACAAAACACCACTGCCTGTCTATGCACGGAGTGTCTGCAGGTGTATCAGCCTGCGTACGCAGGAAGAAAGACTGATTTGTTTTGGTCGGCAGACTGATTTGTTTTGATTGGCAGACTGATATGGTTGGCAGACTGATTTACTTTGTTTGGCATACTGATTTGTTTTGGTTGGCAGACTGATATGGTTGGCATTGATTTGTTTTGGTTGGCAGACTGATATGGTTGGCAGACTGATTTACTTTGTTTGGCATACTGATTTGTTTTGGTTGGCAGACTGATTTGTTCTGGTTGGCAGACTGATTTACTTTGTTTGGCATACTGATTTGTTTTGGTTGGCAGACTGATTTGTTTTGGTTGGCAGACTGAGTTGCTTTGGTGGGCAGATTTTTGTTTTGTTTTATTGTTTTTGTTTGTTTGGGAGACTGATTTGTTTTGGTTGGCAGACTGATTTGGTTGGCAGACTGATCTGGTTGGCAGACCGATTTGTTCTGGTTGGCAGACTGAGTTGCCTTGGTAGGCAGAGTTTTTGTTTTGTTTTTCTTTGTTTGGCAGACTAATTTGTTTTGGTTGGCAGACTGATTTGGTTGGCAGACTGATTTTTTTTGGTTGGCATGCTGAGTTGCTTTGTTTGGCAGACAAATTTGTTTTGGTTGGCAGACTGATTTGGTTTGCAGACCGATTTGTTTTGGTTGGCAGGCTGCTGTTTTTTTTTTTTTTACTAGCAGACTGACACGCTCTGGTTAAGATTTGCTTTATCACATTGACTTGCACTGGTTGAAAGACCGACTCGCTTTGATAAACAGGCTGCTTAAAGAGACTTGGCTGTGGTCAGCATACTAGTTTGCTTCAGTTGGCCGACTGGTTTGGTTCGTTCGGGCAGGGTCACCTGCTGTTTCCGCTCAGACCACTATCGTCACAAATGGTTCATAGGGTAGCAACGTGGATGTGGAATTCTGTACAATGTTGACACTTGGTGTGTTGTGGGAGGGGGGTGGCAAGGATGGAAAATGGGACAGATTGTTTTTTTTCAGTTTCCCATACAAGAAATGTGTGCTTGAGCTGGGAAAACGCTGAAGATTGTCATTTGTTGAAACCGTTGAAACATGTATTCAAACATTCTTGAAAGGTGAATGACCCTAGTAAATCAGCATTTACATTTACAGTTGAGGGGTAGTTTCATTGGAAAAGTATTTAGCATTCAAGTCAGTTGCATCAGATCCCTTTTTCTTGTGCACACCCAAGCCCTTAATTATCCAGTGTCGGTGTTCTACCGCTGTGGAGTGTATAGGAGGATGCTGCAGCAAGATCTGCCGCTAGTAATTTTTTTTATTTTTTTAAGATGAATACTGCCGCTTCGTATTCCTGAGCAAGTGTGTACGAGTGCTTTTCAGCCCCAGTGAGATTACTCCTATTTTCCATGCTAGGTACTCGCAATTTTTTTTTCTTTGTTTGTTTTTAGTTTTATTTTCTTTGTTTTGCTTTGTTTTGTTTTTTGCATCACAAGCAAGTCTAGTACTTTTTTTATATACAGAAAGACGAAAAAAGGGTAATACAGGCACGCAGATTTGTCAGGTCCCATCTCCATTTTGTTTGCCTAGTTTTGAAGAAGTGGAAGTGAGCACAAACATTTTATGAGTATTCGATGAATTGCCACACAGAAGCTGCAGGCTGTGGTCATTGCTAATGGATATTTCAAGCCTGTGGTAGTCAAAAGGACCAGCAAATCGGTGTTTGTGTTTCTCCTCTGGTCTGGCGGTTTTAGTTCAAGGCTTATGTGTACACGGCGAAACGGTTTGCTGCGCTACGGTCACTTATGACAATTAAAAGCAATGGTCTTTGTCCATGTACGTTCGTGACATAAGAATGCCATCAGAGTGCCGTGGAATGCAAGATTCCTGCTCTATGCACTGGCGGCTGGTGATGGTGAGGCATTGCCATGGTAACAACACTTTTCTCGTTTCTCTTGATTGATGGTAACTTTTGCTGGCATAGTGCGAAAATTACATGCCCCTAACACAAACGCTAGCGGTGGTCACCCCCCATGGTGTGTTGCATGTGACAGCTTGTTCAGTGTTAATCATTTTTTGACAGAATGCGCCGATTTGATGTGTATCAGAGAGAAGTTTTTTTTTTCCACCAGTGATTTATCAGTTCTTTTTCGTGAGATTTCATTAGATCTTATTTTTTTCCTTTTTGAAAGAGGTAAACTTATTTTATAAAATATAGTGTTTTAATAATGTATATAGGTGTCGTTGGAGTTGAACAGATAATTGTGCTTTTGTCCTCATAAATTTTAAGCGATGTGTTAATACTAGTGTGGGTATTTGTATCTAGAGACTCGGCAGATATGATAGCTGAGGTCCTGATTTGGCTCCTAGTAGTCCGCTGAACCCTATAAACACTAACTAGCGGTGGTCATTTGCGTGTCACACATGCAAACGAAGAAAGGTTTCTTGTTCGTTCCGTGCAATGACTGCAAACCAGGTGGTGTCACAAGCAGTACTGGTTTCAAGTCATTGCTTCACTGTGAAAACAAACGTTGACTTAAAAGAAAATTATTATTGTTCCTGTCTTTCCGTCTTTCATAATTTTTTTTCCCTGTTTGTTTTTTTGTGTTGAAACTTAAAGCATATTGAAACTTAACTAGATGTTCAGTTTTTTTTGTTTGTTTTTCAATTGCTGCATAGATTTGCAAAGCTATTTTGAATATTTTGAATATTTTAACATCGTTTTCTGCTTGTTGGTTCCATTTGCCACATATATGAACAGAACCATTTTTGCTGAAATATTGCTACAAAACGGTTGTTTTTTTGTTGTTGTTTTCCTGCTATTTTTTTTATATTTATTTTATTGCAGCTGTTGAATACTGTCAATTGTTTCTACATAATTCGTAATGTTTGAACTGACTGTAAGCATATGGGACCGATGATGAAGACTTGTTTTCGATGCACTTGGAGTTAACTCTTCCACTGAGATTTAGTTATGTTTGTGTATGTGGTTAGCTAATTCTATTTTTGTTTGGTCGCAAATGCGAATTTCAAAATGATTTTAATTCAGTTGCATTTATACTCCTTATGTGCAAAAATGAAGCGTGGATCTGTAGGTGTTCTTTTCTCTTTTTTGTGCTTTTTTTGTCAGTGCAACGAGCTCTTTGGTGGCATTTTTCATGCACACTGAGTCAACAGTTAAGTTGTTAGCCTTTCAGGGACTTACCCATGTCTTCTTCAGCCAACGAGTTGAGTTGTACTTAGCTGATCTCTTTCACGCCATGAGGTAAGATGTAAAGGTTTAAGTCACTTGTCCGAATCTCCTTCAGGCAATGAGCTCAGTTGTGAACTTTTCAGGAACCGATTTGAATTTTCTTCAGGCAGTGAGTTAGTTTGTAAAGTTTTCATGGACTTAAGCGCTTCTTCTCCAGGCTGTAAGTTAAGATGTGATTTTTTTTCATTGACTTTTTCATATCTTCAGGCCACCAGATAAGTTGTGAATTTCTCAGGTACTTTGTTGAAGGAACTATACCGTCAGGATGTCAAAACCTTCATTCCCCTGTGTTTCTGCCGTGTACATTTGAGTGATGAAGTGAGTCTGGTGAAACAGAATTGTTGCCACCACAGCTGTATGAAAATGTGATGAATGAGATTTTTTTTTCACAATCTTTTGTGTGTGTGAGGAGGAAGACAAGACCTGGCGTGGAGAGCTCTTATCAGTGGTCCTCGACGAGAGAGATGTCGGCAGACATGTGGTTTGTTCAGAGCAGGAAAGGGTTGGGCTTCCCTCCTGTCTTCAAGTCGAGAGGGTGGATACGACATCTTTCCTTCCCAGATTCACATGCTCCAGTTCATTGTTTATTTTCTGTAGACAGGAACAGTAGTGTTTTCTTTTTTTTTTTTATTTTGCCTCGTCTTCGTTCCGTGTCCTGGAAGCTGCCCTTCTCCTGAATTTGCCTGACGATGTCTTGCGAGGAAGTTCAGTTTTGCTTCGCTACCATTGCTTTGAATGACAGGCTGACTTGCTCTGATTGACAGATTCGCTTTGATTTTAAAGGGCTCAGTTTCTCTTTTTCTTTCAAACCACTGTTATCAACATTTCCCCACAGAATATGGATAATGGGTGCTATAGACAGTTCATGATTTTCTGTTTCGTTCATGATTCTTTTTTTTCCTTCAGAGGGGAGGGGGGGGGGGGGTACAATAGCTGGTGACATATGTTTGTTTCTTTTTTCGGGGAGGCAAAAGAACCTAGGAAGGAATGGAGGTGGGGTAAGGGATGTTTTCGTTCTGCATGGAGAATGTGTATTGGAGCTGGAAAATTTTGAAGATACAATTGCTGAAGCTCAGAGAGAGAGAGAGAGAGAGGGTGGGCGAGGGAGGGGCAGGGGTGGACATCATGCTGCGCTTGAAAGTCATGAAGGGTGAATCTCAAATCAAAATTTTTGTTTCATTATTTGTTGTTGCCCAAACTTGCCGTGAACATTCTTTTTTTTATTGTCGGTTAAAGCATATTCAAAGTTTACTATCTGTTCAGTTTTCTTCGTTTTTCATTACTACACAGATTTGCAAAGCTGAATTTTGATATCCTTTAACATAGGTTTTCTGGTTTGTTGGTTCCAATGTGCTGCATATATAAACACAGAAACATTTTTGGTGAAATGCTGCTTCAGTTTTTTCGTGTTTTGTTTTCCTGCTACCTACAAAAACATTCTGAAGGCAGTTATTAAATACCGTTATTTCTAGATTATTCACATTCAGATTTTATTATTTATGTGAATGTCTGTTTCTTTTTTTTCTTTTTTTTCGTAATATGCAACCATAACTTCTTCGGTGGCATTGGTCATGCTGTCTGAGTTAAGAGTTAAGCTGTAATCGTTTCAGTGACTTTAAACTGACTGGAAGTGTATGGACCAAGGAAGTAGACTTGCTCTCTGTTTACTTGGACTGAACCCTTCTGCTGACATAAAGGTATGTAAGCATAATGTGCTTACAATGGCTAATTTTCACTTCGTTCGCTGCAGATGCGAATTTCATTATTATTTCAATTTTGTTGCATTTATACTCATTTGAAACGCAAATTATGTGAATGTCTGTTTTTCTTTCTTTTTTTTTTTCATAATATGCAACCATAACTTCTTTCATTGGCATTGGTCATGCTCTCTGAGGTAACAGTTAAGTTGTAAACGATTCGGGGACTTTTCTGCGTCTTCTTCAGCCCATGTATTGAGTTGTTCTCATGCGCATGTCTTTCACGCCGTGCGTTAAGTTGTACACTTTCCAGAGACTTGCCCTACTCTTCTTCAGGCAGTGAGGTTGGTTGTGAACTTTTCAGGAATCGATTTGAATTTTCTTCAGGCGGTGAGTTTAGATACAAATTTTCATGGACTTATGTGCTTCGTCTCCAGGCTGTAAGTTGAGTTGGGAACTTTTCGTGGACTTTTCCGCATCTTCTTCAGGCCACCAGTTAAGTTCATAATTTCCCAGGGACTTTGTATTAGGAACTTTACCCTCTGGGTGATGAAACTTTTGTTCCTTTTTGTTTTTTTCCGAGTTCCTGTGAGTGGTGAAATGTGTCTGGTGAAACAAAAGCCACTGCAACCGCAGCCACAGCTGTATGACAATGCAATGAATGAGATTATTTTTTTCTCTCTGCAATTTTTGGTTTGTGTATACGAACGAGGAAGGAAGGAAAGACCTGGTCTTGGAAGGTCCTGAAAATACCAGCAGTTCCTGACAAGAGAGATGTCGGCCAACAGGTGATTTGTTCAGAGCAGCAAAGGGTTGTGTTTCCTATCTGTCTTTAAATCAGGAGGACGGTTACGACTTCGTTCCTTCCCAGATTCACATGGTCATTTGTAGACAGGAACAGTGTTTCGTGTTTGGTTGGTTGGCGAGGGGGGGGGGGGGGGGGGGTGTTACCTCGTCTTCGCCCCCGTGTCCTGCACGTTTCCCTTCTCCTGCATTTGTCTGACAATGTAGAGTGAGCCGAGTTTCATTTTGCTTTGCTACCATTGCTTTGAGCGACAGACTGACTGACTTTGATTGACAGGCTCGCTTTGGTTAGCAGGGTCAGTTTCTCGTTTCCTTTCAAACGACTGTCATCGATATTCCCGCGCAGAATGTGGAATAAGGAGTGCTGCAGGGATACTTAATGATTTTCTTTTTTCTTTTCCCTTTTTCTGTTTTTTTTTTTTTTTTGGGGTGGGGGGTGGGTGGGGGGGGGGGGGGTGAGTGGGTGGTGGTGTTACAATTGCTGATGAGCTATATCTGACAGCTTTTATCGGTGAGCGAGGAAACCTAAAGATGGAAAGGAAGTGGGATAGGGGACTTTTTGACTCGCATGGAGAAGAGAGCTTGGAGCTGGAAAATTTTGACATCACAATTGCTGAAGCTCAGAGAGAGAGAGAGAGAGAGAGAGAGACAGGGACAGAGGTGGGATGGGGGCAATCTCATGTGCTTGAAAGTCGTGAAAGGTTTTCAGTCTCAGAAATCAATTGTTTCTTTATTGTTTGCCATGCCAAAACTTGCCTTAACATTTTTTTTTTCTCCACCTTTCTTTATTGGTTTGAGAATATTCAAACTTTCCTTTGTGTTCAGTTTCCTTTGTTTTTCATTGTTGCATAGAGTAGCAAAGCCGATTTTGAATATTTTAACATAGGTTTTCTGGTTTGTTGATTCTAATTTGCCTCGTGTATAAATTTAAAACATTTTCGCTGAAATCTTGCTACAGTTTTTTGTTTGCTTGTTTCTTGCTCCAAACAAAACATTTTGAATGCAGCTATTAAAGACTTTTGACTGTTTCTACATAATTCACAATGTTTAAACTGACTGTAAGCATCTAGGCCAATGTCGAAGGCCTGTTCTCTATGTTCTTGGAGTAAACTCTTCTGCTGAGATAAAGTGTATGTAGATGTGCTTACAATGGCTACTGTCACTCTCTTCGTCGCAGATTTGAATTTCTAAATTATTTCAATTGTATCGCATTTATACTCCTTATATGTGCAAATCAAGTGTGAATCTGTGAGGTTTTTTTTTCTAAAGTGACATAGTATGCAACTGTACTTATTCGGTGGCATTTTTCATGCTTTCTGAGTTAATAATCAAGTTATAAACTTTTCAGGGACTTTTCCGCATCTTCTTCAGCCATGAATTATTTCAGTTTTATTACATTTATACTTCGTATGTATGCAAGTTATGTGTGAATCTATCAGTTTTTTTTTCTCTTCTTTTTTCCATAATATGCAACCCTAACTTCTTCCGTGGCCATTTTCCGCATCTTTTTTTTCTTGTCTTTCATTGTTGTAAAGATTTGCAAAGCCGATTTTGAATATCTTTGACATAAGTTTTCTGGTCTGTTGGTTCCGATTTGCCTCAAATACTCGTATAAACAGAAAACATTTATGCTGGAATGTTGCTACAGTTTTTTTTCCTGCTCCAACAAAACACTTTTGATGGCAGCTGTTGAACACTGTTTTTTGTTTTGTTTTTGTTTTTCTAGATAACTCACAATTACGTGTAGGCCAGTGACAATGATTTGTTTACTGCGCATATCTGCTGAGATGAAGTCATGTGTGCATACTAACAACACTGGCCAGTTTTATCCTAACTGGTCGGGGGTCGGAATAGCCCAGTGGTAGAGCGCCGGACTCGTAATCTTGGGGATGCGGGTTCGAATCTCCGCCGGGCCGTTTCGGTACAGGGGGATTTTTCCCTCGGAGTTAACATTGGTTCTGACTCCATTTCCCATACAGTCCTTCGAATGAGACTATAAACCGATATTCCGTGTGTGAACGCACGCATAACATCTTGCACACACGTCAAATCCCATCACCAACTTTCGGAAGAGAAGGCCAGTTTGGCCGTTGGTATGGATGACACGTTACACATAGCATGCACCTTCCCCGAAGTTGGAGTATGGCTGCCTTAATGGCGGGATAAAAAATGGGTCATACACACAACTCCACTCCCTTTGTTGGGTAGATGGGATTAATCCTTGCCTGTCTACACAGGGAGTGTCCGCAGGAAAACCACCCTGCGTACGAAAAAAAAAAAAATCCTAACTGGTCGCAGATACGTTTTTTTTTTTTTTTTTTTTAAGTTATTTGAGATACATTACATTTAAACAACTTGTACGCATGGATTTTGCGTGAATCCGTCACGAATTTTTATTTTATTTTTTACTGTTCTCAACTTAAATTCTACCGTGGCATTTCCAATGCTCTCTTAGCCATGAGTTAATATCTGAAATTTTCAGGGACATCTTCTTCAGGCCATGAGTTGCAGTATATATTTTTCAGGGACTTATCCACTTCTTCTTCAAGCCTTGAATTAAGTTATAAACATTTCAGGGACTTATTGGCATCTTTTTCATGTCATGAGTTTTAAACTTTTCCCGGGTGTATCCACATTTTCCCAGGCCATGAATGAAGATACAAACTGTTCATAGACTTGTCCGCATCTTTTTCAGGCCATGAGTTAAGTTTGTAAACCTTTCAGGGATTTCGCGGCATCTTCTCTCCACGCCATGAATTAAGTTGTAAACTTTTCAGGGGCTTATCCACATCATCTTCAGTCCGTGAGTCATCTTACAAAACATCGGGTTCCAGACTCTCCGTTACCGTAGTCATTGTATCACCGCCATCCAGTCTTCATGCTCTTGTCATCCTTTACTGGCATACAGTCATCCATCCACCCATTTGCTCTGTTATTTTATTAACTCGTTCTCTTTTCTTTTCTTTCTTTTTTTTTTTACTGTTGGCTTTTTATTTCCCTGTTGAAATAAAAGCTATTTGTCCACAAGGATTTGGCACGCGAACCAGAATTCAAGTTCTGTGTTGTCGCCTTGTCTTTATCATATGTGACATTTATTTTTTTTTTTAATTCCTCCTGTATTTTTCCGCGAAAAGTATGAATGAAGAGTTGAGATTTTTTTTGTTTATGTTATTCTAAATCGTTCCCACGTACACAAGCCTACATTTTTTTTTTTTTTGGGGGGGGGGGGGGGGGGGGGGGGGGGGTATTTAAGCTACTCTAGGTTATCTGTTGTGTGTATTATATGCTTGTATGTAAACTGACTTTTGAAAGAGAATTGGGTTTTGTGTTTAGGTCTGAGTGAAACGCTCGTTTGTTTAAAGGTTTCTCACGGATAAACATAAGATCTTTTGATGAGGTTTTAGGGTTCCCCCCCCCCCCCCCCCCCCCCCCCCCAAAGTATTTCTTTGTGTGTTTTTTCCTCCATTGTCCACATTTTTTTTGCTTATTTGTGACATTGAGATGCAACATTTTATGAAACGCTTTTTAGTTTTGTTTTTAACTTTGTTTAAATTGGGAGGGGGGGGGGGGGGGGGGGGCTGGGGAGAGGGACGGGTCACGGAAGTAGGGAGAGGAGGGTGAGATGAGTGACGCAATGGAGGGACAATGCGTTATTTTATTTTCGCAGTGTGTGTGTGTGGAGAGAGGAGAGAGAGAGAGAGTAGTGAGAGAGAGAGAGAAAGGAAAGAGAGAGAGAGAGAGAGAGAGAGAGAGTCTTTCAGTGCGCGCATGTGCTCTTGAATATTAAAGTAATCTATCGGACTAACCCCTAACCCGAAACAAAAATTCTCTGGGACAAAGGAATGTAAACTCGTCAACACGCTAAAAAATTCTTTGCACGGCCCATAAGCTTTTTTCTCTTACTCATGATTCTTTTTTATGACGGCAAGTCAACACCCTTAGTATTTTTGACGGGGAAGGGGGGGGGGGGGGGGGGGGGGGGGGAGGGGGGGAGGATGAGTGATGTTACTATCTGTTGAGACAACCCTCGGCAGTTCTTATGTCTTTCGACTGGTTTCATTTGCTTTTCATCTGTCATGATTTAGGATCGAAACTTGTTTCACGTTGCTAAATAATCTGCAGCGATACACTTTTTTTCTTACATTTCTGTGAAATTTTATTTGTTTGTTTCTTCATACACGTCACGGATGCTGCTCTAGCTTTCAGCTGAACTCGGAGTAGTATTCGTTTCATGTGTTTTTGTGCTGTATGTGCTAAATCTGGAAGAACAATACTGTACGTGTTAACACTAAAGCATGTTTTAATTCGAGTTTTTATGAGACTATTCGATATTAAATCTGACGAACTGGTTTGTGTGTGTGTGGTGCGCGCGCGCGCGCTGCGCGCGCGTGCGTGCGTGTGTGTGTGTACACCACCTATCCACTATTCCTCCTCCCGCTCTCTCTCCCCTCCTCCCCCTCTCTCTCCCCTCCTCCCCCGCTCTCTCTCATTATATTCAAGCTTTCACTGTTCTTAACGCCCCTCTCCTCCCTCTGTCTGTCTGCGTCTGTATGCCTGTCCGTCTCTCTCTCTCTCTCTCTCTCTCTCTCTCTCTCTCTCTCTCTCTCTCTCTCTCTCTTGGGGTTGCTGAAGTGTATTCGCCGAATAACAGCGGCGCATTTTTATTCCTATACAAATTACGTAATTAAATCAACGTAACTGACTGTCGAATACGGAGTCTGCAGACCAGTTCTTGTGGTACCATGCCCTCTGTGAATAATTTGTCACAGCAGTTGTGACCTTCTGTGGAAAAGAGCAAAAAACGAAAGAAAGAAAGAAGGAAAGGAAGAAAGAAAGAAAGAGAAAAAGAGAAAAGACGGACAACCGAGGCGCCATGAAACAGAAAACTTTGGAACTCTGGACTGGGACAGACGGTGTTACCTTTGGCTGCCTCCTGACGCTGTTGTTCTGGGGCAATTTCTTTATTCGATTTATGCAATTGCAATGCAGCGATGTGGAGCAGAACCCAGGGCCACAGAAAAATTCTCTGCGACGGACCAGTCCAAGTGGAGACCGCTGTGGACAAGCCTTCGGGACATACGCAACTAGTTCTTCAGGAGCTCCAACTCTCTCCAGCCTTCAGATCTGGATCTGATGTCCATGGTCCAAACGCTAAACAGGACAGTTGATGAGATGAAAGGCGACGTAAAGAACTTGCACGATGGACGCGCTGCCCTTTATGGAGAGTTGGGATCCTTGAGGCAGGAAGTGACGGAACTGCGACGGGGAAAATGATTATCTCCGCAACAAGAACAACAGCCAACAGAGGGAAATGGATTTCTTAAGAACGTATGGTTGATGATGATCTGGAAGGCCGTTCAGAATGACCTGATTTTTGATGGACTGAAAATGAGAATGAAACTGAACGAGTGTGAAAACCTTGTCCATGAATTGTTTGTGGACAAGCTTGAGCTTGAGCTGGAGATTTTCATCTCGACCGAGTCCAGCGGCTAAATCCAAAAAAGTAACTCACTGGTTATGGCTTGTTAAGGCAAGACGTAAACTGAAGGGGAGTCAAGCGTTTATAGGGAAGGACTATTCACTTCGAGTCAGGTCAGAGAGGTGAGGAGGAAATTAACCCCTATTCTAGAGAAAGCAGAGAGTGAAGGAAAACGTGTGACCGTGGTCTGTGGCCACCTGCTTATTGAGGGGAAGAAGAGCGACCTCGACGACAGTGGCCCCTCCCCCTTCAAACAAAACAAAACAAAGCAAACAAACAACAAAACAAAACTCAAGGAAATTGCTAAGGGGGAGGCTGCCCCACCGTGGCACGGGTGTTGTCTGGTGCAGGCCAAGCTCTCGTGCGGAGCAGGCAGTGTGTGACGGTGACTCTGACCCTGCAACAGTGTGTGCACAGTCTGCCTGCCATAGGTAAACATCGGTTCTGTGGTGGCTCCGATGTCTGGCCGTTCTGTAAACAGTGAAGAAAATTGTGAGTAAACAGCTTGCGGATTTTATTTCTTTGAACATATTGCATAATATATTTTTTGAAAGCGAAAAACTGACATGACTCCCGGCTTGTGATTATGACGCCATTGACCAAAAACAGAGAAAGATTATTTTGTAGAAATTTCAGCGAAAGGACGTGGTGTTACAGAAGATAAAATAGGAAGTTGTTACGAAAAAAAAAAAGTAGGCCTATGCATAACAATGTTTTATTCCTGTTTATGCCAATGTGAGACACCTGCACAGTCGGATGGCGAATGGGAAAATGAAAATTGTGACAGAACTATTCCTGCTTTTCATGCTATGAGAAATAAAGTGAATGATACACGCTCAAAATATTTCATGCCTTTACACTGGAATATGAATGAGATTCTTTCTAAACATCCACGATAACATTTTTCTCTCATATATGTGCAATGTTTGCTCTGTCTGTCTTGAGATGTGGACAACCTTACATTTAATGTGTTTACATGCTATATTGTGTTTAAGAAACCCGCTATCAAGTTTACTAGACAAGGCAGACTTTCGGGGGCGTGAGGGGGGTGGGGTGGGCAGGGGGTATAATGTCTCATTGAGAATGATGTAGTGCCTTATGTCGAGAACTCTGGGTAAATTGTTCTAATGATTTTTGGTCTTTTCGATTGACAGGGCTATTTTGTTTTAGCAGACAATTTATGTCTGTTCATATGTACCTCCAGTGGATCCACCATATTATGCTTAGTCTAATACTGGCAAAAAGGCTTACTTGAAGTTTCAAAACGGAGTGACTGAGGGCGGAAAATAAAGCAAAATTTAGAAAGAGAGGTGGTTAGTTACCGCCAAGGACACAGACAGACAAACAAACTTTACTTTACTTTACAAACTGTACTTTGTGTCCTTGGCGGTAACTAACCCCCTCACTTTCTAGAGTTTACTTGAAGGTCTTACTGTTTGTATACTTGGTTAGAACACTGTACATGTGATCTTACCAGCGATTTGAACTGCTTGTGTTTCTCAATATTTGTTTATTAGCAAAAAAAAAGTGTTGATTTAAACAGTTGCTCCGATTTTCTCAAAGAGAGTATTTGTAGAATATGTGTACTTCGCGTGGATTATGTATACTTAACGGAATACGTGACAGTGACCGCAATGGGCACTACACCAATAAATCAGAGTCAGGGTGTAGTGTAAATGACTATTTTCTGATTTATCGAGGATTGTTTCATGTTGATTCAACGTCTTGTAGTTGATTCGTTTCAGAAAGATTGGAATCGGACCATGTAATCCGTAGAGTTTCATTTTGGATTGCCGAATATCAAATCCTGTATCTTTGAGCATTGAAAAGGAATGTGACATTGTTGAGCAGTTTGTGTGGAAAGTTTATTTTGGACAAACCTACGTCAATACAATGCGTTTCGCGGATGAGATATTGTCATATTTCAGCAGCGTTATTAATAGGATTGTTCCAGAGTGCAATGAAACCTCGGATACGTTAGTTTCATGAAAAATGAATCTGTTTGAAGGAGAATAATGAACCAAGTGACCAGTATGATAAAAATGTAAACTAATAGGTAATTGAAAGCAAAACGATTGCTGAAAACATTTCGTGACGCTCGCTACATAGCTAGAAGAGAGTACAAGAATCGTCTAAAATTTAAAGACACACGGCATAGTGGATGTTATTAGGACCGTTGGTTGATTATGTGAGTGATCAGTGGGATTTTTGAGAAAACGTGTACATTTCTTCCCACAAGAAACAAGGACGTAACAACAGAACAATCGATGATTGGTAGGAACACTTTAAACATTCGCATAAACACGTTAACAAAACGAAGACTTTCATGTAATTAACGACTACAGTAAGAATATTGACGATAAAACGAGGATGGTTCCATGGTACCTACAGAAGAAGTGTTACCAGCAATAAAGAAGTTAAACAACGGTAAATCTGTTGGTCCAGATGGAATTATCGGGGAGTTGCTAAAAATGCTGGTGATCGAGTAATTGACTTCTTTGTTAAACTGTCCACACTTTGTTTGAAAGGGGAATAGTCCCAGATAACTGCACAGAAAGTATTGTGTTACCTTTATTTAAATACATTTGATGTAAAAGATCATGTTGATGATCGAGAGATACACATCCGCACAAGCAGTAAACTTTACAGTTTTTCAGGAAATAATAGGATTCAAGAATGGACTGAGCTGCATAGCATCACAGAGGATTATCAAACGGGGTTTAAAAGAGTTTGCTTAACTATTAATCACATGTGCCCATCAGTAGCCTTCATACAAAAACAGTTACCCTTTAACCGTAAACTTTATGTTGCCTCACAGAGACAAGTCTTCATGATGTGTACTGCAACTTAAGTTAAAGAATAGTTCCCTTGTATGTTTAAAACTTTGTGATGCGGCAGGTACAACCAACCGCTCAATGTCGTGCTGGACTTTGGGGACGAAGCAATGCCACGCGCCTCGGTGACAAAAAATGCATCGTTTTGCTCTTAAAGGTTTAGAGAGCTCAACTACAAACACCGAATGATTTGGGATATGGTGAGACAAACAGATGCCCCACTTACATAAAATCTGCTGTCAGGTATACGCAACATACGCAACTGACAAAAATGGATGAGTCACGATTGCCGCGAAAAGCATAGCTAACACATTTTGTTTTAAACTCTCATGATCAGTCAAACTGGGCATCTGATATTTACTGTAAATTGTATATGTTTGGATGTCGATACGTACAGTTAAACGAAGGTGTAGAGCAAGGAAACCAGCATCTTGCTGACTTCAAAGAAAACTAGTGCTTTGCAAATGGCACGAATGGGATTTTCATGTCAAGAACAGCGATAGGTTTAGTGTATATGACATTTTTGCACAACAACAATTGATAAATGCATTTGATATTAATTAAATCTGGATAGGCATATTAAAATTAAATCAAGGTAACACAAGTCAAACTTGGCATTTCGGATATAGCTGTATACACAGATATTTTATAAAAGCAACACTTTCCTTTTGTCTATTACGCAAAGAAGTGAAAGAAGACGAAGTGCATTTTGTTCAGTGCTCTACTGTGCTAAATTGTATAAGAGAATATTAAGTAGATCCAAGGTACTCTAAATATCCGCTTTGAAGATAAGGTTTATTTCTAGCACCCACTAACGAACAAACAACTGGGAACCTGCCAATTTATCCATAAAAAGCGTTAAAGTTACGATCTGTTCTTGTTTCTTAATTAAGTGAGTTGGGCCAGCTGCATTAATATAAAGAGCTGAATGATTGTTCAGCCGCACCCCTTCACGAGGGGCAATGGCTTATCATGAATAAAACTCTCTCTCTCTCTCTCTCTCTCTCTCTCTCTCTCTCTCTCTCTCTCGCACCACACACACACACACACAACACACACACACACACACACATACACACGCACCCCTCACACACACACACACACACACACACACACACACACACACACACACACACCTACTTACCCGCCCACCCATCCACCCACCCACCCACCACACACACACACACGAACGCACGCAGCACGCGCGCGCGCGCGCACACACACACCCACACCCACACACACACACACCCCACACACACACACATATCCCACCCCTCCACCCCTCTCCTCCCACACACACGCACGCCTCTTATGTACACTACTCACAAGTTCAATAATCTGACCTGGCATCCGGACGTAGCCCCCCGACCCCCGCCTTCCCTCAAGCCCCCCGTCTCCCCCCCCCCCCCCCCCCCCCCCCCGCCCCCTTCCTGTCCCTCCCCTATTCCTCCACTCTCCACACATTCATACACACAATCTACCTCCTTCCCTTTCTGCACTAATTCATCTCACGTTTCTTGCAAATCACACACACACACACACACACACACACACACACACACACACACACACACACTTACAAACCGTTCATAACTTCACCAGCGGCGTGTTTGTGTCTAAGGCAAGACACGGCTGCAGGCGATTCAGATTAAGTTCGATAACTCATGACAGAAGCAAATTTGCGCTTGCATGTGATCGACGCTCTTTGCCCTGCTGAAGTGACAGATCTTATCAAGGACGGTAAGCGAGGTTTGGCAGTTTGAAATTCGGAAAAATCAAGATGCTATTGTCTGGTGTCATTTTTTTTAAAATGGATGTTTTTAAGTGCTCTGTCTCCTTCATGTTAATCCCACGACGCGAATTGTCTCCCCTCCCTCCTTCTTCAGCGCTCCTTACAACAAGCACAACGCAATCCTCGGGCCGTTTTGTTGCATTGTCATACCACCACAGTTCAGCAGAAGCTGAGGGGGAGGGGGGGGGGGGTGGGGGGGGGGGGTGACAGGACAAAGGAAATGGCTAAACTTGGCATTACTTGAACTAATATACATATACAGCAATCAAGAGAGGTAAATCTTTTATTCACTGATATGTGAAGAGTACACATAGGGATTATGGAACTTCTTGGAGAGAGCGACACACAGACAGACAGACAGACAGGCAGACAGAGTGGGAGACACAGACACAATGAGAGAGAGAGAGAGAGGAGAGAGAGAGAGAGAGAGAGAGAGAGAGAGACGTATATGTGTACTCAACAGGGATACCGAGAAGTATGTGTACCACCTTAAAATCCGTCTTTTATATCTGCCAGTCTCTCTCTCTCTCTCGCTCTCTCTCTCTCTCTCTCTCTCTCTCTCTCTCTCTCTCTCTCTCTATGTATATATATATAATTATATGTGTGTGTACATGAGTTGTGTGTGTGTGTGTGTGTGTGTGTGTGTGTGTGTGTGTGTGTGTGTGCCCGCGTGCGCCTGCGTGTGTGTGTGTGTGTGTGTGTGTGTGTTGTGTGTGTGTGTGTGTGTGTGTGCTATTCATACATAATTTCCGCTGTATGAGTATTGTCTCCGTCTCTATCAACTGATCTCTCCTCTCTGTGTAGGTTATTTATTGTTTAAAATGTAACTTCCTTTAAATAATGTAGTACTACATTATTTTACTGCCCCTCCCCCTCCTCCTCCTGCCCCTATTAACACACAAAGCCAAACCCCCCCCCCCCCCCCCCCCCCCCCCCCCCCCACCCACACACACACACACACACATACATCCCCCCCCCCTCCCCCCCCCCCCCCCCACAACACATACACACACACATAAAATGAGAGGATAAGCAGTGAAGGTCTAGTTATACACCTTGTTGATAGTATTCACAATGTTATGAATTCTGGTGAAAAAAATGTCATGATATAATGAAATCGTTTGCCTGTCATTAGTCAACTAAACCATTCAATACAGATTTGTAGGTTACACCTGCTTTCATTAGATCGTCTTTGACCCTAGAGATAGGAAGATTACATCGGGTGCCGCGCATCCAAGTCAAAAGTATTCGTCATCAAGACATCGTCAATGAACAACGACAGCGGTCACTGGGCAGAATATCTTATTTGGAAACTGGGTGGTTTTCCATATGTGTGGCTCCACGTGACAAAGAGAATTTGTGGACATAACTTGTGAAAACGCAGCGTTGAGTTTGTATTAAAACCAATTTAAAGGACCAAGGAGGACACTGGTCGAATGACAAAGTTTTGACGTTGTCCAACATTGATTTTTGCGTCACGTTGTGACGTTTGATTTCAAAGCGCGACTGCATTGTTATCACTTTTGGGGCTCGACCTGCTGAAATCAGGGGAAGATAATTCCTGTCTATTCATAGCAGATAGAGTTACCTCTTTTGAGTTTGTGGGTCAAGATCATTAGGCGATTTGTGCGTGCGTCTTTTGGTAAACAAACGTCACATCAAACCCAAGACGTTTATATTGATGATAACAATAAAGAATGAAATCAGATTGTTTGTAAGACAGTGTCTGCATTACAGGGTTACCGTGTCACACCCATGTTTTGACATTGTCTCTGACTGACTGAACTGTCAAGGTGACAGATGAGGCAAAACAGACCTGTTCCGAAAAAGAAACTAATCATGAGAGAATAACGCATGTCTATCCATTGCAACCAGAGTTATGTCTTCTCAGCTATGAGTCAAGCGAATAACATTCTCACACGCATGCCTGCGCGCGCGCGCGCGCGCGCGCACACACTCACACACACACACACACACACACACACACACACACACACACACACACACACACAGAAACAGACGCACACGCACACAAACACACACACACACACACACACACACACACACACACACACACACACACACACACACGAACTATTATTCCTTGGGGGGAGGGTGTGTGCAACTTTGCTATTTCCAAGATGCTTTGCAAATATTGAAAGTAATTTTCCCCAAGATCTTAATTAATGTGCAAAAGCAATACGCAGATCTGATAATTCGATGATAAGAAAAATAGACATGGTGTTGAGGCGTATCGGATGCTGGGTACTCAATTATTCAATGATACTTATCACCAAAAACATTCACAATTTTTCTCTTTGAAATGAATTATCATTCTGTGAATCTTAATACCGCTCACCTACACTTTGCACAGTTTTCTACCTCAACCGTTTATGATAATCTCGTATTGATATTTTTATATTCCTAAGTAGTGCATCCTTATTAACAAAAGACCGTTTTGTCCACAAACGCAGTCATTTTCAGTTAGAATCTGCTTTGAGAAGAGATATGCCCGTGACACGTATATCATACATAGTACTGTACATCTGAGAGTCTCTCTCTCTCTCTCTCTCTCTCTCTCTCTCTCTCTCTCTTTGTTTTGTTTGTTTAAGAGGAAAATGATGATTGTTGACTGTTATAGCTATCCAGGTATAAGTATTTTGCGACTAGGCTTAGTTTTATATTTGCTTATAAGAACCTCCCACAACGTGCAAAGAATGTCTTGTTGCGTATTATGCAGAAGTTCGGCACCCATTAAAAAAGATTTAAGTAGATATTTATTTCTTGGATACGCAGGGTTTTATCTATCGCTATGCACATGGCTGAAATACGGGGCCACGAGAAGGCTATTGCTCATGTGAAAACATTTCATGAATTTGCATTAAAGATATTTTTTTAGGAGCACAGCTGTGAACATTAAAAAAAAAAAAAAAAAAAAAAAAAACCACGTTAGTGTATAGAGAAACAGCGCGTCCACCCTTGAATTTGGCTGACAAGCTGACTTGTTGATGAAAACAAGTTACACGTTAATATTAATTTTACAAGCCGCTAATGTAACCAGACTCTCATTATAAACACACATGGGTATCAGGTATTACAGAAAATCAGAACAGGTTTAGAATAGTATGGCCGAGTTATAGATCTTGAAACATTCACGGGATCTTGAATGAATTTTGTCTAAGGCTTATCAATGATCGATGGCAATACTGAAAGGAATATGTTCAAGATAGTGACCTTTTTTTTTTTCCTTGTATAGAGCATTCAAAATAAAGAGGAGCTCTTTAAAGCATCTGCTCATCGACTTTGACAAATATCACAAATATTATTCAACAGAATTTAGATTCCACTTCACAAAGAGGCCCTACTGTAACTCAGCGTGAGAGAAGAGAGAGAGAGAGAGAGAGAGGAGAGAGAGAGAGAGAGAGAGAGAGAGAGAGAGAGAGAATTAGGCTCCAGTTCATTTTAATGATATGCCCTGTGGGCAAAACGAAAAAAAAAAAAAAGGAGATAAAGTATATATATTTTGTTTTGCTGTCCTGAACTCAATGATATTAGGCTAAAGTATATTCCGCGAACGTTTTAAATTAACCAAACTCGTGTTTATTCTATAATTATGGTCGTTCTCATGACAAATAGCGACATACTGAGGAATTCTTGTATGTATCTGTAAAAGGCCTTTTAAAGATGTGCTAACGCAGAAAAAGAACCTGCATGCTAATACCAAAGCGTGTGCCTGTGGTGTTGTATAGCTAACAGACATTAAGATCGTGTTATCAATAATTTTGATGGGCCCTTTACGCTCATTATGTAAGTGTCATTTTATATGGATCCATTTCTTCAGAATAGGCTGTGGCATATGATGAATAAAACATTTTTTCCATCTCTCTCTCTGTCTCTCTGTCTGTCTGTCTGTCTCTCTCTCTCTCTCTCTCTCTCTCTCTCTCTCTCTCTCACTCTCACACACACACACACACACACACACACCATTACGCGCGCTCGCACGTATTCACACACACACACACACACACACACACACACACACACACACACACACACAGAGAAAGCGAACGAAATGTTTTTTTTTTTACCAGGGCAATGAGATAAGCAAAACAAATGCTTTTTTCCACCCAGCCCTGGGGCAAAAGGAAAGAAAACAAATTAAAGATCAAATCAATGCATATCAAAGATCAAATTAACGCAAATACATGTAAACGGAACAAACAGTGACAAGACCTTGCACAGTTCAATGCAAATTAGCTTTGTCCACACCACTGACAAACGAACGCAATAGAAAAACGTGTAGCATAGCGTACAAGGAGTAGGAAAGGGGGAAGGAAAAGGGCAAGGGGTAGGTTGGGGGTGAATGGTAAAGGTAGCATACAGTATATCTCAAAAGGACATTAACTTGAAGTACACACACACACACACACACACACACACACACACACCACTATACATATTGTAAGATAATAAACTGGAGTTGCTTGATAGAGATGAAATATTAATGTAGATGCTGTTAATGTATTGTGTTTTATTGTTTGAAATAATGAATTTTTATACGCTGCCTTAAAGGAACCAATGCTAGCTTTTTGTCTGATGTTTATTGGCAGAGAGTTGCAATGCGTTCCACCTGAGTAAACAAGACTAGTTTTGAATAGATCAACTCTTAGTTTTCGGATTAGTATATTATTGGTGTATCTTGACTGATTTAACGGAAATTTAGCAGTTAATGTTGAAGGTGCAAAACCGTTCAGAACTCTATACTTCATTATTGTTTTAATGTACTGAAGTTTGTATGTCAAAGGTAGAATATTTAGCTTGATACAGTCTTTTGGTGTTAATGAAGACGATTTTATAAGTATCGTTTCAGGGCTCGCTTATGGACCCTATGTAAAGGTTTCAACGTATTATCACTATAAGAATCGAAAAGAGTTAAGGCATAATTGATAGATGACTGAATATGTGCGTGGTAAAAGTGATTACGCGCATTTAAATCTAGAAAACAAAATAATTTTTGACAGCTGAAAGACATTTTGTGATAGACGTTTGCTTAAACAAAATAATATGAGGTGACCAAGAGAGATCGTTGTCCAAGGTGACGCCCAAAACTTTGAGTGCTGGCTTCTTCAAGCTGATTGTCGCCGATATATAATAAGGGCATATGAGAAGTTAAATGTTGTCTTTTTTTGACGCGAAGTTATGACCATATGCTTTGTTTCGTGTTCATTAAGGGACATATGGTTGAGTTCAGACCAGTTAACCAAATGATCAACATTTTCTTGTAATTTCATGGATAGCTGATTTAGATCAGAATGGTTAGAATGGAGAGGTGTATCATCTGCAAAGAGTGCATATGAGCCTTTGACATGTAAGGGGAGGTAATTAGCATAGAGTAAAAAAAACACACACACACACAAAAAAAAAAACCAAAAAGAAAAGAAAACAAAACAAACAAAAAAAAAAACGAAAAGGACCAAGAATTCATCTTTGGTTTGGTTCCGTCGGAGTCACCGGTATCGGCGAGTCCATGGGGGCTGTCGCTGGACGGACGTGGTGGCGCCCTCCGGAGGGAGAGCTCACTCACGCCGGCTCCGCGACTAAGCAATTATTGTCGTCAGTAGGGGGCTTAGTAGGTGGTGTCCTGCTTATGTTAGATCAGAACGCGCCATTGAACACCACCGAAGTGACTCGGCAGCAGTGCAGTGTCTCTCCTGTGGGTTGCCTCTGACGACTTGACATTGACTGCTCCCTGTGGATTGCCGGTGCCGGGGCTGCGGCGGGGCCGACCGAGCTGTGGCTGTGGACGGGGTGTCGGAATGAGCGGCGTGGTTGCACTGCCTCTGAGGTGGCGCAGAGGTTGGGACAGCAAAAAAAAAAAAAAAAAAAAAAAATTCATCCTTGTGGCACACCAAATTTTTGTGAGTGTTTGTTATAGAGGAAAACAGATTGTTGACGATGAGATAGAAACGATTTTTATGAAAGAAAGGATTTGATTTGATATTTGATAGATAGCCAATTTTTTCAGAGGTAATTTATGATCAATAACATCAAATGCTCTTGCGAAATCAATAAAAAGCACACTAGTGAATTTCAAACTGTCTATGTTTGTTAACCACTGATCTACGAGATTTGTTAGTGCTGTGTGGCAAGAGCAGTTGACTCAAAAGCCAGACTGGTCGGGATGCAGCAGATCATATTTTGAAATAAGGGACACGAGGTTTTTATTAATATGCTTTTCTAGGGGCTTGGAGAGATTGGATAAAAGTGAAATCGGTCTATAATTTGAAGGATCAGTTTTATCTCCAGATTTAAAAAGTGGTATTATTTTGGCTTGTTTGAGAATGTTAGGAAAATAATTTTTATCAATACGGAGATTATATGAATAGGTCAATGTGTCAGTAATGAAAGGAGCACTAAGTTTTAGAATTTTTCCATCCAAATCACCGAGACCACATGTACCTGTCTGTTTCATATGTACAAGATTAAATTAAACATCATGAGTCGTCAATGAAGGAATGGAACATTCTGATATGATAGTTTTAGATTCACAAAAATCGTTTAGCAGTTTTAAGTCATTCATATTAGATCTATCTTTTTTGGTTATTTCATCGGCGATGTTTGAAAAATGATGATTTAAATTTTCACAAGAAATTTCATGCAGCACTTCAGATGTTTTGTCTGATTTATTACGTGTAACAATGTTTATTACCTTCCAAATTGGTTTTGAGTTATTTTTGGGCCGTTGCAAAGCAAGTTTCTAAGATATTTCTTCTTTGAACTGTGCAATATTGAAGTAACTTTATTTCTTTACTTCTTGAACTCTTCAAACTGTTTATTTTTTTAGTGTATTGTTTCTTAGCTGCATTGCTTTTTGAATTTCATCTGTTAACCTAGGAGGATTAGGAGAGAATTTGACGCTCTTAGTTTTAAATGGCGCATATTTATTGTAGATATCTATGAAAATTTTATGCCAAAACTCGAGAGCTTGATCAGGATCAGTGTTCTGAAAAACTTGAGGTAATGATGACTGAGCTAAATCACAAAGAAAGGAGTTCTTATCAAATTCTGCAAACGATCTATACGTGATGACTTTGTGTCCAGGTCTAGGAAGTTGAAGCCAAGTTATACATACAGGCGAGTGATCACTACAGCCACAGTGTGGAGAACATATTTCTATAATGTTTTGTTTTGTGCTGGCATAGACATGATCAATCAGTGTCTTGGGTGTTGCGGTAAGTCGTGTTGGGATATCAATTAGCTGAGAAAGGCCTAAATTATCGTATGTTACATTCCATCGTTTATTAATTTTCAAGAGATCTATACTGTTCAAAAAAAGTTAAGGACCAACATTGAGAATGCACAAAAACTTTTTAAAATTCACAAAAATTCAATTGTACCGCCTTTGTGGTCCAAACAAATTGAACCACACGCACAAATTGATAGTGAATGCTGCAACTGCAGTTTTGTGGCACACATTTCTCACGCGCCTTGAAAAACACGTGTCGCGACTTGTCATTTTTGGAACAAATTGGGGTGAATTTCTGA
Source organism: Conus canariensis (assembly GCA_033310375.1). Lineage (NCBI taxonomy): Eukaryota > Metazoa > Mollusca > Gastropoda > Neogastropoda > Conidae > Conus > Conus canariensis. Next base: position 31,645,104 of record CM065735.1, on the reverse strand, counting down.
TGTGTTTGGGATCCGAGGAGTATGTGCTGAATCAAAACCATGTGAAGCACGAGCTAAATCAGGCTGTAGGTCATAAAGTATGCTCAACCAAATGTCTTTAAAAGCCACCGTACTGGCGAAAAATGCAATGCAACAGCATGCCTCCACGTCGAAGACTGAACGAGCTGGATCGAGGAAGAGCAATAGGATGGCTCCAAGAAGGAGTTGCAGTCCGGGAAGTGGCACGGAGACTTTGGGTATCACACTCTGTTGTTATCAGACTCAGACAACGCTTTCAAGACACAGGAAGAGTGCAAGAATGACCACGCTCTGGGCGACCCAGAATAACAACACCACGAGAGGACCGATACATTGAAAGGCAGGCCACACAAGAAAGAACAGCAAGTGCAAACAACATCAGACGTCGCCTTAGAGATGCCACCAACACTGTTGTCAGTGATCAGACCATACGAAACCGCCTACACGCCGCTAACCTCCGTGCTCGACGACCAGCCATAAGACCTCGTTTGACTGATGCCCACAGAGCAGCACGCCGAGTATGGTGCACGCAGCACGTGAGATGGACACATGAACAGTGGGCTAACGTGATGTTTACAGACGAGTCGCGGTTCTGCCTGGATCCCACCGATAGACGGAACAGGGTCTGGAGACGCCGTGGGGAGCGTTTTGCAGAAGAAGCTGTCCTGGAAAGGAACCGCTATGGTGGGGGATCCGTTATGATTTGGGGCGGCATAAGCACACGCTACAGAACGGTTCTCTACAATGTGGCAGGGAACTTGAATGGTGTTCGCTACCAAACAGAGATTTTGCAACCCCTGGTGCTGCCAGCCCTTCAACAGCTTGGACCTCAGGCAGTCTTTCAAGACGATAATGCACGGCCCCATCGCACGAGAGCAGTAAACACGTTTCTCCAAGCTGCTGGTATCAACAGAATGCAGTGGCCCGCAAACAGCCCAGACCTGAACCCTATCGAACATCTTTGGGATGAGCTGGGCCGGAGACTGCAGCAGCGTCGTCCTCCTGCTGCTAACCTGGGTCAGCTGTTTGAGTCACTCCAGCAGGAGCGGGCTGCTGTCCCCCAGGCCTTTCTGCACACACTGGTGAACTCCATGCGACAACGCTGCCTTGAATGCCTTGCCAATAACGGGGGACACACATGTTATTAACCATGACATTGAACAAACACTCCTCCTGTGACTTTCAAATTTGGGGGTGGGGGTGTTTGTACTGCGCTCGATTCCAGTTTGTTGATTCCTCGGACTTGTCATTGTCTTTACACACTTTTCACATATTCAATAAATTCATGTTACACTTGGAGATTGATCACTTCCCAGTCTTCTTTTTTATAAGTCTGTGAAATGTTGGTCCTTAACTTTTTTTTGAACAGTATATGTTAAAATCACAAAACAAAATTATTTCATTTCCATGAAGTGACGCAGTTTCCATCATTTCGCTGAATTTATCGTACCAAATTTATCGTACCAAGAGAGAGAGAGAGAGAGAGAGAGAGAGAGAGAGAGAGAGAGAGAGAGAGAGAGAGAGAGAGTTCCCACACAAATGGAGAACGAAAAAACAAATGATATTATGTATCCATGAACATAAGTTTACCCAAAGTTTTACGTGTAGGAAATGGTGTGTTATGGACATTGCTGAAATTAATGTAGAACTAATTCAGCTAGCATGATAACCATCTAAAGCTCATCAAGCGGGTTTAAAAAGCTATCTGTGTATTTTCCATTGTTCAGGTAGAATTGAACGAAATGTAGCGCACACGCGCGTGTATTTGTGTGCAGATTCCATGTGTGTTTCAGGACAATGAATAAAACAAGCTGCGCTTGTTTAAGATATAATTTTGAATGTAATGAAGATGTAAGCAACATACACATATATATTGCTTACATTTTTATCACCTTCAAAATTATATCTGAAATTAATTTTTTTTTTTAATGGCAACATAAACACTATCTGCTTAAAAGATTTGTTTTCTTTGAAATTTGTGTGATCCCATTTGTTTATATATATATATATATATATATATATATAATATATATATATATATATATATAAGTTTGCTGCTATCATTCATTATAAGGGAATATTTTGTTTGCTTTGTGTACCATAATCGCACGAAATACTGTGATCATCTACACAAATTGTGAAGTTAACATGAACCTTGTTCAAGGCTACATTGTAGGGCGACTGACAATCGCCATTGTAGAATTTATTTACAGTTCTCTATAGAAATGCAGTTCAAAACTACGCGAAAATGCTAACTCATTTTAACTATGAAAATGCCCAATGACCTGCGGGCATTGAGGCCATGATCATGATAATCTCGTCCCGCGCAATGATATAGATAGACAGGTTATGTGTGTGATCAATATTCACAGTGCAGTTTGGGGAGGGGCACACAAACGTTATATATTCTCCTTATGCTCCACGCAAGACGGTGAGTTTAAGATTCCACGTCCTTATAGATTTCTGTTTTGTGATTACACCCCATAAATTATTAGTACATTATTAGTATGGACATAAACTTGTATTGGGTTTTGTGTATATACATACTTAATTCATTCTTGAAGAAGCCCTTGTGACGAAACCTCGAGTCTTCTTAGTTTTCTTTCTGTGCAGAGAAATGTCCAACTGAATATATTACTCATTTTATTCTACAATACTTGTTGATATTGTTCAGTTGTGGCGCGGGCTTTAATCGTATGTTTACTCCACACGTTTGCGTGTGTGCGTGTGTGTATGCATGTATAGGTGTTTGTTATTTTGACACATTCAACGGTTTTGCATTCTTGATATTTTCTATAAAATTATCAATATTTTTTTCATGAACGAGTTTTCAACAATGGATACTGTTATTAATTGTATTGTGGTGCTCTTTCAGAACAAACTGATATTTAAAAAAAATTGTTTTTGCTGTTGTGTTGATTAATCTTTACCTCTGTGACGTACACATCCGGACATAGAAGAAAGAAAAGGCTGAAGTAAAAGAGAAAAAAAAAAACATAAATAAAATAAAATAAAGGGAGACAACTGTGTGCAGACAAGGGAAACAACAGCCCCAGGACCATGCTACCGGTGAGCCTGAAGACCACCGGTTTGCTCTGCATGCTGCTCTTTGCAGGCAGCCAAGGGAGCCACGTCCCCAGACGCAGCAGCCACGTGAAGACCCTCCTGTTACAACGCTGCAAGACCATCGCCTCTTTCCTGTCAGACATGTGCAGCGCGGCACCCTTAGGGCCTGCCTGCTGCGGTCTGTCTGCTCTGGTTACGTTCTGCAGGTGAGAGAGAGAGAGAGAGGGAGAGAGAGAGAGAGAGAGAGAGAGAGAGAGAGAGGGAGAGGGAGAAACAGAGACAGAGAGAGAGACAGGCAGACAGACAGAGACAGACAGACAGACAGAGAACGAGAGAGAGAGAGAGAGAGACAGAGACAGACAGACAGAGACAGACAGACAGACAGACAAAGAGAGAGACAGAGACAGACAGGCAGACAGACAGAGAGAGAGACAGAGACAGAGACAGAGACAGACGGACAGAGAGAGAGGAGAGAGAGAGGGGGGGGGGGGGGGAGACAGAGACAGACAGACAGACAGACAGGCAGACACACACAGACAGACAGACAGAGAAAGAGAGAGAGAGATACAGACAAACAAACGAGAGAGAGATACAGACAGATGGACAGACAGGCAGACAGGCAGACAGACAGACAGACAGACAGACAGAGAACTTAGACAACTCAGAACTCAAAAAAACTTTATTCGATCAAGGATTGAATTTCAAACAGAGCCTATTCGTCCAGTTTGCCCTTGCTAAGCTAAATCATGCGATGAGATTTAAAAAAAAATAAAAATAAAAACGAGGAGAGAAAAGAAAAAAGAAAAAGGTTAAAAGGGAGATAGAAAAATGACACAAAATTACAGGCACATAGGATCGCG
>CM065735.1:31631160-31633660 GCA_033310375.1 Conus canariensis | reverse complement strand
TACCATGCATGCCCAGGGTAGATAGGAACCCAGGTTTCTAAAACAGACAGAGCCTGGTCTATAGTTAAGTAGTTGAGAGTCGGGCTTATCAAGTTCTCACACTTGCCCTCTGGCTTTCAGTAAATGTGTGAGATCTCAGCCAACAAAGGATTAGACTAGCATAAATGTATCTACCATAATCATCCAACTCCACTTTTGTTCAGATTTTGAATGGAGTTTAAAAAAGGGTAGGAGATATTTATACAATGCTACAATATTTTAGCCAAATAGCTCTTCAGTTTTTCTTATGAATTAATTTGCAGTAACTTGGAATACACTTAGCCCAAGTACACATGTGGTGTAGACTTAGAGTCACACACTACAAAGTATTCCAACAATCACCAGTATTCATAAATCAACTGAACAATTTTCACATAGTACAGACATACTGCTTTTTTGATCAGAACTTTATCATTCAGTTATCATCTTAACTGATAAAACTGCATACTGGCAAATGTCAGATTGTACACAAAGAACAGTGGTCAGATTGTTAACAAAGAATCTTACCCAAGCACGATAATAGCTTTTATCAAGTGGTGGCAAACAAACTATTACAAAAGAATACTCATTCATCATCTTGCTAGAAGTCACCAAATATTGGCATAAACTTATACTGTTCAACCACATGGCATATATGCAATCAATGCAAAGTCCATAAATTCAGAAACATAGGTTCAACTTACAGTTCTTCTGGGTGAATCCTAGACAAGGAATTTCAGAGTAGGTGAGATAACTGTTCACACTCTCTGGTTTACCCCTGTTGTCTTTGTGGCTATGCTGTATTGTATCTACAGTTGGTCTGTGGAAGCAGTAATTATTCACCGGGGGTTTCCTGTTTATAGACCAAACTCTCTATTCTGGTTCCTGTTCCGGTTGGCTTTGTGTTACTAAAGACAAAGATAAGGGAGGTTGGGGGTAGGTTTGGTCCTTCCCCACCACTTAAAGGGGGAAGAACAGTATTGAACATTTGAAAATGTGCTTCCTTAGCCATTGGGGTTGTTGCATATCACCCACACTGATTGACATTGACAAAGCGCTGTTTAACATAATTGTATCATTTGGGGCCGCATGCACGACCGTCAGCGAGCGGGTGGTGAATATGGGGGGGGGGGTGGGGGTGGGGGTGGGGGGGGGGTGATGGCTGGCGAGGAGTGGGTCGGGTGTCTTTGTGTTCAGTGGAAACCTTCCCTTTCCGTTGTAGCGCTGTCAGCTGAGGGAGGGGAGAGGAGAGGGAATGAAGCGAGCCATGTACTTCAAAAGTGACGTAATCTCTTTCTGTAGCTTTGTTGCTAAAGCAGGGAGAGAAGGGGGGGGAGGGGGGAGATGAGAGGGGAGAGTTGGCATAGATTTGAAATCTCTACTGCCGTTTGTGAGACAAAGGGAGGGAGGAAGGGGGGGGGGGGGATGGCGCGTGTGTTTGTACAGTTTGTACAAGAGGGTGGGTGAGAGAGGGGATGGTGTGCTTGGTGTCAATTTTGACTTGCCACAACCACCACCACTACTACTACTACTGCTACTGCTCTACTACTACTACTACTACTACACTACTACTACTACTACCGCCATTGCTGCTGCTGCTATTGCTGCAGGTACTACTACTGTTATTAAAATCACCTTATCGTCTTCTTCTTCTATTCCTGCTGCTGATGCCAGTACTGCTACTGTCGCCGTCGCCACCACTTCTCCTCCTCCTCCTCCTCCTGCTCTTCCTCCTTCTCCCTCCTTCTCCTTCTCCTCCTTGTACTACTTCTGCTACCACCACCACCACCACCACTACCACCACCACTAACAACAACACCCCTACCACCCACCACCACCACCACCACCACTGCTACTACTAGTACTACTACTACAATGTTGATAATGCTGTGACTGCTATGCTGCTAATGCTACTACTATTATGCTGCTAATATTACAACTACTATGTTGTTCATGCTGCCCGCTTCTGCTGTTTCCGCCACTGCTACTGCTGCTTCTACTACAACTACTGCACCGTCAACATCATTATCTCCTGCTTCTGTTGCTGCTATTTTTGCTGCTGCTGCTTCTTCAACAACTACTATCACTGCTACTTCTGCTACTACTACTACTACTGCTGCTGCTGCTGCTGCTCCTGCTGCTACTACTACTACTACTGCTACTACTACTGCTGCCGCTGCTACTACTACTGCTGCCACTACTGCTGCGCTGCTGCTGCTACTACTACTGCTACTACTACTACTGCTACTACTACTGCTACTACTCTACTGCTGCTACTCTGCTACTACTACTGCTCTACTACTACTGCTCTACTACTACTCTACTCGCTACTACTACCTGCTTGCTACTACTGCTGCTACTACTATGCTGCTGCTACTCTGCTTTCTACTGCTGCTACTACTGCTGCTACTACTACTGCTACTACTACTGCTGCGCTGCTTACTACTGCTACTACTACTGACTCTACTACTGCTGCTACTAC
>CM065735.1:31601160-31618660 GCA_033310375.1 Conus canariensis | reverse complement strand
ACTGCCATTGTTCACAGATAGAGAGGACTGTCACTGTTCACAGATAGAGAGGACTGTCACTGTTCACATATAGGGACTGCCACTGTTCACAGATAGGGAGGACTGTCATTGTTTACATATAGGGACTGCCATTGTTCACAGATAGAGAGGACTGTCACTGTTCACAGATAGAGAGGACTGTCACTGTTCACATAAAGGGACTGCCATTGTTCACAGATAAGAGGACTGTCACTGTTCACAGATAGAGAGGACTGTCACTGTTCACATATAGGGACTGCCACTGTTCACAGATAGAGAGGACTGTCACTGTTCACAGATAGGGACTGCCATTGTTTCACAGATAGAGAGGACTGTCACTGTTCACAGATAGAGAGGACTGTCACTGTTCACATATAGGGACTGCCCCTGTTCAGAGACAGGACTGTCACTGTTCACATATAGGGACTGCCACTGTTCACAGATAGTGACTGCCACTGTTCACAGATAGGGAGGACTGTCACTGTTCACGTATAGGGACTGCAATTGTTCACAGATAGAAGGACTGCCACTGTTCACAGATAGGGAGGACTGTCATTGTTCACATATAGGGACTGCCATTGTTCACAGATAGAGAGGACTGTCACTGTTCACAGATAGAGAGGACTGTCACTGTTCACATATAGGGACTGCCATTGTTCACAGATAGAGAGGACTGTCACTGTTCACAGATAGAGAGGACTGTCACTGTTCACATATAGGGACTGCACTGTTCACAGATAGGGAGGACTGTCATTGTTCACAGATAGAGATGACTGTCACTGTTCACAGATAGGGAGGACTGTCATTGTTCACATATAGGGACTGCCATTGTTCACAGATAGAGAGGACTGTCACTTCACAGATATAGAGGACTGTCACTGTTCACATAAAGGGACTGCCATTGTTCACAGATAGAGAGGACGAGGACTGTCACTGTTCACAGATAGAGAGGACTGTCACTGTTCACAGAGAGTGACTGCCACTGTTCACAGATAGAGAGGACTGTCACTGTTCACAGATAGGGACTGCCACTGTTCACAGATAGAGAGGACTGCCACTTCACAGATAGAGAGGATTGCCACTGTTCACAGATAGAGAGGACTGTCACTGTTCACAGAGAGGACTGTCACTGTTCACAGCTAGAGAGGACTGTCACTGTTCACAGATAGAGAGGACTGTCACTGTTCACCGAGAGTGACTGCCACTATTCACAGATAGAGAGGACCGTCACTGTTCACAGAGAGAACTGTCACTGTTCACAGATAGAGAGGACTGTCACTGTTCACAGATAGAGAGGACTGTCACTGTTCACCGAGAGTGACTGCCACTGTTCACAGATAGAGAGGACCGTCACTGTTCACAGAGAGAACTGTCACTGTTCACAGATAGAGAGGACTGTCACTTTTCACAGATGAGAGAGGACTGTCGCTGTTCACAGATAGGGACTGCCACTGTTCACAGATAGAGAAGTCTGTCACTGTTCACAGATAGAGAGGACTGTCACTGTTCACAGAGAGGACTGTCACTGTTCACAGGTAGGGAGGACTGTCACTGTTCACAGATAGGACTGTCACTGTTCACAGATAGAGAGGACTGTCACTGTTCACATAAAGGACTGTCACTGTTCACAGATAAGGAGGAATGTCACTGTTCACAGATAGGGACTGTCACTGTTCGCAGATAGGGACTGTCACTGTTCACAGATAGAGGGGACTGTCACTGTTCACAGAGACGACTGTCACTGTTCACAGATATGGAGGACTGTCACTGTTCACGGATAGAGAGGACTGCCACTGTTCACAGAGAGAGGACTGCCACTGCTCACAGAGAGGACTGTCACTGTTCACAGATAGAGAGGACTGCCACTGTTCACAGAGAGAGGACTGCCACTGTTCACAGAGAGAGGACTGTTACTGTTCACAGAGAGGACTCTCACTGTCCACAGATAGGACTGTCACTGTTCACAGAGAGGACTGTCACTGTTCACAGAGAGAGGACTGTTACTGTTCACAGAGAGAGGACTGTCACTGTTCACAGAGAGGACTGTCACTGTTCACAGAGAGAGGACTGTCACTGATCACAGAGAGGGACTGTCACTGTTCACAGAGAGAGGACTGTCACTGTTCACAGAGAGAGGACTATCATTGTTCACAGAGAGGGACTGTCACTGTTCACAGAGAGAGGACTGTCACTGTTCACAGAGAGAGGACTGTCACTGTTCACAGATAGGGACTGCCACTGTTCACAGAGAGGACTGCCACTGTTCACAGATAGGGACACCCACTGTTTACACATAGGGACTGTCACTGTCCACAGATAGAGAGGACTGTCACTGTTCACAGAGAGGACTGTCACTGTTCACAGATATAGAGGACTGTCACTGTTTACAGATAGAGAGGACTGTCACTGTTCACAGATAGAGACTGTAACTGTTCGCAGAGAGGACTGTCACTGTTCACAGATAGAGAGGACTGTCACTGTTCACAGATAGGGACTGTCACTGTTCACAGATAGGGACTGTCACTGTTCACAGATAGGGACTGTCACTGTTCACAGATAGGGACTGTCACTGTTCACAGAGAGGGACTGTCACTGTTCACAGAGAGAGGACTGTCACTGTTCACAGATAGAGAGGACTATCACTATTCACAGAAGGGACTGTCACTGTTTACAGATAGAGAGGACTATCACTGTTCACAGATAGGGACTGTCCCTTTTCACACATAGAGGGGACTGTCAGTGTTCTCAGATAGAGAGGACTGTCACTGTTCACAGATTGGCGCTGCCACTGTTCACAGATATGGACTGTCACTGTTCACAGATAGAGAGGACTGTCACTGTTCAGGAGAGAGGACTGTCACTGTTCACAGAAAGGGACTGTCACTGTTCACAGAAAGGGACTGTCACTGTTCACAGATAGAGAGGACTGTCATTGTTCACAGATAGAGAGGACTGTCACTGTTCACAGAGAGACTGTCACTGTTCACAGAGAGGACTGCCACTGTTCACAGATAGAGACTGTCACTGTTCACAGAGAGGACTGCCACTGTTTACACATAGGGACTGACACTGTTCACAGAGAGGACTGTCACTATTCACAGAGGGGACTGTCACTGTTCACAGAGAGGACTGCCAGTGTTCACAGATAGAGAGGACTGTCACTGTTTACAGAGAGGACTGCCACTGTTCACGGAGAGGACTGTCACTATTCACAGAGAGGACTGTCACAGTTGACAGAGAGGACTGTCACTGTTCACAGATAGAGAGGATTGTCACTGTTCACAGATGGAGAGGACTCTCACTGTTCACAGAGAGGACTGTCACTGTTCACAGAGAGAACTGTCACTGTTCACAGAGAGGACTGTCACTGTTCAGAGATAGAGAGGATTGTCACTGTTCACAGAGAAGACTGTCACTGTTCACAGATAGAGAGGATTGTCACTGTTCACAGATAGGGACTCTCACTGTTCACAGAGAGGACTGTAACTGTTCACAGAGAGGAATTGTCACTGTTCACAGAGAGGACTGTCACTGTTCACAGAGAGAGGACTGTCACTGTTCACAGAGAGGACTGTCACTGTTCACAGAGAGAGGACTGTCACTGTTCACAGAGAGGACTGTCACTGTTCACAGATAGGACTGTCACTGTTCACAGAGAGGACTGACACTGTTCACAGACAGGACTGCCGCTGTTCGCAGATAGGGAGGACTGTCACTGTTCACAGAGAGGACTGTCACTGTTCACAGAGAGAACTGTCACTGTTCACAGATAGGGAGGACTGTCACTGTACACAGATAGGGAGGACTGTCACTGTTCACAGATAGGGAGGACTGTCACTGTTCACAGATAGAGAGGACTGCCACTGTTCACAGATAGAGACTGTCACTGTTCACAGATAGAGACTGTCACTGTTCACAGATTGAGACTGTCACTGTTCACAGAGAGAGGACTGTCACTGTTCACAGAGAGGACTGCCACTGTTTACAGATAGGGACTGCCACTGTTCACAGATAGAGAGGACTGCCACTGTTCAAAGATAGAGACTGTCACTGTTCACAGAAAGAGACTGTCACTGTTCACAGAGAGAGGACTTTCACTGTTCACAGAGAGGACTGCCACTGTTCACAGATAGGGACTGCCACTGTTCACAGATAGAGAAGACTGTCACTGTTCACAGATAGAGACTGTCAGTGTTCACAGGTAAAGAGACTGTCAGTGTTCACAGATAGAGAGGACATCAGTGTTCACAGATAGAGAGGACTGTCACTGTTCACAGATAGAGACTGTCACTGTTCACAGATAGAGACCCTGTCGTTGTTCACAGAGAGGACTGTCATTGTTCACAGATAGGGACTGTCATTGTTCACAGATAGAGACTGTCACTGTTCACAGATAGAGAGAACTGTCATTGTTCACAGATAGAGACTGTCATTGTTCACATATAGGGACTGTCACTGTTCACAGATAGAGACTGTCACTGTTCTCAGATAGAGAGGACTGTCACCGTTCACAGATAGAGAGGACTGTCACTGTTCACAGATAGAGACTGTCACTGTTCACAGATAGAGAGGGTACTGCCACTGTTCACAGATAGAGAGGACTGTCACTGTTCACAGATAGGGAGGGTCTGTCACTGTTCACAGATAGAGAGGACTGTCACTGTTCACAGGTAGGGACTGCCACTGTTCACAGATAGAGAGGATTGTCACTGTTCACAGATAGAGAGGACTGTCACTGTTCAGAGATAGAGAGGACTATCACTGTTCACAGATAGGGACTGCCACTGTTCACAGATAGAGAGGACTGTCACTGTTCACAGATAGAGAGGACTGCCACTGTTCACAGATAAAGAGGATTGCCACTGTTCACAGATAGAGAGGACTGTCATTGTTCACAGATAGAGAGGACTATCACTGTTCACAGATAGAGAGGACTGTCATTGTTCACAGATAGAGAGGACTGTCACTGTTCAGAGATAGAGAGGACTGTCACTGTTCACAGATAGAGAGGATTGTCACTGTTCACAGATAGAGAGGACTGTCACTGTTCACGGATAGAGAGGATTGTCACTGTTCACAGATAGAGAGGACTGTCACTGTTCACAGATAGAGAGGACTGTTACTGTTCACAGATAGAGAGGATTGTCACTGTTCACAGATAGAGAGGATTGTCACTGTTCACAGATAGAGAGGATTGTCACTGTTCACAGATAGAGAGGACTGTCACTGTTCACAGATAGAGAGGACTGTCACTGTTCACAGATAGGGAGGACTGTCACTGTTCACAGATAGGGACTGCCACTGTTCACAGATAGAGAGGACTGTCACTGTTCACAGAGAGGACTGTCACTGTTCACAGATAGAGAGGACTGTCACTGTTCACAGATAGGGAGGACTGTCACTGTTTACAGATAGGGACTGCCACTGTTCACAGATAGAGAGGATTGTCACTGTTCACAGATAGAGAGGACTGCCACTGTTCACAGATAGAGCGGACTGTCACTGTTCACAGATAGAGAGGACTGTCACTGTTCACAGATAGAGAGGACTGCCACTGTTCACAGATAGAGCGGACTGTCACTGTTCACAGATAGAGCGGACTGTCACTGTTCAGAGATAGAGAGGACTGTCACTGTTCACAGATAGGGACTGCCACTGTTCACAGATAGGGAGGACTGTCAGTGTTCACAGATAGGGACTGCCACTGTTCACAGATAGAGAGGACTGCCACTGTTCACAGATAGGAAGGACTGTCAGTGTTCACAGATAGAGAGAACAGTCACTGTTCACAGAGAGGACTGCCACTGTTGACATATAGGGACTGTCCGTGTTTACAGATACGGACTGTCACTGTTCACAGATAGAGAGGACTGCCACTGTTGACATATAGGGACTGTCCGCGTTTACAGATACGGACTGTCACTGTTCACAGATAGGGAGGATTGTCACTGTTCACAGATAGAGTGGACTACCACTGTTGACATATAGGGACTGTCCGTATTTACAGGTACGGACTGTCACTGTTCACAGATAGGGTCAGTTACGTTGCCCGTGCAAGACACGCTGTTAAGGACCAAATACGTCCTTCGGAACATGACCACCGTGGCCAGGAGCCTCAGCTCAACACGAGCGGATGGAGCGGACCGCTTCTTTGCTGACGGGCTGACCAACCAGCTGTTTGAGACCGATGACAGCCCCTTGAACGGCCGTGACCTCGTAGCGCGTGAGTTTCATTGGAGGAGCAGACTGTGACAGGAATGTATGGGAGGCGCAAAACAAAAAAGGAATGATGGAGGACGGGGAGGGGAGGGGGATGTGGGAAGTGGTGGGGGAGGGGGGGGGGAGGGGGCAAAAGGAACTAGTCCAAACGATTCCTCCGTCGTTCTGACAGCAAAGGTTTGTTTTCAAAACAACCACAGATTAAGAGCAGGACGTGAAAACAACAACAACAAACAAACAGACAACAACAACGACAGTAATAAAATAATATCTGGTGCACAAATTGGATGTAGGAACCTTTGAATTTGGCACCGTGAGTACAGTGAGCACAGTGACCTGTTTTGCTTGACTGTGGTCTGTTTTCGTTATGTGGCTGATACTTGTCAGTCGACTCGGCCTGGTGTTTTGTTGTGGGCGCCCTACCTCTGGTATCGGACAGCGGCCTACCTCTGGTATCGGACAGCGGCCTACCTCTGGTATCGGACAGAACTAGGCCATGTACGAAGACGTGTGTTCTTACCACCAGCCAGGTTTAAACATCGCTCTGCGCCCTCCCATGTCAGCCAGCGAAGGATAGAAACAGGAAAGTGTCACACCGTGGGAAGACATTCTATGGAGAGCTTGGCTGCAGAAAGTCTTGAAAGAAAAAAAAAACATCATTTTTTTGACAAGTGTTTTGGCCCTTAAATCATTACACTCTCATTGGGGGTCACACCGCCTTCATGTCAACTCTTTACATTGTCATTGGGGCCACACCGCTTTCATGTCAACTCTTTACATTGTCATTGGGGCCACACCGCCTTCATGTCAACTCTTTACACTGTCATTGGGGCCACACCGCTTTCATGTCAACTCTTTACACTGTCATCGGGGCCACACCGCTTTCATGTCAACTCTTTACACTGTCATCGGGGCCACACCGCTTTCATGTCAACTCTTTACACTGTCATCGGGGCCACACCGCTTTCATGTCAACTCTTTACACTGTCATTGGGGCCACACCGCTTTCATGTCAACTCTTTACACTGTCACTGGGGCCACACCGCTTTCATGTCAACTCTTTACACTGTCACTGGGGCCACACCGCTTTCATGTCAACTCTTTACACTGTCATTGGGGCCACACCGCTTTCATGTCAACTCTTTACACTGTCATTGGGGCCACACCGCTTTCATGTCAACTCTTTACACTGTCACTGGGGCCACACCGCTTTCATGTCAACCCTCCGGCTCCCGGATTCACGTCCGACGTCAGAAATATTTTTGGCGCTGCCGGGATTCGAACTAGTTTCTCCAAGATGCTTGGGTGTTTCAAGGCGTCGGCTATCTTACCCTCCTGGCAGTCGGACACCTGCTCCTAAGTTTGGGAATATAAGCCTTACGAAGGTCGTTTTGTTCCTCTCCGACCAGATCTAGCAGGAACTGTTGTCAGCTGCCTCTGGCATTGTCTTCAGGGTTCTGGTCCTTTTCTTATCAGAAATCCACATCTGCTTCATAAGATCATGCGATCATGAGCCTACCACCCGTTGCTCCAACCTCTGTGGTTTCCAGGCCAGATTCTTTCAGGCTGCTGGTTAGACTGGCATATTCTCGGTCTCGTATATGTCAGCTTCCTCTATTTTGGCTTTCGTTTGACATAACGGGTTCGATTGGAAACATTTGATGAACCTGAGTAGAGAACAAAATCCAGTCCTATGCCCCTTTTCCTGATGATCTCTTGATGGTTTTCAGATGTGTCATGCTGATTGGCTGTGATGTGTCATGCTGATTGGCTGTGATGTGTCATGCTGATTGGCTGTGATGTGTCATGCTGATTGGCTGTGATGTGCCATGCTGATAGGCTTTGATGTGTCATGCTGATTGGCTGTGATGTGTCAATGCTGATTGGCTGTGATGTGTCATGCTGATTGGCTGTGATGTGTCATGCTGATTGGCTGTGATGTGTCATGCGGATTGGCTGTGATGTGTCATGCTGATTTGGTGATTGGCTGTAATGTGTCATGCTGATTGGCTGTGATGTGGCATGCTGATTGGCTGTGGTATGTCATGCTGGTTGGCTGATTGGCTGTGATGTGTCATGCTGATTGGCTGTGATGTGTCATGCTGGTTGGCTGTGATGTGTCATGAGGATTGACTGTGGTATGTCATGCTGGTTGGCTGATTGGCTGTGATGTGTCATGCTGATTGGCTGTGATGTGTCATGCTGATTGGCTGTGATGTGTCATGCTGATTTGGTGATTGGCTGTAATGTGTCATGCTGATTGGCTGTGATGTGTCATGCTGATTGACTGTGGTATGTCATGCTGGTTGGCTGATTGGCTGTGATGTGTCATGCTGATTGGCTGTGATGTGTCATGCTGATTGGCTGTGATGTGTCATGCGGATTGGCTGTGATGTGCCATGCGGATTGGCTGTGATGTGCCATGCTGATTGGCTGTGATGTGTCATGCTGATTGGCTGTGATGTGTCATGCTGATTGGCTGTAATGTGTCATGCTGATTGGCTGTGATGTGTCATGCTGATTGGCTGTGATGTGTCATGCTGATTGGCTGTGATGTGTCATGCTGATTGGCTGTGATGTGTCATGCTGATTGGCTGTAATGTGTCATGCTGATTGGCTGTGATGTGCCATGCTGATTGGCTGTGATGTGTCATGCTGATTGGCTGTGATGTGTCATGCTGATTGGCTGTGATGTTTCATGCGGATTGGCTGTGATGTGTCATGCGGATTGGCTGTGATGTGTCATGCTGATTGGCTGTGATGTGTCATGCGGATTGGCTGTGATGTGTCATGCTGATTGGCGGTGATATGTCATGCTGAATGGCTGTGATGTGCCATGCTGATTGGCTGTGATGTTTCATGCTGATTGGCTGTGATGTGTCATGCTGATTGGCTTTGATGTGTCATGCGGATTGGCTGTGATGTGTCATGCTGATTGGCGGTGATGTGTCATGCGGATTGGCTGTGATGTGTCATGCGGATTGGCTGTGATGTGTCATGCTGATTTGGGTGATTGGCTATAATGTGTCATGCTGATTGGCTGTGATGTGGCATGCTGATTGGCTGTGGTATGTCATGCTGGTTGGCTGATTGGCTGTGATGTGTCATGCTGATTGGCTGTAATGTGTCATGCTGATTGGCTGTGATGTGTCATGCGGATTGACTGTGGTTGTCATGCTGGTTGGCTGATTGGCTGTGATGTGTCATGCTGATTGGCTGTGATGTGTCATGCTGATTGGCTGTGATGTGTCATGCTGATTTGGTGATTGGCTGTAATGTGTCATGCTGATTGGCTGTGATGTGTCATGCTGATTGACTGTGGTATGTCATGCTGGTTGCCTGATTGGCTGTGATGTGTCATGCTGATTGGCTGTGATGTGTCATGCTGATTGGCTGTGATGTGTCATGCTGATTGGCTGTGATGTGTCATGCGGATTAGCTGTGATGTGTCATGCTGATTGGCTGTGATGTGCCATGCTGCTTGGCTGTGATGTGTCATGCTGATTGGCTGTGATGTGTCATGCTGATTGGCTGTGATGTGTCATGCTGATTGGCTGTAATGTGTCATGCGGATTGGCTGTGATGTGCCATGCTGATTGGCTATGATGTGCCATGCTGATTGGCTGTGATGTGTCATGCTGATTGGCTGTGATGTGTCATGCTGATTGGCTGTGATGTTTCATGCGGATTGGCTGTGATGTGTCATGCGGATTGGCTGTGATGTGTCATGCTGATTGGCTGTGATGTGTCATGCGGATTGGCTGTGATGTGTCATGCTGATTGGCGGTGATGTGTCATGCTGATTGGCTGTGATGTGCCATGCTGATTGGCTGTGATGTTTCATGCTGATTGGCTGTGATGTGTCATGCTGATTGGCTTTGATGTGTCATGCTGATTGGCTGTGACGCGCCATGCTGATTGGCGGTGATGTGTCATGCTGATTGACTGACTGGCTGTGATGCGCCATGCTGATTGACTGTGACGTGCCATGCTGACTGGCTGTAATATGTCATGCTCCTCGACCGTGCGGATCAACAAACTGTAAATAATCGGCATTTTTGGATGTAAAGACTAAACTTTTTATTGCGTTCGACCATTGTTTTGTCTGAATCTGAATTTCAACATCAAAACCTGTTCTTGTTACTTACCTCAGACAGCATTTTACACTGAAGAGCGGAGTTTGATTCTTCACCACTGGATCCGTAAAGAATTTCATGCAAAAAGTGTCTACTGTTATCAGAACTGCGGTTGCGAACACAAGGAAGTCTTGGATTTGCGATCCATCGCAGGACGCTTCTTTGTAGATTCTTCAGAGTTGAGAACTACCGGCATTATTCCCAGATAATGTGATAAAGACTTGCGACTCTATAGTTTATAGAAGAGAAAGTTCTAGAAAGATCGCGCGGCACAGCTTATCTTCAAACATAGCGTATTCTAGAGAGTTCGAGAATCACGGTATAATATAGTTTGTCAGAAAATGTTGGGAACTTTTTAGACAGTTCGGGAACCATGACACATTATAGGGCAAATCAATGATCGGAACATTCAAGGATGTATGAGAATGATCTAGTAGTGTAAGCAACCAAATTGCGTGGAACATCACAGAAACAGATTATCATTATTATCATTATTGTTGTTATTATATTATTATTACTATTATTGTGCTATTGTATTATCATTAGTATTGTTATCATTACTATTATTGTATAATTATCATTATCATCATTATCATCATTATCATTATTATTGTTATCGTTACTATTATCATATAACTATTATGATCATTATTATTATTGTGTTTCAGTATATCTGTGAATATCCCTTTGAAGCATTCTGTATGCCTTTTCAGACAAATAGTGTTCCCAAACAAAGCAAATAAGATCAAAACAAATCAACAAACAAACTTAAAGCAAACAAACAAACAAATAAAAAAATCACACTACCAGGATGAAATGATTATGATGGACATATCAGCGAGCAATGACGATGATTTCAGTTAACATCCAGAGGGGCAGGGACATACTATCAGGATGAAGTGATTATGATGGACATATCAGCGAGCAATGGCGATGATTTCAGTTAACATTCAGAGGGGCAGGGACCACGGCTTGGCCCCCATCAACGAGTGGAGGAGCTTCTGTGGTCTGCCACGCATTAATGACCTGAACTCTTCTGAACTGACCGCGAATCTCGTCGGTCTCTACGAGTAGGTGATAGTGCGTTTTCCCTTTTCTTGTTTCTTTAATTGTTTAAGTTTTCAGGTATTCGTGATTGTGATTGTTGCTATTTTCAGCTTTGTAGCCATTGCTTCCGTTGATGCTGTTACTGACACGCCGTAGTAAAAATACACAGCAGGATGTTTCGAATTTCAGGTGTCATGGGCTGCATGTAGGTTTTTGTGTTTTGTTTTGGTTCTTTGTTTGTTTTCTTTTTCTATTGAGAGATTACGCATTGTCACCAGAAACAGAACAAAGAGTTTCATTCCTTGCACAGTCACAATGAATCAAAACACAATCTGTAATAGCTACTTCCTTGAGCTTTGTTGCCAGTGCTTCTATTGATGCTGATATAACGAGATAAACTGTTTGTACTGTTACTAACACAGCGTAATAAAAAAAAAACCCAACCATTGTTTGGGGTGTTTTGAATCTCAGGTGTTCCAATAGGCTGCGCGTGTTATGTTTGTTCTTGTTTTTAGCTAGCTTGTTTTCTTTTTCTTTTCTTGTTATGGATTGTTGTGGAATCAGAATCAGGAGAGTTTCATCAACTTCAAAGTTACAACGAATCAAACTACAATCTCTAATTGTGGCTACGTTTAGCTTTGCAGCTAATGTTTCTATAGACATTGGTCTAATTGGTTAATGTTTTTGCTGTTGCTGACGAGGCGTTATAAGAACGCCGAGTATTCGGGGGAATTTTGAATTTCAGGTATCCTTATTGCTGCAGGTTTTTGTTTCTTTGTTTTTCTCGTTCCTTGTTTGTTTTCTTTTTCTTTTGTTGTTATGCGTTGTTGCCAGAAACAGAAGTAGGAGAGTTCATTCCCTTGAAAACGATAACGAATAAAACTACAATCTGTGATCTCAACTGCAGTAGACTAAACAGTATGAAACATGTAGTCATATCCCTTTTGTTTGTCTATGCTCATGTACAAGATAACCATCTATAAACTTCCATCTGTCAGTCTGACAAACTTCATTATTAACTGTATTATACATTTTGTCATTTTGTATCTCAAATTAGGTCCTGCTGTCTTTTATTCGGATTAAGATTTTTTATTTAAAATTCATCGTATAATGAACATTCATCGGGTTAATAAAATTCGTCTTCTAATTCATACAACGTTGACATGTTCTCTCCATTCTCATCGTGTTTAGGTATCTTTTTTTCTCAATCATTAAGTCATGAGAGCATGTGTAAAACTGAAAACAGATGTTTTTGGTGCTTTTTATTTTGTGTGTTCTTCTCTGCACTCTCTTAAAAGATGATTTCGAAAAAAAATCTATTGTTGACGACCCCAAAACGTTTTAATATAAATCTTCAATTGACAGAATTCAGTTTGCACTACGATCGTTCAGTTCCTTTTGGATTTCTTCTTTCAGAATAAAAAGTATTGTATGGTATATAACCTGCTTGGGACACTGAAAGTGGATAAATAGTAAGAATCCTAAACGTACCCCCCTTTTTCTGTTTAAATCCTCCTTGTTTGATCCCATCCCAAATACCTGGATTTCTTCAGCCCCTTCCTGCTGTCTCCAATACCCCATAGGTCCTCTCCCTCAGTTTACTATCTGGGACACTGAAAGTGAATAAATAGTAAGAATCCTAAACGTATCCGCCTTTTTCTGTTTAAATCTTCTGCAAATCCCTGGATGACGATGATTCTCCGGACCCTTCCTGCTGTCTCCAATACCGTGTAGGTCCTCTCCTTCAATTCCCTATTTGGGACACTGAAAGTGGATAAATAGTAAGAATCCTAAACGTACCCCCCCCCTCCCCCCCCCCCCCCCCCCCCCCGCTTTTTTCTACTCCCAGTTCTTATAGAAAAGGAAGTACTTTACAATGGGAACGAAGAAATGCTGTCTGTCTGTCTGTTTGTCCGTGATCAGAATGTGTTCCACTCGCTTCAGACAAAACTTCTGAGCCGATCTTTCTGAAAATTTGTAGCTTTGTTCTTTTTGGGTCAGGGATGATGCCCGATGTTTTATTTTACCAGAATAGCCGTTACTAAGGGCTATGAATGATAATTTTTAAAAAAGCAAGTCCGATAAGGGAAATAACCACCGCGCTGTCGAGTTTTTCTTCCACTGGAAATTGTCTCCCTTCTTGCAATAACGGTTTATAATTTTATGTGTAACCAAAGTTTGTAAGCTCCTCAGAAGTAAAGTGTTTAGTATCCCCACCTGTCACGTGGGAGACCAGGGTTCAATTCCCCGCCGGGGAGAGCAACATTTTTTTTTCTTTTCTCTTATATACAAAATTGTTACCACCAAACTGGGAGTACGTTTATATGCTTTGCATCTTGTTCTGTTTAAATCTTCCTCAAATCCCTGGATGACGCCGATTCTCCAGCCCCCTTCCTGCTGTTCCCAGTACCCCGTAGATTCTCTCTCTCTTATTTCATTGTTTCCAACATGTTTGACATGGGTCGATGCAGCTCTGTGGACGACGTGGACGCCTACGTGGGCATGATGGCTGAGAGACATGTCCCTGGGTCTCTGGTGGGTCCCACGCTGGCCTGTCTTCTCGCCCACCAGTTCAGGGACCTGAAGCGTGGGGATCGATTCTTCTACGAGGCCTCATCAACACCATGGGCGTTCACGAGAGGTGTCTGTCTGTCTGTCTGTCTCTGTCTGCCTGCCTGACAGTCTGTCTGTTTGTCTGTGTCTGTTTGTCTGTGTCTGTTTGTCGGTCTGTTTGTCGGTCTGTCTGTCTGTCTGTCTGTCTGTCTGCTCTCTTCTCTCTCTCTCTCTCTCTCTCTCTCTCTCTCTCTCTCATTAATACTTTGTTTGATAAGGGAACGTTCCCAGATATGTGGACGTAAAGTATTGCACTACCTTTATTCAAAAAAGGTGATAAAGACGATCCTAATAATAACAGAGGAATATCGCTATCAGTTACAAGCAGTAAACTCCATAGTTCTATTGTAAATAACAGGATTTAGGAATGGACTGAGTTGCATAACATTAATGGGGAGCAACAAGCGGGTTTGAAAGAGGCTACTCTACTACTGATCAGATGTGCACATTATTAGCTTTAATACAAAAGCAGTTTTGTCTTAACCGCAAGCTTTATGTTGCTTTTATTGATTTCGAAAAAGCTTTTGACTCTATCGAAAGAAACTTTTTTTTTGCCTATTCTTTTGAAAAATGGCATCAAAGGAAAACTTTTCCGATGTATCCACAGCATGTATGTTACAGTCAGAACTAGAATTCGTTCCGGCTCAAAACTGACAGACTTTGTACCCGAGGGATAAAACAAGGCGACGTTACTAGTCCAGTGTTCACTCTTTATTTATAAATGAATTAGCGTTGGAAGTGATCAGAAATGGGTAACATGGTGCTACATTTACGTGTGATTACTTTAAATTGTTCATATTACTTTTGGCAGATAATGTGGCTCTCTTGTCTGAAACAATAGCTGGGTTACAGACACAATTAAACAGCCTATATAGAGCAGCATCGGGACTCCATCTAAAGTTGACTATGAATAAAAGCAATATAGTAGTTTTTAGGAAAGGGGGATACCTAGCAGCGAGAGAACATTGGTCTTACAATGGAATCCCTATACCCGTTGTTAATGTTTATACATATTTAGGTATTCATTTTTCAACAAGATTGAGTTTTACCGTGTCGTGTCAAAATTTTGCCAGCGAGCAAAACGTGCGATGTTAAGTGTATTGCAAAAATTATTCAAATCAAACTGTAGTTCCCTTGTTGTATATCTAAGATTATTTGACACACAAGTACAACCAATTGTTCAATGTGGGCTGAATTGTGGGGATTAAGCAGTGTCAGCTCGACACTGTGAAAAGGTACACCTGTTTGCTCTTAAAAAGTTCCTAGGTGTTCAAATGCAAACACCAAATGATTTGATATATGGAGAAACAAATAGATACCCCATTTACATAAATTCTGCAGTCAGATGTGTACGGTACTGGCTAAATTGACAAGAATGGATGAGACAAGATTGCCACGAAAAGCATATTGTACGTTGTTCGATTTGGATTCTCGTGACAAAACAAACTGGGTATCCGACATTCGTTGTAAATTGTATTCATTTGGTTTTGGGTATGTATGGCTAAACCAAGGTGCTGAGGGAGTAAATCAGTTCCTTACTGCTTTTAAGGATAGGTTGGTTCTTTGTAGATGGCAAGAATTGGACTTTCATATTAAGAACAGTGAAAGATTTAGTTTCTATAATACTTTTTGCACAATAGCTACTGATGAAACGCATTTAAAATTGAACTTAGACAGGCACCTGAAAATCATTACAACAGAATTTAGACTTGGTATTTCAGAAATCGTTATCCGTAAGTTTCGCTACAAACAACATGCACCTGCTGATTTAATTTGTCCATTGTATAAACAAGGGACAGAAGATGAGGTGCATTTTGTTTTGTGCTGTCCCGTTCTAAAGGATTTAAGAGTAAGGTATATACATCTAAAGTATTATAAATATCCGAATCTTTTCGTCTTGATACTTCTAGCGTCAAAAATTAAAGAACAACTAAAATCTGTGCATTTATCTATATAAGCGTTTAAATACGTTCTGTGTTTGTTCTAGTGTATCATTTTGATCAGTTATATGTATTATATTTCTTTGGAACGATTTTTGTTGCACCCCTTCAAAGAGGCAATGCCTATTATTGAATAAAATATCCGTATCCGTATCCGTATCTCTCTCTCTCTCTCTCTCTCTCTCTCTCCTGCGTGCGTGTGTGTGCGTGCATGTACGTGTATGCTCGTGAACGTCTCTCTATTTGCGCGCGCGCGCGCGCGTGTGTGTGTATAATACAGGTGCGTATTTGTGCGCGCATTAGCCGCCGTGGTGCAGTGCTTAGCCTCCCGGTTGTGAGGTCCTGAGCTCAAAACTCTTCAGAACCATTCATGAACGGGATTCTTTCTGCTCTGACTGGCTGCTGCCCAGAGTTGAGACTGACACAGACTCACCCGGGAAGAACGGGCACCAAACATCTAGTTTCATACATGAATCGATATGTCTCTCTGACAACAGTGTGAACATTTCCGTCCCATCATCACTGTTGGTGTCTGTACCTCTCGGGCCTGGTGGACGCCGGCAGACCTTATGAAAGTAAGTGGAAGGCCTTGCCGTTTAGTCTCAGAACAGAATGGAACTTCACGGCACCACCTTACTCATTCTCATCCTCATCGATCAGCATGAAACTGTCATTTGACCCCTCATGCTCTGCTCTCATGGTAACCTCAGTTTTTGATTTCCCATCTACGTCTATGCTTTTGGGGGGTTCGTTTGATGTCGCAGGTGCCGTCGGCAAGTTGAAAAAAAAAGGGACTATCGTTGGACGGGCTTGATGCTGGTCTACTGAGGGAGGGGTGGGTGGGGTGGGGGGGGTTAGTACACACTCGCGCTGATTCCCCAACTAAGCAATTACTGTCATCTGTAGAGGGCTTAACGGGTGACGTCCTGCGTATACTGATCACCACAGGCACCACAGAACACCAACAAAGTGACTTGGCAGCAGTGCAGTGTCGTCTCTGGCGGGTTGCCTCGTGGTGACTTGAAATGGACTGTTTCCTGTGGAATGCCGGCGCTGGGGCTTTGTGGCCAGACGAGCCAGGGTGGTGGCAGTGGACGAGGAGCTGGACAGAGCGGCCTGGGAAGAAATGACACTAAACTGGCATGTAAGATGAAACAAAACAAAAAGCCGTTAAAACAAATCTTAAACAAATGCAAGCGAACCGCCAAGAGAAACGTGGACAAAGGAGTCGCAAGACAAAACACGACGCGTTTCGACCTCTTAGGTTTTTTTCTTCAGGCAAGACACAAACAAACAGGACAACGAAAATGAACGAGTTTGTTCATTCAGCGTCCACCTTGCGCTGAAGAGATCAAAGCTAAGTGACAGACTCGTTCATTTTCATTGTCCTATTTGTTTGTGTCTTGCCTGAAGAAGACCTAAGAGGTCGAAACGCGTCGTGTTTTGTCTTGTGACTCATTTGTTCACGTTTCTCTTGGCGGTTCGCTAACATTTATGTAAGAGTTGTTCAGATTTCCGCCTGCAGTC
>CM065735.1:31593660-31596160 GCA_033310375.1 Conus canariensis | reverse complement strand
ACGAATAAACGCTTCAAGTTCATACTTGCTCGTCCGTGTGCTGTGCTTGCGATGCCTGTGTCTGTGCAATGTACGTGTGCAAGTGTACATGTCCGTGTGGATATGCTCTTCGCAATACAACACAAATTGTTAAAAGATAAATAAAAAAAAAATATTCTTATTAGACTTACGTCTCTTTGATAGCGCACACGAACGCGTGCACGTGCTTGCGTGTATGTGTGCGTGCTTGTGTGTGTGTGTGTGTGTGTGTGTGTGTGTGTGTGTGTGTGTGTGTGTGTGTGTGTTCGCGCGCGCGCGCGTATACGTGTGTGTGTGTGTGTGTGTGTGTGTGTGTGTGTGTGTGTGTGTGTGTGTGTGTGTGTTCCGTTTTTTTACCATTTAGCTGGTATCCACTTAAATCGTATTTCTTCCTTATCGTTTTTTTTTTGTGTGTGTGTTTTTTTTCATAATGGTGAAAGCACAAGGATGGGTACCGGCTTCCATAACGCCATGCCTCAAACACGGATATCCTCTGAGAGTTCACTGTCCATACCGCCATTAATCTATATATGATTTTTAACCTTTTTAGAAAAAAGGGGAAAACAACTCTCAGTCTCTCTCTCTCTCTCTCTCTCTCTCTCTCTCTCTCTCTCTCTCTCTCTCTCTCTCTCTCTCTCACACACACACACACACACACACACAAACACGCTCTCTCTGTCTCTCTCTCTGTGTCTGTCTCTCCCTGTCTGTCTGTCTGTCTGTCTGTCTGTCTGTCTGTCTCTCTCTCTCTCTCTCTCTCTCTCTCTCTCTCTCTATATATATATATATATATATACATACACAAACACAGAGATATATACATATATATAAATTCCAAGGATAAGTACCGAGCACCATTCCAGCCCATTATTTCCCCCTAGCTCTTCAATCTAAGACATAAGAGCAAGCTTTGTGTTATAATTGTATCTCGCTGATGAGTCCGATCCAGCGGACGAAAGGTCTAGGAGCAGGAAATATGAATAGATCTGTCTTCAAGATGGATTACTATGGTTCCCATATGCTGAGAGTGCTTATGTTTAACATTTAGAATATATTTTCCTAATTTTATGTTCTCATTTCATTCCTCTCCTTCCCGTCCCCCCCCCCCCCCCCCCTTTTTTTTTCCATTTTAAAATTTAAGTCTTTGCCAATTCATCAATATAATGACGGAAGAATGTTTAGCCTGCACTTGTTTTTCCCCACTTCTAAATTGTTCAGCATGATATATATATATATTATATTATATATATATATATATAATATATATTATATATGAAGTCATACAATGGTTTAAGAAACTCAACAAACAGAGAAATACAATGTTCATTACATTTGACATAGTAGACTTCTATCCATCCATAGATGAAGAACTACTCAACAAAGCTTTGAAATTTGCCAACAAATACACAAATATAACAGAGTCAGAAATGGAGATTATTTTCCACACCAAAAAAACCTTACTCCATAGCAGAAATGAAACTTGGATTAAAAAAACGAGCAAAAACTCCACATTTGATGTAACCATGGGATCGTATGATGGTGCCGAAACATGTGAACTAGTCGGACTATTCATGCTATCCAACATCCAAAAACAACTTGGAAAACAGGCCGGTTTATACAGAGATGACGGCCTCGCTGCATTAAACAATAATCCAAGAACCATTGAAAACAAGAAAAAAGAATTATGTAAAATCTTTAAAAACCACAACTTAAAAATCACAATAGAAGCAAACAAAAAAGTAGTGAATTACCTAGACATAACATTAGACCTCAATGACCATGTGTACAAACCATACAAAAAACCCAATGACATACCAGTCTACGTAAACATCAAAAGCAACCACCCACCATCTATACTAAAAACAATACCCAATGGTATAAACAAGAGACTATCCAACCTGTCATGCAATGAAAACGCATTCAATGATGCAGCAACAGAATATCAAGAAGCATTACAAAAAAGTGGTTACAATTACAAACTACAATACAGTCCAGACAACAACACGAACAGAATTAAAAAAATAGGAAAAGAAAGATCATATGGTACAACCCACCATACGATGGACAAGTAAAAACAAATGTAGGAAAAGAATTCTTTAAAATCTTAGCAACATCATTCCCAAAAGAACACAAACTGTCCAAAATATTCAACAAAAACACCATTAAACTGTCATACTCATGTATGCCCAACCTCAAAAACATGATTGATTCATCTAACAAAATGAAAAGCAACATAAAAGAGAAGGGTGCCGAAAGGACATCTTGCAACTGCACTAAAAAAGAACAGTGCCCCCTGAGCAATAAATGTCTTCACAGCAACATTGTATACCAAGCTACGGTAACATCAGAAAATGAAGAAGAAACATATGTAGGGATTACTGAAAACACTTTCAAAACCAGATACGCAAACCATAAACAGTCATTCAAAAATGAAAAATACAAAAATCAAACAGAGCTGAGCAAATACATCTGGAGACTCAAA
>CM065735.1:31578660-31586160 GCA_033310375.1 Conus canariensis | reverse complement strand
CCTTCTTATCTTATCAACACTCTTCACCTATTTCAAACTACAAATTTGATTCAAATTCTCAATCAGTTACGAACAGTACTTATATGAAAGGAGAAAAGTGAGAAAAAAAGAAGGGACATAAGGAAATGTTGTGCAAAAATGCAGTGAATACTGACTTTAACATGTATAAAATTCGCCGCTTACGACGTTAAAGCTTTCGGTCTGGGGCAGTTCCAAACTCGCACTTTTTGACAGTCGCTTAATCTGAAAATTAATAGACGTTCTCGTTTTTCAAATACACCCCTCTACCAATATAAAATACTAACATTGCATACGATTGCTTATTAACACCAAGAAATAAATGCCTTGACATAAAAAGGAAACAAACTATTAAAAATCCACAGACAAAAGCTCAAATAGACTCTGGGTACAAAATCACCGACAGTTCCATAACACAAATCTGTTAAAAATCCCTTGACATAAAACGACTAAAAGTTCCCAGACACAAAAGAAACAAAAATCTTTGGACACACAAATCTGCTCAAAGTCCATACACTTAAAACTACTGAAAATCCCTTAAAACAAAACAAGTAACGGCCCAAGATACAAAACGACTTGCAGTTCGCGGTCCGTAGGTAAAAACAAAACCGGTGGCAATCCATACACGCGAGACCACTCTGTGTCCCAAATCGTAAAATTACCTGCAGTCATACATAAAACTACTAATTGTCCCTAGACACAAAACTACTAGCAGTTCTTTGACACAAACCTACAAGCAGTCGCCAGACAAAACTACTGAAGTCCTTATCCACGAAATGTCTACCAATCCATAGACATAAAACTGCTAGAAGTCCCGAGATACAGCAAGTGAGAGCTACAAAATAACTGGGAATCCACACACACGTTACAAATAATTGTCTCAAGATTAAAAAAAAATTACTGAAAGTCTCTAAACACAAAACTACCGGTGAAGTTTTTAAGAAGAGCATCAGATAAGAGCACATCGTCAGCGTTCGTACATTCAACAGGAAGGTCATATTTTCATGCATGTTTTCACGCGCGTCCTTTGGTTTGTTTGTCTGTGTCTTAGCAGGAGTACTCAGCACAGCACTAAACAGATTGTTCACGAAATTGGTGAAGAGACTTCATGTCGCCCAAAGGACAAAAAGCATTAAATTTTGGTGTGAATTTATAGTACGGCCTCAGATCAGACAACTGATCCAGAATCATTCAGCTAAATCATTACAAAATTTCGAACTGAACTTTAGTAATGAGAACTTCCTAATTACCAGTCGATAGCGATCTAAAAAGTAATAAATCTTAAATGGAATACTAAAACTAAGACTGATAAAATAACTGCTAATGTGAGTTTCCCATACTTTATTTTTAAAGGTCATGGGAATCTGCTTTATTAGTTCGTACTAACATTTACTTCTCCTGGCAGAACACCAAATGTTTTTAGTCATAAGCTGACTTGTTTAAAAGAGTTTGTTTTTTTAAATTATTTAAGGAAAAATAAAACACAAAAAAGTCTGTCTGCCTACTCTATCATTTCTCCCATTGTAGAGTGAACCTGTTTCTTTGACCTCACATTTTGGTTCAGATGCGGCTCAAGGGGTGGATGCAGGATCCGTTCAATTTTGCCGAAAGTCTGTGTTCTCCCTAGAGGCCTTCTGGTTCTATCACTGTCGTTGATATTGTTGTTTTCAAAGAAACGCATGTATTTGCACATAGTACGGTCGGCTAGTAATTCTTCGAAAAAGATACGTAATAGTCTGCTATGAAACATATACATTTAGACAAATTTGAAAAATTATGGACAACGCACCACAAAAAAAAAAACGTAGACAAGCGAATCACAAGACAAAACACGACAGATTTTGAAGACGACCTAAGAGGTCGAAACGCGTCGTGTTTCTCTTATGATTTGCTTACCTACGTTTTTTGGCGGTGCGTTATCCACAACTTTTCAAATTTGTTTAGAATTCCGCTTGCAGTCGCCTCACTTTGCAACTAGATTATACTTTTAACCTCTTCCACTTACGAAAGACAATCCCTCCTTTCAAGGGACATGGACCTTTCCGAAATATCTAGCAATGCTCCCAGCCAAAACGGATCGTGGCAGGACTCTCCACACCTGCCCCAGGACGACGAAGTCTTGGAAGTCATCCCTGTGGTTGTGGACGAACTGGACGGAGGGTGGTTCGGGAAGATCTGTCTGACCGTTGTTCTGGTGTTCGGCACATTCGGCAACCTGATGACCATCACCATTCTGCGCCGGCTTCGGACAGGCTGGTCAGCGATGAACGTGTATTTCACTGGGCTGGCTGTGTCAGACACAGTGATGCTGTGCAGCACGGCTGTGCCCATGTGGACCAGAAAGGTCATGGATTTTGACGTGCACGTGACGCACGTGCTGGCGTGTAAAGGACTGATCTGGATGATGAACACATCCTCAGGGTTGTCCGCCTGGCTCCTGGTGGCCCTGACAGCTCAGAGAGCCGCCTCTGTTGTGTGGCCGCATCGTGTCAACCTTCTGTGCACCCGAAGAAAAAGCATCGTCATCTGCATCGTCATCGCTGTCACGTTAGGTCTCCTGTATTCCCATACGCTCTACGGCTACCAAATTGTCAAATTCGAAAACGGCACGTCCCTCCGTTGTTCGTTTGGGTTTCAGAATTACCAACATTTCTGGGTGGAGGTTTGGGTAAGAACAGACATTTTCATCTACTCTCTCCTTCCCTGTGTGTTTCTGATACTAAGCAATGCTGTTCTTATACGGAAGCTGGCGGTTTCAGTGAAGCTCGCGAACTACCAGTTGTCAGCCAGCAAGGAAGAACAGAAACAAAAGCGCCAGAGAAACGCTTCCGCCACAACAGTCACCGTCATCAGCGTGTCCACCGCGTTTGTGCTCATCACTCTTCCCCTTATGATCTACAACATTTTCTTTTACGAGTACGTGTCCAAGGACAAGAGTTCCAAACAGTTCCATTATTTCCTCTACGATTTCTTCCTCGTGTTTTGCCTGGTCAACTTCGCGTGGAATTTCTACCTGTATTGTTTGACAGGAACCAAGTTTAGAAAAGAGTTCCTGAACGTTCTGGCGGGTTGCTGTGGTAACAAGTCGTCAAGGTCACGGTCAGGTGCGGAAGGGATGCGCGTTTCTGGCGTAGGATCTTCTGCCAAGACCGGGTCTGTCCCGCTGGAGCCTGATGAGGAATTTTGAAAATGTTGAGACATTAACAGAGCTGTGCAGTGTGTTTTACTTTCATGTTTTAATGGTTGCTCTTTTTTGACGTGAGTGTATCATCACTACAGGCAGGAAACAAGGAAGTAGCCACTACGAAAGATGTAGTAGCCTGAGCTGATTAATGTCAGTATAGGCAGCAACAGACTCCCGTTTGAACCCCACAAGCGTCCCTGGAGTTTATGGCATAATTCGGATACGGATACCAACATTCGATAGTTTGTTCCTGGTTTATGAAAATGCCAATCCCTTTGAACACTACATCGACTTTTTTTTCTGTAAGAATTCTAGACATTTTTTTTTTTTCTCGCTGAACTCATGGGTATTTTTTCCAGTCTGGAATGTAAGGGGGAGAGAGAGAGAGAGAGAGAGAGAGAGAGAGAGAGAGAGAGAGAGAGAAACGTGCAAGATCAAACTAAAGGAATAGTGTTTAATCACAATAAGGCCGCTTCACAGTACTCGCCCTTACGAAGAAAGTGTTGCGACTTTGTATATAATGAGTACACCCTCGCATCGTGTTCCTTTGAACACAGCACGTAAATCTTTCGGCTGTCGAGCTTCTTCAGAACGTTTACAACGTAACAGATGAATGGAATTGACGTCATTTCAGGTATTCCATGTTCTTTTTGAACAGCATGACTATGAAATGACGAAAAATTTCATTCAAACCAAACTTCTTCTCTCGCTTTCTTGCATGCGCTTGCTTTACACTTCCCTTAAACCGAAAAAGAAAGATCGTAGTGCCCTCTACTACAGGTCCTTCGAATTGATCATTGTGTATTTTTCACTACTGAAGTACAACACAATTTTATAAAGTATTTAGAATTATTCCTATGATAATTAACTGGACGTTTTCTATAGTATATTTTAATCTGTATCAGACAAACATACACCGTGTCGGTTCACTCTGGAAACAACCGAAGCCATTACATTCCGTGATCGATTGAAACACGAACAAGAATAACAATACAAAGAAAACATTGGGGTACTCGCATATATCATTAAACAGCAAAAACGGTTTGAAATTGAAAAACAAGAAAACTAAATAAATTTAAAACAAAACTCAAAGAAAACAGTCACGGATTTTTTTTTTCTTTTCCAACTTAAAAAACAAAAGCATAGTTTGGCAAAGTGTCAATTGCTTATAAGACAGCTGCACTGTGGCCAGCAATGAATTAGACAAAACATAGATTACAAAGCGAATCACAAAGCCATTTAAATTGTCACTGAACACGTTCAATAGTTATTTCTTGAATCTGGGCCCATGATCATATTAACATATTAAAAAAAAAAAGGAAAAGAAAAAAACGAAAAAAAATTCTACTGTCCCCATTTCTCATAGATGCTCTGCAGCAGGAGAATCAAACCTGATCATTCTTTAAAAAAAAATTCTGCCTGCTGTCCACAATGGTGACGCTGTCATTCCCGGTCTCAAACAAAATATATGGGAGCTGATAAAATATATTTAAAGTTGATAAAGTTGAAGTTTCAATGTCGGCAGCAGGGGCAGTGAACTATTAGACGTTCACAGTGTCTAGGGCACGGCATGATGGAAGGTGAAGCCCATCTCTCTCCTTCAGCCGCCTTTAGTCTTCCCTGAACCGAATCAGGTACCCATTTACTGCTGGGTGGACAGAGATGATTTTTTAAGCCCAAATCAGTCTGACTCCACATGCGGTTCGAACTTACGGCCGGCCATAAGCCCCGCAGGCAAACGTTCTGACCAACGGATCACTGTCTTAGAGGGCTTTTCTTTGTTTCATCGTTCAATTTCCCATAACGATGATAACGTTCATGTACGTGACTCAACAGTGATTTGAAACAGTGAGGCCTGAAAATGGTCTCATCACCTCGTGAAAAGTGTCTCTTCTTTGTGATTGTGGACAAATAAACGGGCCCTTGAACGCAAACACATTTCTGAAGAGACCATGCTTCTACAGTGATGATAGCTCCCTGATAATACATTGTTGAACAGTCTAGCTACCCACCGTGGTCAGTTGTATCAGTATCAATGGCGATGTTGTGGCGGGCCATCACTTCGGTCTGCTCAGTGCTGATTTCCATGTCAGATCTTGATGTTTCATTCAGTCGTTCAAACATGCTCGGCAAGTTCTTGCTCACTGCCTTCCAGACCATTACGTATTATGTCATCTGCAGATCAAAGGTTTGTGATAGGTTTTCCTCAAAAACTAACCGTGCTGACACTATCTGAGAATGCATCAGTCACGGCGCGTTCCGGCTAGACTGATTTAGATATACCAACTATTATCATCATCTGTTCATTTGGCGTCCTTGCCAGTCACCGTCTTGTCATCAAACGGTATTATATTGCTTAGCTGTTTGAATGTCTGCTGCTGTACCAAAACTCATCTCAGGGGTAATCCTGGCAAGAACCATTAGCGCTATGGATGCTGCTGTTATTGCACGTATTCAAAAACATGAAGATGCCATTATGAACCATCATCATCAGTACCCCGGTGTCTAGCCAGTGTTCTGTCTTAAACAGAAATCCTTTTTTTCGTCAGAGCTGCTTCGATTATATTGTGTGGTGATTAAAGTGTAATCGGCGCAGACAGACTAGTGAGATTGCCATGAAATGAAGAAATCATTGCCACCGTTCCGCTCCAGCTGCGCATTCTCCTTCCTCTCTCTCTTACATTTGTTTCGTCTCAATTTCACACACACACACACACACACACACACACACACACACACACACAAAACGCTCACACGCACACGCACACACACGCACACACACACGCACACACACACGCACACACACACACACGCACACACACACGCACACACACACGCACACGCAACACACACACACACACACACACACACACACACACACACACACACACACACGCAGGGGGGAACATGACGAAATGGCCTATTAAATCAAAGCCTTACACCATGACACCCTCCTTCCCCTTCATCCCACCCTCGTCCCTCTAGCATCTGTCCTCCGTCTATAGTCTATAGTCGACTGCTCTGCTTCGACAATCACAGGCACTCGCACGGGGCATTACAATCCGATTGTATTGCTTACGTTTATAGAGGTGACGTTTACCATGCAACAGATTACAGTAAAAACACTGTGCACTTTCAGTCTACCTGTGTGAAGCTGTGTAAGAAAATGAAACAAACTTAGATTAAGCAGCTATTCGTACACATGTATAAACGTGTGATTTCTGTTTAGAGCAATGCATAAAAGGCTCTTCATTTCATGTGCTATGCGAACAATCTTCCTTCTCCCAAGAATAGCAAGCGGCCGTATGAAGCAATATACCATTTCGTTACATCCAGCTTGAACTCTTCGCGGGGCTGAACATGTGATTCGCTGTAAGCGGCTGTTTCATTTTAACCGGCGTGATTGTGCGCTGGGGACCCCAGGACCATTTCGCGATAAGCGGCATTTTGTTATATCTGACTTTGTTACATCTGACGTATTTTTTTGTCACGTAAAGAAGGATTTTGCCTGGACCAAGCTTTCTGCTTCGTTACATCTGGCATTCGTTACATCCGACTTCGTTATAAGCGGCTTCGACTGTATCTAGTAACTTGCGGACAGGGCGTCTTCACTGGCGTTGGGGAAATTAACTTCCGCTCGTGATGCTCTTAATATGGAGTGCACCGATCATTTGCGAAGACGATTTGACTATTTGCAAATTAAATGTAAAAAAAGGAAAAAAAAAAAAAAAAAAAAAAAACGCTTCGTTTTCAGAACAGGCTTCTTGGTCAAATATTTACAGACAACAGCCTTTCAAATGTGTCTTTTTGTGTGATTGTTAATGATGGTAAGTAATAATTGTTAAGGATGGTAAGTAATATCATGACGAGAAGACTGACATCTGCATTGAGAGCATTTCAGATGTTAAAGTGTTATACCGCATGTATAACGAAATTGTGTTCCGATGGTCAGAACAAAGCCGTTCATTCCGGTTGCCTAATCATATTGACTCTAGAACGAAAGGGGCTTTTGTGGCTGACGACACATTACTCTACAGATCTTCGGAACAGTAAAGCCTGTCCGTTCGTCATTTCTCCTTTGTGTTTCATGAAATGAATCTGTATGTCACCTACGAAGTCATGCAACCGACAATAGCACAGCAAGACCCTCCCTTCGTCCAACCTAGGGCATGCTGAAGGAAGCACGAGTATTTTCCAGTTTCACACGCGCCGAAGTAAGGACATCTCTCCAACACACGCCTGCCCACAGCTGTCCTGAACATATTGGATGCGCCGTGGGATCTGTGTGCCCCCCATAC
>CM065735.1:31568660-31573660 GCA_033310375.1 Conus canariensis | reverse complement strand
CTCTCGCTTATTTTTCAAAAAAAAAAATGGACAGAAGAGCCATCTGTGTGACTTGTTTCTATGAAGAAATGAAGAAGGGAGGAACGATGGAAGGCTCGTCTTTGACCTGTGACGTATCTGCACATGATATTTCTAGTGCTTCACCTGTGACATGCACGCGCGCGCTCACACAAGCACTCTCTCTCTCTCTCCCTCTGTGTGTGTGTGTGTGTGTGTGTGTGTGTGTGTGTGTGTGTGTGTGTGTACATATATATGTACTGTATATATATATATATATATATATATATATATATATAGTGTGTGTGTGTGTGTGTGTGTGTGTGTGTGTGTGTGTGTGTGTGTGTGTACACAAGCACACACATACACACACGCACACACACAGATTGTGCACACACATACACACACGCACACACGCACACACACACACAGAGAGAGAGAGAGAGAGAGAGAGAGGAGAGGAGGGGAGAGAGAGAGAGAGAGAGAGACTGTTACCTCAAAACTTCACTCTGTGAACACAGAATTTCACTATGTTACGCTTTCCTGGTATTTATTCTTCGCAACACAGGGAAATACCGACAGACGGGAATGATTACCAAATGAAACAAAAGAAACATTCTCACGCCTCACGTCATCAGACGCTGAGGAGAAACTCCCTCCCACAGCGTTCGTGATGTCCCTTGCTTCCAGGAAACACGTAGGTTGCGCTTCTGTAAACCAATCCATCCATCAACAAATCAATCGTCGATGACGTCGATCAAGAAATCGAACATGCATCCGAGTATTCAACAGGGCAAATTCTCACAAATTCATCAATCAGTTTAGCGATCAGCCGATAAGATTGTGATCGTTTGCATGCACCCGAATTTACAACAGAAAAGAAAAAAAGGATGAAACAGAAAATATACAAACAAACAAATCATTTATCTTATTAAATAAAGTACAGAACGAAAAAGCGAAATAAAACATACAAGGGAAGGAACCAGGATCCACAGTGTTCTAAACCCACTTTGAAAATTATTTCCCCTGTTATTACTGTACAGTGCCCTCCGGTAAAGAGTTAAAAAAAAAAAAAGTCCCCCCTCAATCACTTCCTGATTAATTTGCCTGTCTGCTTGTTTATCAGCAAGACTGTGCAAATACAACTGAACGATTTTCAAGGAAAACTGATGGAAGAACGCATAGTAGCCTTGGATGAAACAGTTAAATAACGCGTTTTTTTTTTTTAAGTCAGTAGGAACGACGTATGGGGCTGGTTCGCTCATCTGTTATCTTACAACATAATTATGGCTATTTTTGCAGCAAAAACAAAACAAAACAAAACAAAAACTAAATAGTAAATAAATATTGACCATAATACGTGTCCATAGAAACTTCACGAACGTTTTCCCCTTATTGATTTCTTAGGAGTGTAGCAGATGGGTCAGTCACACACAGAATTATAGTGAGCAACTCACTCGTTTTGCCTTTTCTGTGCACTGTTTTGTTTCTTGACTTCCTAATTTTGTTTCTGGGAACTGCAGAATCTCTTCAATCCTCAGTAATGAATCTACACACAATACTCTTGAATTTGATGAAAATCTGCCGAACTGTTTTTGTAGTTACTCTATAAAGACAAACACAAACTGACCCCCTCCCCAAATATATCAAAACAACAATGGATAAAAAAAATAAATAAATGTATAACAATAATCATCATAATCATTACAATCATCATCATCATCATCATCACAATCACCATTACTACCATCATCATCGTCATCAACATCATCGTCATCATCGTCGTCATCATCTTATGCATCTAATTATAATAACCAGACAAAAAGAAGCCTGCACTGGAGTGCAACCTCTGCTCGGCAGACTACTGACTACCTAACTAGCTAACCAGCTGAACACATGACCGGTGGGGTACTTTCAAACCAACACGCAGTGCTTGCGACAGCAGTGACCAGATTAAATGAAGAGATACTGAAACTAATAAAATATACAAAAGAAAAGAAAGTGCGAACATTACAACAAGGAACCAGCAACAAACAAACCTAAAATACCCAACCACAGTAAAGTTTGAAAGGTGAAAGCCTCCGAGCCTAATGCTAACGGAAGCAGTGAACTGTCAGGTTATTTTCCCGTGTGTAGGGTGCGGCATCACTGAAGGCGAAACCAGTCCTCTTTCTACCGCCTTAACGTTCCCTGAACAGAATCGGGTACCCGTTTCCTTTTTTTCTCTCTCTTTCTTTCTTTTTCTTTTCTTTTAAAGAGAAATCAGACAATCTATACATTCATCAGAAATGAACTGGACAATTAGTCCAATTTTCAATATGTATGTGTGCCTTTTGTATGCTCTGTGGTTTGTTGTTCTTACACCGAAGAGAGGACAGTGACACCGTTTTCAACCTTAACAATCCGGTATCAGTCGAGGTTTGAAAGCATGGCTATCAATTCTGCAGCGAAATGCTCTATCCGGAAGCGATCTCTAGAACTAATTAAGTAGCTAGTTGAATAACAATAATGATAATTAAAAAAAATAATAATGATACAATGATGATGATAATAATAATGATGATAATGATAATAATAATGATAATGATAACAACAACAACAATAATAACAACAACAACAATAATAATAATATAATAATGATGATAATAATAATAAGAAGAAGAACAACAACAACAACAAAAATAACAACAATGATAATGATAGCAATAACAAAGATGATGATAACAATAATAATAATGATAGTGATAATAATAATGATAATAATGATAATAATAATGATAATAATAATAATAATGATGATAACAACAATAATAATAATAATGATAATATAATAGCAATAATAATAACAATAACAATAATAATAATAATGACAACAATATGATCTTCAAAACCCTCACAGCACATCCCGCAGTGTTTCTGGCAGAAGCTGATTAGGAGCGGCGAGGAGCACACGTCCGTCACGTCAGCGCAAGACATGTTCTGGATGGTGTCCACGCAGTCGGGGCTGTCGGAGCCCGCCGGCGGTGCCATGGTGCTGTCTGGCGGAACAGCCGTGTCCGGGTCGGTGCCAGACGCAGGCGCGCTGGGGCCCGCTGTGGGAGCGACGGTGCCGGGATCGCCGGTGCTGGCAGGGGCAGCCTGGGTGCCCTGGTTGTCCGGGGCGTCGGTGCCGGCTGGGGTCACTGTGACCCAGAGATCAGTATCCAACATGGTTCGAAAACGTCTTTTAAAGGTTCACTTCGATGATTTTTTCCCAGAGGTCAGTATCCAGCATGGTTCGAAAATGTTTTTTAAAAGTTCACTTCAACGGTTTTCATGAGGGAAAAATAGAAACAAGCTAACGTCCTTAATACTCATACCACGAGCAGTATCCCACAGGCACTGTATGATCCAGATATCAATATCCAATATGAACTGAAAATGTATTCTGAAAGTACCTAACCCCCTCCCCCCCCCCCAAGACTTTCATGGAGGGGGGGGGGGGGGGAGCAAATATCCGTACCAATCACACCACGGGTTAGCGTGAGCAGTAGTCTGAAGTCACTGTGACGCCAGACATCAGTTTCCAATTGGAATTAACAACAGTATTCCGAAAGTTCATTCCAAGGACTTTCATAGGATGGAGGGGTGGGGGGTTAGATAAAAACAAACATCCGTAATATCCGTACCACGTGTAGCACGAGCAGTGGCCTGCAGTCACTATGACCCAGATAACAGTATTCAATATGGATTGAAAATGTATTCTACAAGTTCACTCCAAGGGCTTCATGGGCGAAAAAGAAAACATAGAAAAAACACCCATGACAATCACACCAGGACTAGAATGGATAGTAAGCAGCCTGCTTATCCTTTAAACTATGAGAGAGAGAGAGAGAGAGAGAGAGAGAGAGAGAGAGAGAGAGAGAGAGAGAGAGAGAGAGAGAGAGAGAGATCATGTTGGATCTGCACCAAAATTTAACCTTGTTCGTACGAGGCAGACATTTCCGTTCTCCGCCATCTGGGTGTGCGTGTATCCATGCATTGGAATACAGGACACTTAGTGGTGTTTCATTTTCTAATAATGTGTGTGTGTGTGTGGGGGGGGGGGGGGGAGGGGGGCACACTCATCCTTCTTTTAAAGGAAAGTTGAAGAGTATTTGTTTCATTATTTGTTTCATATTATCATTTAAACACACACAGACAAACAGAAACAAATACATGTAACCTCAGTTTGATTGATACGAAAGGAAAATCTTAAACGAGTAGTTATCAGTTGAAAAACGAACTGGTAAGCTGACTCTTTCGTCCATGCTAATATCACCACACGCCCACAACTCTAAACCCTTGCTGTGTACCCCTCCAAACGCCCAGCAGAAATGCCACCACGGGGAGAAGGGGGGGGGGGGGGGGGGACTTACTGCAGGGATCACACACGGACGGACAGTTGACCTTGGGACACAGGGCCGCCAAGACACTGCAGTCCAGGTCAGCGAGGTCCCCACAGGTCAAGGTGTTGACGCCACTCCCATCCCCACCTCCTCCGGCGGCAGCACCAGTGGTCTGACCGGCACCAGGGGCACCCTGGGTGGTAGCAACGCTGTCTGGAAGTATGCGAAGGAACAGAGGGAACAGAACAGGACCCTGAATTAACAAGAGATAACATGAAAGCAGATAGGTTACACGTTTGGCGCCCACTTTGAGGAGATACGTCATTGTCGGTTCGTTCTTCGTTGTCATTGTCTTGAATGTTGTTCGTCTTGCGTGAAGAAGGCCAAAGAGGTTAGAGTGCGTATCTTCGTTTTGTAATTTGTTTGCCCTTTCGTTTGGCGGTACTGTAATTTTTTTTTGTTCTACAGAGAACATAGTTTGTATATATTATCAATCACATGTCGAAGACCATAATCTGAGTCGCCTTTTTGCTGCTGTAGTTTGCTTGGTCTGAGATGAACGCCAGAAATTTACCACGCAAAGAAATATTACGTTTTGGCTGATAGCGATTTTTGTCGTAAAAGGAACACAAAACA
>CM065735.1:31541160-31563660 GCA_033310375.1 Conus canariensis | reverse complement strand
TCTCTCTCTCTCTCTCTCTCTCTCTCTCTCTCACGTGCATTTCTCTCTTTTGTTATCTTCTCTCAGTCTCTCTGCACCTCTCTCACTCAGTTCCCCCACCCCCGTCTCTGTCTGTCTGTCTCTCTTTCTCTTTCGTCTCTCTCTCTCTCTCTTTCCCCTTAAGGAAAACACACACACAAACGCGCGCATGCGCGCGCGCGAACGCGCATACGCACACACTAACGTAGACACAAAACACGCATGCACGTCACACACACACACACACACACACACACACACACACACACACACACACACACACACACACACCACACTCATCTCTCTCTCTCTCTCTCTCTCTCTCCTCTCTCTCTCTCTCACACACACACACACACACACACACACACACACACACACACACAGTCTCTTGGTCTCTCTCTCTCTCTCTCTCTCTCTCTCTCACACACACACACACACACACAGACACACAGACACAGACACACACACACACACACACACACACACACACACACACATACACACACACACACACACACACACACACCAACACAAACACACACACACACACACACACACACACACACACACACACACACACACACACACACACACACACAATCGTTTTATTGATAATATTGTTGATGCAAACTTATATCTCCTGAATGACGGTCGAGTAACACGCATTCCCGATAATCCTTATCATAGAGCATCTGCTATTGATTTAACTCTTGTTTCTCCAGATCTAGCACCAATTTGTGAGTGGAGTTCACTAAATGATAACCTACATAGTGATCATATCCCTATTATTACTAGTTTTGAGATAACAAATATAAGATCCACCGATCCAACTGAGGATAAAATACCAAAATACAAATACAAACTTGCTAACTGGGAAAAATTTTCATATTTATTGTCAACATTTCATGTTGAAAACATAGATGATAAAGACGTTAATGAATTGTATTCATTATTTACAAATGCAGTTCTGAACGCAGCAAATGAGTCTATCCCTAAATGTAAATCAAAAAGGTCTCATAAACATTCTGGTAATATCTGGTGGAACGAGGACTGTGAAAAGGCTAGAGTTGAAAATGGATGAAATTTGATATTTACTTAAAGGACAAATCTCCCCAAAATCATTTAGAGTCTAAACAGGCAAAAAATAAAGCAAACAGAATAAATGCACAAGCGAAAAGACAATACTGGTCATCTTTCTGTGTTAACGAAGTTTACAGTCATAAAGATATGCAAAAAGTATGGGAAAAAATGAAAACTATGAAAAATGGAATATATTTACCACAATGTCCAATAAAACTGGAAACTTCAGATCTACCTTGTAACGGAGAAAAAGCAGAAGCATTTGCTGATATGTTTGCAAACCATAGTAGAATTACAGGTTTATCAGCTGAAGGTAGACAATATAGAGAAAATCAAGAGAAAAACAAATCCACAACAAATGATGACAGCAGTATGCCTACAAGAAACAGTTATGTAAATGCCGATATTACACTGGATGAAGTTAAAGAAAACATTTTCAAGCTTAGCAAAAAGAAAACATCTGTAGGACTAGACGGGATATCGAATGAAATGCTAAGGCATTTACCAAACAATGTCATCAATTTTTTATATGTACTTCTACAAAAAAGTTGGTCGACTGGTGAAATTCCTCGAATCTGGAAACATTCAGTTGTTATCCCTATACATAAACAAGGAAAACTTAGAACAGATAAAAGTAGCTATCGCCCTATTGCGTTAACATCTCATGCATGTAAATTCATGGAGAAGATCATTTTAAATAGATTAGTTCATTTCTGTGAAAAACAAGGCATTATACCTATAAATCAAGCAGGCTTTCGAAAAGGTCGATCTACCATTGATCATCTGGTAAAACTAACGACACAAGTAAAGCAACAGTTTGCCAGGCGAAAAAATATTCTTGCAACCTTTTTCGATGTTAAAAAAGCTTATGACCAAGTATGGCATAACAAACTTTTACAAAAACTTAAAAATTGGAATATATTAGGTAACATGTACAAGTACATAGCGAATTTTTTATCAGAACGATTCATACAAGTAAGAGTTGGAAACACGTATTCAAAACCCAGAAAACTTCAAATGGGTCTTCCTCAAGGCTCTGTTATTTCACCTATTTTTGTTTAATATATTAATAGCAGATTTACCAAATAATCTATCTAAAGACACAGTTTTGGCTCAGTATGCAGACGACATCTGTATGTGGATGAAGGTAACAATAAAACGTAACACCCCAGCTAGAGTATTAAAACTATACAAAAAAAGTATATCAACGTGAACTAGATAAAATCAATATGTTTATGACAGAGAATGGCTTAAATCTATCATTGAAAAAAACAAATATAGTACTATTTAACTCTGGGTGCAACCCAGAAAAACTCCCTATTTTCACAATCAATGGAACTATCATTAATTATACACAAACTGTAAAATTTCTGGGAGTTTATCTTTCATCAAAACTCTCATGGACTCAACATATAGATTACATACTAAACAAGGCAAGGAAAGCTTTAAATTTTCTCAAAATTATAAGTAAACAACACTGGGGCCAAGATACTAGAGTGCTTGTATCCCTTGCAAATTCTCTTGTGCGTTCACGGTTAACTTATGCTCAGGAAATATTTTTTAGTGCTCCAAAGCATTTGTTAAACAAACTACAAAGTATAGATTGTAAAGCTTATAAATTAGCTCTTGGGGTACCATCTCATGCTTCAAATTTAGGGACTTACAAGGAAGCGGGTGTTCTACCACTTGATAACCTCAGAAAAGTTTGTGCGTCGAAATATGTATTAAAATCATCTGCATATGATACCTTTAGTAAAAAAGAAATAAATCTGGACTCGCAACATGATTTTGTTAAAAGAGCAAAATATATACATTCTCTACAACCAATAAATACATATGTCTCGGATATGATTAACTCTGCAGATTTGAAAGATAAAGAGGTTGCCATGAAGCCTTCTTTCTCGCCAGTTCCATCATGGGAACAAGTTAAACCTAATTTTGATATAGACCATATAGATATGAACAAAGATCAGTCACCGAATATATTAAAAAATGTGATTAATTTACACATGGAGAGTCATTATAATGATCATATTAAAATATATACAGACGGATCTGTCCTCGAGAATGGCAAGACAGGGGCAGCATTTGTAATTCCTTCACTAAACCTAGTGAAACAGTATCATATCGGTAATCATTATTCCATTTTTACTGCTGAATTGGTAGCAATATTAAAGGCGGTACAGCATATCATAGATCTTCCAACAAACTGGCCCAAACGTAAAGTGTTATTATGTGTCGATTCGAAATCTGCACTACAAGCTATCAAATGTCAAAATATTAAAACGCGTCTCGAAATGATACTAGAAATAAAACATGCAATACATCAGTTATCAGCTAAAAACATCAGTATCACTTTTTATTGGGTACCTTCACATTATGGGATATATTATAATGAAGTGGTTGACCGAGCAGCTAAAAGAGCAGCGCGTAATGTTGAAGGAACAATACAGCTGAATATAAAGTTAGATTTACATGAATGCTATAAACATATTGACAAAATATCTAAAGATGAATTTGATAATATTCTGATGACATCAAACAGTCAATATTCACAAAATTGTATTAAAGGATTAAATGAACCTATCGCAGATTCAAAGTTACTCTTGACATATCTTAGTAAAACAAAATCCAGACATATTATAGCTTTGATGTTTAAACTTCGTCTAAATGCTCTTAGAACAAAATTTTCTAAAGATGTAAATTGTATATGTGGAAACCAGATTACTATAAAGCATTTACTCCTACACTGTTCTGAAATTAAAGCACTCATTACTAAAACTTTAGGGGGCGTGCTGCTACCTTATGAGCCATTATCCATTGAAAAAATTGTAAATGACTTTCAGCTTCTTAAAATTTTTTCACAAATTTTGCATTCCAGCCCTGTTGGTATTTTTCTTTGATTTGTTGATTTATTGTTGTTCTTTCCTGCGTTATTAAATTATATCTGTTAATTGTTAAGATAGTAGGACACATTGGGAATTTATTACTTTTAGATTTAAGATATTTAAAACAATCTGAATATTCTATGCAGTATGCAAGTCAATTTTTCTAACCACAACTAACTCGAGATTACGGGATCGAACTTTTACATGGTGGCAATCCTGGGATGGCTTTCATGATTGGCTGGGCTGTGGACCGCATAACTTGAATTGATTTGCAGTCCAAATCTATAGATACTTTATAATGTATCAGATCTGTCAATGTACTAATAGAATAGATTAATACGCGAAGGACAGAAAGAAAGGGTGAAGGACAGATTATTCCACTATTACTAAAGGACACTATACACCATCACCACAAAAAATACAAACCCATCCAGTGACACATACCTCCCCCCCCCCGCCCCCCCCCCTCCCCCCCCCCCCCACACACACATTTCTTTATTATTCTATCCTATTTAGTTTATCTATCTATTGTTTTATTTTAATCAGTTTATTTCATTCATTTCATTTATTTTATTTTACTCTACTATTATTTTATTTGATATTTATTTAATTTGTCTAATATCACCTTTGGGTGAACAGACGTTAAATCAAAGAACAACAACACACACACACGCACACACCTGATCATGGTGGCAGGCGTGGCCAGTAGAGATGCACGTGTCAAGGTCAACTGACTCCCTGCAGTGCCCCGGACAATGCACCGCTGGCTCTACAACACACAGATCAATCCACAAGTCCTATCAAGCTGTCACTTCGATCAATCCACCAGTCCTATCAAGCTGTCACTTCGATCAATCCACCAGTCCTATCAAGCTGTCACTTCGATCAATTCACCAGTCCTATCAAACTGTCACTTCGATCAATCCACCAGTCCTATCAAGCTGTCACTTCGATCAATCCGCCAGTCCTATCAAACTGTCACTTCGATCAATCCACCAGTCCTATCAAGCTGGCTCTACAACGCACAGATCAATCCGCCAGTCCTACCAAGCTGTCACTTCGATCAATCCGCCAGTCCTATCAAGCTGTCACTTCGATCAATCCACCAGTCCTATCAAGCTGTCACTTCGATCAAT
This sequence comes from Conus canariensis, assembly GCA_033310375.1. Taxonomy (NCBI): domain Eukaryota; kingdom Metazoa; phylum Mollusca; class Gastropoda; order Neogastropoda; family Conidae; genus Conus; species Conus canariensis. The sequence continues at coordinate 31,558,538 of CM065735.1, read as the reverse complement.
CCACCAGTCCTATCAAGCTGTCACTTCGATCAATCCACCAGTCCTACCAAGCTGTCACTTCGATCAATCCGCCAGTCCTATCAAGCTGTCACTTCGATCAATCCACCAGTCCTATCAAGCTGTCACTTCGATCAATCCACCAGTCCTATCAAGCTGTCACTTCGATCAATCCACCAGTCCTATCAAGCTGTCACTTCGATCAATCCACCAGTCCTATCAAGCTGTCATTTCGATCAATCCACCAGTCCTATCAAGCTATCACTTCAATCAATCCACCAGTCCTATCAAACTGTCACTTCGATCAACGCACTGCTGGCTCTACAACACACGGATCAATCCACCAGTCCTATCAAGCTATCACTCCGATATTTCCTTCATCAATTCTGTCGACATATCAATCAGCAAATTGGTAACGATCATCATCATCATCATCATCTGGTTCTACAACACACAGATCAATCTACCAGTCCTATCAAGCTATCACTTCGATATTTCGTTCATCAGTTCTGTCGACATAACAATCAGTAAATCGGTAACGATCATCATCATCATCATCAACAGCATTATTATCAGCAGCAGCAGCAGCAGCAGCAGCAGCAGTAGTAGTAGTAGTAGTAGTGGTGGTGGTGGTGGCGGTGGTGGTGGTAGTAGTAATAGTAGTAGTAGTAGTAGTAGTATCATTAATTATTGTTGTTGTTGCTGTTGTTGTTGTCTTCAATTTTTTTAATAGCTGTCTTTATTATCATTATAGCTATTATAATCGCTATCATTCTTCCTCTTCTTCCTCTTCTTCTTCTTCTTCTTCTTCTCCTCCTCCTCATCATCATCACAGGTAGTAGTAGTAGTAGTAGTAGTAGTAGTAGTAGTAGTAGTAGTAGTAGTAGTAGTAGTAGTAGTAGTAGACGTAGTTGTAGTTGTAGTTGTTGTTGTAGCAGTAGCAGTAGTAGTAGTAGTAGCAGTAGCATCAGCAGTAGTAGTAGTGTTCTATATGTTATTATTATCGTAATTTCCAAAATAATCATCAGTAGTAGAGGTAGTAGTTGTTGCTACATATCTATACGTTTTATCAAATAAATGCTCCTGGTGTTTGCAATCAAATAAGTTCGCAAATCACACTATAAAATAACAAACAAAAACAACCAGAAATACGCTCTTTCACTGCCAGCGGTTTTTCCGACGCCTGCGCCTTGCTGCTCATTTTGGTGAAGCATCCTTATCTGCATCTGACCCAGCAGTTGATGATGACATTGCTGCGCTTTTCCACAAGCCTCCCAGCACTTGGACTCCCAGCCCTGGAGCTTTCCCAGCCTTGGACTACTACATTGACGTCTGCACCCGGCAGATCACCCAGCTGCGGCCCAAGCCTCTTCGCCACTCCAATCTTTCCAGAGAGGAACAGAAGGCCTTACAAGATCTTAAGGACAGGAGAGACATCGTTGTGAAGCCTGCAGATAAGGGTGGTGCTGTTGTGGTGTGGCGCAAGGATCTTTACGTTCCAGAGGCCCGGTCGCAGCTCTCCAACTCTGCCTTCTATTGTAGCATTTCCAAGCCCACTACCAAGCCGGACAATGCCCTGATTAGACGAACCATCAAGAATGCCATTGACAGTGGTCATCTTCCTCCGCAAGCCATTTATGCAGTGACGAGGGAGCCACGGGAGTCCTTGTTCTACCTACTGCCAAAGATCCACAAGGCCAACAATCCCGGCCGCCCGATAGTGTCCGCCTGTTCTTGCCCTACCACGTTGATCTCTGATTTTCTGGATGAAGTGTTCCAGCCCCTAGTTTCTCAACTACCCACCTATGTGAAGGACACTAACCACACCCTCACCCTCCTTAATGATTTCTCTTTTCCCGATGACAGTGCTGAGAGGCATATCTTCACCATGGACATTGTGTCGTTGTACACTAACATCCCCCACAACGACGGCCTGCTTGCGGTCCACCATTTCCTTCAGAGGAGCCACCTTAGGCTGCACATCCCCACCATCATGCGTCTTACAGAGTTGGTCCTCACTTTGAGCTCATTTGCATTTTATGATAAACACTTTCAACAGCAAAGTGGGGTGGCCATGGGCACCAAGATGGGGCCTAGCTTTGCTTGCCTTTTTGTTGGTCATGTAGAAGAACAGGCGTTTAGTCAGTACACAGGTGAGACACCAGCATTCTACAGGCGCTTTATTGATGACTGTTTGGGCGTGTCTACCTGCAAGAAGGAATCTCTCCAGGACTTCATTTCCTTCATGTCTACCTTTCATCCAGCTCTACAGTATACCTGCAACATCTCTGACTCCTCTGTGTCCTTCCTCGACATTGCCATTTCCATCTTACCTTACTCCAATAGTCTTGCCACTAGTGTCTTCTATAAGCCTACCGATTCTCACAGCTACCTTTTCTACACTTCCAACCATCCCCGTGCCTGCAGAGACAGCATCCCCTACTCACAGTTCCTGCGACTGAGACGGATCTGCAGTGATGAGCAGGACTTTGAACTTCAAGCGAAGAGAATGCTTGGATTCTTCCTTGCCCGGAAGTATCCAGGGGACCTGGTTCGTGGTGCACTTGAGCGAGCTCGTGCTGTCTCTCGTGCCCAGGCTCTTGTTCCCAGAGTCAGTGATGAGCAGGACTTTGAACTTCAAGCGAAGAGAATGCTTGGATTCTTCCTTGCCCGGAAGTATCCAGGGGACCTGGTTCGTGGTGCACTTGAGCGAGCTCGTGCTGTCTCTCGTGCCCAGGCTCTTGTTCCTAGAGTCAGTCCTGATAATGAAGACCGTACAGTGGCAGTCCTCACCTACCACCCCCACAACCTCCCAGTCCGTAGTATCCTCCTCCAGAACTTCCACTTAGTTCAGCAAGACCCACATCTGAGGGAGATCTTTCCTAAGCCACCCCTCATCGCTTTCAGGAGGGATACCAACCTGAAAGACCATCTTGTGCGAGCTTCTATCCGCCCCTATGGTCCCCCCCCCTCCCCCCTGGCACTACACCATGCGGCCGCAAGGGTTGTAAGACCTGCCCTTTCATCGATGGTTCCACTGTCATCACAGGACCTGCTGGCCAGTTTACCGTAAGGACCAGTTTTAATTGTCAGTCAAAAGACCTTGTCTACGTCATCTCCTGCTCCCTGTGTACCAAGAAATACACAGGTGAGACCTATCGCAGCCTTGATGAACGGTTCAGCGAGCACCTGCGTTCCATGCGGCTTGATTATGACAACCTGTGGGCTCCCACTTCAACCAGCAGCACCATTGCGTTGTCCACGCCAAAGTAGCAGCAGTGTGGCAGAACCAGTCGACAGGACTCTACAGGCTCTTTATGGAGTCTTCAGTGATTGCCCGTCTTGGCACTCGCACCCCATATGGCATGAACACAAGGGACTGAACTCGGCAGCTCGACTTGCACCCCCGTTCTTTTCCCCCCCGCCCTTTTTTTTTTTTTTTTTTTTCTCCTCACCCCCTCCCTTCTTCCCCCTTTTTCTTTTCCCCCCTTCCCCCCCCCCCCCCCCCCCCCCCCCCCCCCCGTGTGTCTGTATTTTTCCCTCCCTGTCTCCCTTCTCCCCTTTCCCTCTTCCCCTTTACTGTTTACCACTTACACTAGCACTCACACGCAGGCACACGCTTATGCGTGCGCATACGCTCACACACACACACACACACACACACACACACACACACACACACACACACACACACACATTCTCTTCATCTCCCTCTTCCCCTTCTCCACTCTCCCCCTTTCCCTTTATTGTTTAACCCCCCCTTTCCCCCCCCCCTTTTTTTTTTTTTTTTTTTTTTTTTTTCCCAATTTCCCTCCTCCCTTCCACACTTTCCCTCCACCATCTTACAACCATGCGAGCACACAGACAGACAGGCACACGCATGCACGCGACCCCATGCGCGCACACACTCACGCACATACGGGCGGACATGTGCACATGCTTCCGTGGGCGCTCTTACACACACACATACACTTTCCCCCCTTTTTCCTTACCCCCACCCCCACCCCCCTCCCACTTTAAGTTTTCCTTTCACTGTTTAACTCTACTCACTCCTACCACTGATTGCTTTCTTTTTCTGTGAGTAGCAGTCAGCCTTTTATTCTTACTTCTTGCCCCCTTCCCTGTGCAGTTGAGAAAGGGTCTATGACCTGAAACGTACTGTTTTAGCATCTTTGTCTTCTTAATCGACGAATTTTACCCTGAGGTGAAAAAGTTTTTTTACCTTTGTTTTCTCTTCAACCAGAAATACACAAAACGCGATATTTGCAATCAAATAAAGACGCAAATTACACCATAAAATAACAAACAAAAACAACCAGAAAATTACAAAACGCGATGTTTGCAATCAAATAAAGACGCAAATTACACCAGAAAATAAACAAAAACAACCAGAAATACACAAAAACGCATACCGCGATCAAACGCTTGCACCACATCCCCGCATACCACCACCAAACCTGGCCCTATCCATTATTCCCTGCACCCATTTCCCCACCTCTCCAACACAAACAATTGCTAACAGAGCAATCTACACCCGTATTTTAAAGTGCTGTCACACTGCCAAACAACAACAGCACATATTTTGTCATTCGGTCAGAAGTAATAAGCAAAGTATTTAAGATGTTAGATTTGATTTGAAAGAGGGAAGAGAGACAGAGTATCTAAGTTCATGTTGGAGTTGATTCCGAAAGAAACAAAAGACATGACATGCAAAGACGCGTTAACCTTTAGATTTAAGATTCAGGGCGAACAGCGAACATTAGAAGAAAGAAAAACAAAAATCAGACCAGGAACAGATTTCACGTCACGGGGTGTACAGGTTCAAAAGTTCAGTCACGTGTTGAGGACGGGAAGACTCAACGGATCTAAAACAAGAGTTCCAACTTTGAACGAGATTCTTTGCTAGACAAGGAGCCAATGAAGAACACGCAGCAATGGACAAACATGGTGAAATGTAGATGAGCGAAAGATGAGGAGGACAACATAGTTTTGGACTTCTTGAATTCTGCTGATAAAACAGTTAGGGGAGCCAGACAAAATAGCGTTACAGTAATCAAGACGAAAGTGTAAACATGCGCATCACGTATACCATCAAGTCTATCTGTCATTCAGTCTAGTAACTAATCTGTACACTGGTCCATGAGCGATCAACTAGACAATTAATCAACCAACCAACAAGAAATAAAGACGAACGCAAAAGTGATTATTTTCTCAATCTATCGTGCTTCCAATAAGTCGATCAATCAATTGTTAATCAATCGGTTAAGCCAGTTGGATCTGATTATCATTCAGACTACAGTATGCTAAGATCATCTATTCCATTTCACTACATTCAACACTATGCACGTCAATCCTGTTACGAAGCTAACCAGCCAGTCAACCTACATACGATTTAGTCAATGAATTGCATGGACTGCATATGCATTTATTTACGTGGTCAGTTTATACATTTAAGAAAAATATTTCACCGAGTTCAAGCCGTTTTTTATTTTAATTTACGCTCATAGCTTTAGTAATCCCGCCGTCCGCATGAAGACTTTTTTTCTGAACAATTAATTTCAGTCAATCAATCTTCCAATCAATGCCACAGAAACCATCTTACCATATCGATCAATCATACGGATTCTTCATTGAATCGCCCTGTGTAGTTTTTACCGAAGCATGTACTTCTTACTGTTTAACGAAAGCGTTCAAAATCACGTACATGAGACAGTCAACTGTCTCTGTGTGTAACGGACGTGCTTGTGTCCTCACTGCTGCTCTAAGTATGATTGTGTGTGTGTGTGTGTGTGTGTGTGTTGCGCTATTTGGGTATTAATTCTAGGTTGTAAGATTGTTAGTCATTGGCCGAATGAATCATTTTTATTCATTGGCTGTTAAGTCTTCTTACTGCGCAATTGAAATCTACTGACGTCAGTCTTGCAACAGCCAGCCTTGAAATCTACAGCTCACGAAGTTCGGCTGAAAAAGACTTCGAGAGCCTTGATAAGCTGCTTATAGCAGGTTGGTGTTCTGTTATGTAGTGGAGGAATATAAACTAATGTTATGAACATTATTCCCCTTGTGCAGGTTTTTATAGCAGGTGACTAAGTGTTTGTATGACTGACTGACTGTAGGCTAAGCTTTGTTGAGGAATGACAGTTTGAGTAGTTAGCCGAGGATTTGAAAAAATACTGTGTCATTGATGATGAGACTAGTTGTTAGGCTAAATTGTTTTTAGGATTTGACAAGCCTAGAACTTACTTTAAACTTATGAAAACCTGATTTGGTTAACCTAAAGCTTAGACTGGATAATTCAAAGAAATTAGGAATATTTTGTTCACATTGTTTCGTACATGTTTGCTGGGAGATAAGCAAATGTTTGGAGTTTCTATTATGAGTATCTTCCCTTTTGAATATCTACTTTTGTGCCAGTTTATTTCTTTGGAACATGAAAGTGGAAAGAGGGAGTTGACCGTTCATAACAAGTTTATAAAAATTCTTTGGATTAGTGATTTCCGGTCAGAAAACATATTCATTGTACTTTTATTTTTGATGAATTTGTGAGTCCGGAAACTGGTTAATATTTATAAGAGAATTGACATCATTATGTAGTCCAGTTGAGAGATTATTTCTGAGGATATCAACAGAAGGGAAATAGTGTTGTCAGTTGGGTTAATAATTGTTACTTGTGATGTTGGAATGAGGACCGTCTGCCGTAGGACTTTGAAGAGTGGTGCGGACGTTAATGATGCTTAAAGTATAGCGGGCAGGGACTTGCCTTTTCTCTTAGTGTTTAGAGAACACGGTCTTAGGAGATTTATCTTGTGTCTATAGCTTCTAGCTGGAGGAGGGACACAGTTGCTGACTGGAGATCTGGCGGAAGGAACGACATAGGCATCTGTCGACTAGTGGGGTGCGGCCGAAAAAGAGCAGAGAGAGTTGAGAGTTGCTGCTGTGGGAGTGGACGCGGAGGTCCTCACCAGTTTGGTTTATCGGCAAAGGGTGGCTGGAGTCGAAGCCAAAGAAAACCCGTTTGTGCTGAGTGTGCGAAGTGTGTACTATGAAACCCAGAAACTGGGGGATTTGAACTGGATCTGTGTTAGTTTAGAAATATGTATGTAACTTGGGAGTGGATTCTGTTGTTGGGAGGAAAGAAGATAATATTAATTAAATCAATGTCCTTTCTGGGATGCCCACTCAAAACAATATGTCTGCAGAATGTGAGTGTGGTGAGGAAAGTGTATGAATGAGGCTGGGGAAAAATAGAACACGCACAACGCTGTCACTGTTCTCTTCTTTATTCTTACTCGCTTTCACGCTGTCTGTGACAGTGTCATTCACACGCACGCGCGCACACACACCACCACCACACACACACAATATTGAAGTTACTTTCTCCAAACACACACACCACCACACACACACACACAATATTGAAGTTACTTTCTTCAAACACACACACACCACCACCACCACCACCACACCACACACACAATACTGAAGTTACTTTCTTCAAACACACACACACACACACACACACCACACAATTTTGGGAGATTTATTTCTACACACACAAACTCATACCCCCCCCCCCCCCCCCCACACACACACACACACAAACGGAAGTGCGCTCGCGCGTACGCACACACGCATGCACACAACACACATACACATTCACACGCGCGCGCGCGCTCACGCACGCACGCACACACACACACACACACACACACAACATACGTACACACACACACACACACACACACACTTGCCCCACCCATACTCTGTCACGATTTTCCTTATCACTGTACCAACAGACTGGATTTTTTGTTGTTGTAATCTTTGACATGGTGTTGACCCCAAATCGTCTCACCCCCCCCCCCCTCCCCCCAACTCCCCCCCCTCCCTCCCCAACGTCTTCCGTCTCCATCCCCCGTTCTTTTGCTTTCTCTCTCTCTCTCTCTCTCTCTCTCCCTGTATTTCTTCTTTGTCTCGTGGTTAGTGGTTTGTTTGTTTGTTTTTGATAACTGGAGTGAAATATTGGGTGTTTGGTTCTGTGTGTAGGTAGATAGATAGAGAGAGAGAGAGGGGGGGGGGGAGAAAGAGAGACACAGAGAGAAAGATGAGAGAGAGGAAGGGAGAATAACTATCTATCTAGGGGTTGGGGAGACGATTTGGGGTCAAGCTAGCAAGCTAGCTAGCTAGGAAGATACAAACAATAGATAGATAAATAGAGGATAGACTGATAGGTAGACAGACTGACAGGATAGATAGACAGACAGACAGACAGATGGGACATATCTATATTTATCTATCTAGATAGTTAAATATTAAAATTTAGAGTGCGAGAGACAGAGACACACATAGGGAGAGATGCCTATGTAGGTAGACTGATAGACAGGTAGGTAGGTAGTTATACTGACTGATATAGAAGGATAGATAAATTGATACAGACAGACAGATAGATAAACAGATAGATAAATAGATATGCAGATAGATGGATAGACATGTAGATAAACAGATAGGTAGATATGTAGAGAGATGGATAGACAGACAAATTGTTAGATGGACAGATAGACAGACAGACGACATATAGATCGATCGATCGATAGACTGATTGATTGATAGATAAATAGAGAGAATAATAGACAGGCAGGCTGACTCATTAATGAATAGATAAGTACATTTTTGTAGATGTTATTAACGACTGTCCACTGTTGGAGCGCACTAAAATACCTAAAGTGGCAATAAAGAGAGTCTAAAAAAATAATATAGAAGAAGAAGAAGAAGGAGGAGGAGGAGAAGGAGGAAGAGAAGAAGAAGAAGAAGAAGAAACTCGGTGCCGCTGTCCACTCACAAATGATCTGGTTCTAGAATCCAGATATTCGGCAGAGTGGTGTTGTCATGGAATTATTTTCAGATAAAGTAAACACCCTCCCACCTACTTTCTTACACACACACACACACACACACACACACACACACACACACACACACCACAAGAGAGAGAGAGAGAGAGAGAGTTCAGACTTCAGAATTTTATTCAGTAAGGCCATTGGCCCATTTGAAGGGGAATGAGTACAATCTTTCACATCATAATTATGTAAGAAACAAATCGTTTACCAGGTAATAAAAAAATAAACAAGAACAACCATCCCACCAAGAACATCACCTAAGATTGTCATTATTTCTCTGATCTTACTCGCCTTAAACGAAAACATACCTAAATTCCTAGTAACCTCTTAACTGTCAGAGTGAATTCGCTCGAGAGACAGACACTTTGACACTTTGATGTTTTATTGTCATTACCAAAGAGGTCTTTTGACAAGGGCGGAGGGGGTAACAGAACAATAACATTTCCCTCTTCCTTTCCTTGCAAATAGTACACATTCATTCTTAGTGTGTATCAAATCAAAGGTTAACAAAAACAAATAAATTCGTAACATTTCATTATGTCCTCACGCACAGGAGTAATGCCGTAAGGTTTGAAAAAACAAAATCTGAAGACTGACTCGACCATCCACTCAATCAAATGATGACATTGTATCTTACTGATCTCTGTCGTGTTCTCATCAGATGATGAACTTGTCATTAAATCAGTTGCGAAATTCATCGCGGAAGCATTGAAAATTAGACAGATGAAGGATAGTGAAATTTAAGATAATGCATATTATTAGAGATATGTGAATGAATGTTATCATTCATTCATCGCTTGAGAGAGAGAGAGAGAGAGAGGGAGGGCGGGACGTACGGGCTGCGGTGACGTTGGCCAGCTGGGCGAGCTTGTCCAGGGTGTCGGTGATGCAGCTGTCGTCCGTACAACACACGTGGCACTCGCCTTCAGGCCCGTGACCTTTGGTGCCCCCAGCAGGACAGTCGGCACTTTGGTCATCAGCGCCCACGTGGCACTCCTTGGACCAGTAAGAGTGCAACGGTGTTTTGCTTATGTAACTCTCTCTCTCTCTCTCTCTCTCTCTCTCTCTCTCTCTCTCTCTCTCTCTCTCTCTCTCTCTCTCTCTCCTCTCTCTCTCTCTCTCTCTCCTCTCCACCACCTCCTCCTCTTTCGCCTCCTTCCCCTGTCTTACACACACACACACACACACACACACACACACACAGAGGCGCGCGCGTGAGCGCACACACACACACACACACACACACACACACACACACACACACACACACACACACACGCAAACACACACACACACACACACACACACACACACACACACACACACACACACACACGAGAGAGAGAGAGAGAGAGAGAGAGAGAGTCAGTCACTAGACCCTGGAACATTAAAGCTAAGCGTATAATATTACGAATCTGTGAACACAGGAGAATGAAAGGACTCCTCACTGGAGGGGCCTGAATGTCCCAAACAGCTACGACTCACCCTCTTCGGGTGGCATTTCACATCAATGTGGGGTCCGCCGTACATGATCTGACACACCTGTCAATATCAAAACAAAAACAAGACTCTATCAGCATAACGTGAAATGTGCTCGTCTGTGATAAATAGCAGGAAATGTGAGCAGGACTGACGGAGACGGACAGACAGACAGATCGAGAGGCAAACTGAGAGAACAGATATAAGCTAACACAAAGAAGCAAGCGCAAGCACACAGACACAGACACACACACACAACACACACCTCTCTCTCTCTCTCTCTCTCTCTCTCTCTCTCTCTCTCTCACACACACACACACACACACACACACGCACACACACACACACACACATACACACACACACACACACACACACACACACACACACAACAACACACATTCCTGTTACTCCCCCCTCTCTCTCTATCATGCACACACACGCGCGCGCGGGCAAACACACACACACATACATAGAGAGAGAGAGAGAGAGAGAGAGAGAGAGAGAGCATTAAAACAATGGTAATAACAGTTATGATGAACGCATAACATCTAAACTAATAATGATATTAACAATGATCACAATAACGATAAAACAGAATATGATAATGAAGAAGAAGACGAAGAAGAAGAAGATAATGATGATGATGATGATCATAATGATGATGATGATGATAATTGTTATATGATTATTATCATTATTATGAATTAATGACTAAATGAACAACAATAATAATAGCAAAACTGCAACATCAAATGACACTACTACTACTACTACTACTGAAGATGATGATGATGATGATGATGATGTCGTCGTCGTTGTCATCGTCGTCGTCGAAGTAGTAGTAGTAGTAGTAGTAGTAGTAGTAGTAGCAGTAGTGGTGGTAGTAGTAGTAGTGGTAGTATCAGCATCAGCTTTATCATCATCATCGTCCTCCTCACTGTCATCATATCCATCACTACCGCCACTATATATCTTCAATCCTTACATCCTCAAGCCTTTCTCATTTCCCCTTAAGCTTCCTTCTGTTCTTCCAATATCTTTTTTTTCACTGTGTCCCCTTCCTTGACAACGACAGCAATGGCCATGATGAAGACGACGACGACGGCGATGATGAAGAGGAGGACGAGGAGGAGGAGATGGAGGAGGAGAAGAAGGAGAACATTAAGATGATAAAGTTGAGGACGGAGACCCAGAGGTCAAGGACGACGACGAGGATGATGATAATGATGATAATGATGATGGTGATGACGATGATGATGATGATGATGGCAACGACGATGACAAAGAAGATAACGTTGACAATGTGATAATGATGATTTTAATGATGAAAACGGTACTGATGGTAATGATGATGATGATAATGATGATGACGATGACGACGACAACGACGATGACGAAGAAGATGATGTTGACAATGTGATAATGATGATGTTAATGATGAAGATGGTGATGATGATGATAATGACGACAACGACGACAACGACAATGACGATGATGATGATGATGATGATGACGATGACGATGATGATGAACCGCTGACCTCTTCATGGTGACAATCCCTATGGTGATTCAGACAGCCTGGGAAGCCGTGATCCGGTCCGGGTCCTCCACAGTCATAGCACCTCACCGACGTCCCGGGTTCAGGATGGTGAGGCTGGGCCGCCGAGAGCCCTGACAACCACAACCAACGACCACAATCAGAATCAGACCGAGAACAGGAAGCGAAACCGGAACCAGAATCAGGATAGGAAGAAGAACCAGAGTCAAAAGCATACTGTGTGAGTCAGAGCTAGAATCAGAAACAGAACGAAATAGAAGCAGAACACAAATCAGAATCCGAAACAGACTACGATGCCAAAGCAAACGCAGAACTAGAATCAGAACAGAAGTAGATGTGGGATTGAAAGCAGAACAGAAGCTTTAGTAGAATGACAGAGAGTTTCAGAATCAAAGGCTGAACCAGGATCAGAAACAAAATCTGAATGAGAAACGAAACAGAATCCGAATCAGAAACACAAGCAAACCAAGATCCAGAGTAAGGAATGATACAAGAATGTTCTTTATAATGGCTGAATGCCGATACGTTTACAAACTTTAATTATGAAGATTTCCTCCACATTCTTTTATGCAAGTTTGTTTCGCCAGAAGTATTTTTTTTATGATCAAACAAAAAGTGTGTGAGTGTGTGTATGTGTGCGTGCGTGCGTACGTGTGTGTGTGTGTGTGTGTGTGTGTGTGTGTGTGTGTGTGTGTGTGTGTGTGTGTGTGTGTACGCGCGCGAGCTGAGGGGAGGATTTTAAAGCACACAGTGTAGAAGAATATCCTTTTGTAGCCCCTTCACTTAAAATGCAGGTCTTTCTTTTGCAGCAACAATTTGACACCGGGATGGTCTTTAACATTCTAATTACCCCCGTCTTTAAAGATGGAAGAGACTATGAACCGGTTTTATCATCGCTTTTAAATGTAAATGTCTTGAGCCCTTCAAGTTTCCTGGGACGGTGCAGGATTATTGCTCCCGGCTTGTTGGTTTGGCAGTTGATGACAGTACTTCTCGGTGACTCACTGGAAACCTTCAGAAGTATCTCTGTCTTGTCTGCCTTTTGGCCGACTCTGCGGAAAGACCCGCTGACGTTGGATAAAGATCCACGGACCATTGGGAACGTGCTGCCGATAGCAGGAAAGACAGCAACCGGGAAACCCCAGAAGGGACACGTAAGACTGTGTGGCAATAGCGTGGCAGTGTCTGGACTTGTACTGGCTTTACCCGCCAGCGAAACAGCAACGATTGGGACTGCGGATCGCGCGCAGCAGTTCGCTTGGTTGTGGCGTGTTTTGCTGGTGGGCTCTAGAGTTATGAAGTATGGGCACGCACAATCATGGGGACGCTTCCGTGGAAATTCTGTTGTGTCGTGTCCAGTGGCCATGAAGCGATGGGAATCTGCCAGTGAGCAGTTATGTCCCTTGACATCCTAATTCAATGCCCTGTGCATGCCTTATGGCCACACAGCGCAGGCTTCAATGGTGTTGTAGGATTGCCATGGCTGGTTGGCTCAACAGTTCAGGACAGTAATTCCCTGATGGGTCCCACTTGCACCTTCGCGTGTATTTTTTCTCTCGTTAAGTCATCTTGCATCAACCTCTGAACCCTCCAAACACGTGGAGTGTGGTGTTTTAAACAAGGTATACCTTAGAAAAGCTCTCTCTCTCTCTCTCTCTCTCTCTTCTCTCTCTCTCTCTCTCTCTCTCTCTCTCTTCTCTCTCTCTCTCTCCCATCATACACATAGAGAGAAAAAGCTAAACGTATCAATCTGTATGCATCTCTCTCTCTCTCTCTCTCTCTCTCTCTCTCTCTCTCTCTCTCCCCCACACACACACACACACACATATATATATATAATATATATATATGTATGTATGTATATATGTTTCCAATCTTTGCCAAGTCATTATTATAATGACGGAAGAATTGTTAGCCTGCACTTGTTTTCCCCCACTACTTAATTGTTGAGCACTATATTTTGGTCAATCAGTGGGAGATTGCATCCCTTCGGAGATCCAAGTGAAGGTTGTTCTGCACATTTCTTAGCCGCTGACAATACTTGGGTTATTGAACAGCAGAGCTGACCACTCAGACTGTTCCATGTCTTTTGATCTCCCTTGCATCCTTGAATGGATCCTCAAGCATAGGCTCAAAGATTGTCTCCTACATTTTATACTGCTTGCATAATGTTTTTAGTTTTTCAGCAACTTTTTTCCTCTCCACACTTTCGTTTTGTTTCTTTTACTACCCTTCGCTGACTGCTTTGGGGGTACTGTTGGATTCTTCTTTGAACCCTTGGTGGTGAGAACACCACATAATTATGGACTGTGGTGCGTCTGTATTTGACGCTAAGAGCACTGGTTCAATCATTCGTGTCTCTTGATGAGTCTGATCCAGCGGGCGAAAGGCCTGGAGCAGGCAATATAAATAGATCCGCGTTCGAGAGAGAATACGATGGTTGTTACATACAGCTAGCAAAGAGTTTTACACACACACACACACACACACACACACAATATATATATATATAAAATATATTTGTTTAATTTTGTATTCCCGTTTTATAAATCTACATTTTTTTTAATCTTTGCTAAGGTATTATTATGATGGAAAATTGATAGCCTGCACTTGTTTTCCCCCACTACTTATTTGTTCAACATTATATATATATATATAATATAATATAGACAGAGAAAAACAATCAGATGCATCTGTAGACAGATAGGTATAATTATGCGTAGAGACTCAGACTAAGGGAATTCAAGACCCAGCTCGGTGCTATCCTTCGCACAAAAACATCTCCGTTTCCTTCTTCCTCCCGCCCCTGCGGTCTGTCTGCTTTTCTCGGTTCGTTGCGTACTTGCCCCCCCTGCTAAGGAGCTTATATAGCCCTCCTGAATATAATATCTATTATTAATAACATCATCATCAAATGAAAACACTGTAAAACAGTCAGCTATTTATTTATACAATGGATCCAAGGGGCGAAGTATGTATAGAACAAAGCGAAGTATGTATAGAACATCAATTTGCGACATGTAGTAATCACGATGCATAAGTATGTATAGAACATCAATTTGCGACATGTAGTAATCACGATGCATATCCCCCCATTCTAAGGAGCTTTTTTGGCCTTTGTGAATTAAAAAAAAACAACAACATTGGAGTCTTGATCGAATCTCTCTCTGTCCCTCCCCTCTCTTTCCACCTCTGTCGGTCTCTCTCTCTCTCTCTCTCTCTCTCTGTCCAACTCCCATTATCTTCCAATACGTACACTTTTCTAATTTTTTTTCCTACCTCATCCCCCCCTTCCTTTTGTTCCTTCGTCCTCCCTCAATGTCATTGCAAGCGCTAATTCCCAGGATAAGGAAACAAACAATCAAAACACGAGAAGAAGAAGAAGAAACAAACAAAATGCAACCAACAGCGACAAAACCCAACCAAACCAATGAACCAACCGAAGAAACACAACAGAAAAGAAAGAAAGAAAGAAAAAAGCGGCAAAGCACCTACCAACGAGGACCACAATCAGAAGAAGGGACATGGTTCTACGGCAGGAACAGACAGACTGGTGCTGTTGATGATGGACACTGGGGAGGGGTCAGCTGGGTCTGACCCGTGTTCCAACCTGACCACGTATATATAGGTGACCCCTTTCTGACCAAGGTCACCGTCTACCTGCCGCGCCGCTGCTGCTGGACATGCTGGACATGCTGGGGGGGGGGGGGACAGGGGGGAAGAGGGTCAATTCATCCATACGGACTGCGGAGGGGGGGGGGGGGGGGGTGAGGGGTGGTATTGAAGGGAAAGAAGGTACAGGGGAAGCAGACTTAACCGAAACTGACAGGGAGCCCTGGAGAACTGTGTCGGTATATATTGCGCTCTTAGACTACTAGATAATTTGCAGCAGCATAAAACAAAATGACGTTCGTCTTCTTTTCCATTTTAACATAAAGGACAAGTCAAATCCATCCCAGTTTGTTTACTGTAACGATACCGGTGTTGTGCTATGTCTGATATTCCCAGTCTAGATTTGGTCATTGTCAACATTTAGAGAGAGAGAGAGAGAGAGAGAGAGAGAGAGAGAGGAGAGAGAGAGAGCACAGCAGACTTTTCATTCCTGACACCAACACGAAAATGCATGGATGTTTAACATTTATGTAACCATCCGAATGATTTTTTGGACGGGTGAGAGGGAGGGGGATGGGGGTAACTCGCTTTCAGGGGAACCAATGTTGAAACCAGCCCCAACTGAGTGGTCACAAGATAGGACTGCCACTGGAAAGGTCAAACATAGATAGTTTGCTATCAGTGCACAACGACGACGCTCGGTCATGCAAATAGTGAAAGGGTTTGTGGGGAAAATGTGTGCGTATGTGGAGGTATAGGTGGCGGGGCGGTTGGGAGGAGGGGGGGGGGGGGGGGCGCATCTGTGGTGGTGACTGACCTGGTTACGTGTGTACTCTAAATCTTCGTGACCATTTCAAAGACTGGATTGGATTTGAAACTGATTGGATTTCGGACAGAGGCCGGTGGTATGTTCGAAAATTGACTCATTTGAATTACGTTCTCTTCCTGTTCATATGAAAGAAAATAAAGGCCAAAGTACAGTGTGCTAGAAATAAAAAAAACATTTAGTTAATCGCTCCACCAACTAATCATTTCACCACAATGGAATCCAGTGTAATGAGTACAAAAACGTGTATCACAGTCCGCGATAAATACAGAATAGTACGCTATCAATCGCTCCACTATCTAATCGATAAATCAAAGTGCACTTCGTGTATTGACAAGAAAAAAAATCACTAATCAGTTCAACAAACAAGACATATATCAAAACGATGTATATAATCATAAAAAAAGAATATATCATCAATCGCTCCGTAAAAAAAAAAATCAATAATCCAACGTAGAGCGTTGTGCAATCAATGCGAAAAGAGTCTGATATCCCATTCAGCCTCTTGTACAATCAGTAAACACATGATGTCTCATATCCCATTCAGCCTCTTGTACAATCCGTAAACCACAATGGCTCATATCCCATTCAGCCTCTTGTACAATCAGTAAACCACAATGTCTCATATCCCTTTCAGCCTCTTGTACAATCAGTAAACCACAAAGTCTGATATCCCATTCAGCCTCTTGTACAATCAGTAAACCACAATGTCTCATATCCCATTCAGCCTCTTGTACAATCAGTAAACCACAAAGTTCTGATATCCCATTCAGTCTCTTGTACAATCAGTAAACCACAATGTCTCATATCCTATCCAGCCTCTTGTACAATCAGTAAACCACAAAGTCTGATATCCCATTCAGTCTCTTGTACAATCAGTAAACCACAAAGTCTGATATCCAATTCAGCCTCTTGTACAATCAGTAAACCACAAAGTCTGATATCCCATTCAGTCTCTTGTACAATCAGTAAACCACAATGTCTCATATCTCATTCAGCCTCTTGTACA
>CM065735.1:31526160-31533660 GCA_033310375.1 Conus canariensis | reverse complement strand
TGGATTCTGTCATTGACAAGCTTTTCATGAGGTGGTTGGACAGCAGCTTGCTGGATTTGAATCCTTTTAAAACAGATTCTGAACACAGGCAAACATTAATCAATGCTAGTTCAATCGTATGGATAGGCACCTTATCGGACATTGACCTATTCAGTCTGCATCTAAATTCCTACCACCGCGCAATCAAATGAAGCCTGCAGTAGAATTTTGTTTTCCTGTAGTCAAATGGTTAGAGCATTTGCCTGCGGAGCCGACTTTTGTGCGTTCGAACCACACATGCGGTCAGATATTTTTCGGTTAAACCCCCTCTCTGTCCAGCCAGCAGTACATGGGTCATCTGATTCTGTTCCAAGGAAGATTAAAAAGCGGCACACACACACACACACACACACACACACACACACACACACACACACACACACACACACACGCACGCACGCACGCACGCACGCACGCACGCAGGCACGCACGCACACACACACACACACACACACACACACACACACACACACACACTTTTACTTCTGGCTTGTCTGTTATATAGTAATCTGTATCACCTAAACCCTGAGAGACATAAAAGCGTAGGGTGTATGGAGAACAATGTTCAAATCCCTTCATAAGGGACTATGACCCATTTAAATGAATCCCCTCTCTCTCTCTCTCTCTCTCTCTCTCTCTCTCTCTCTCTCTCTCTCTCTTCTTAGCGGCACCATCAATGACTTCATGAGTCACCTTCAGTATACTAAGCTCATGCATTCTTATGTATAACGCACAAGAGCTCACCAATTACGTCATAAACATATGACCACTGCATTTGGGCAATCAGATGGCAATATCGTTTAACTCTTTAGCATACATTTCAAAAAGATACATGATCTAAAAAGAACGACAAAAGAGTTTTGTGGAAATCACCGAGGGAGGGAAACCATGTTGGTGATTTGTGTGTGTGCATTAACAAGGTTCCCTGAACAAGTTTACTCCCTTGGCTCTTTTATCTTGCTTGACCTCCTAGCATTACCGCCCTTTGTTGGATTGAAAGGCAGACGACAGTTTTTATTTGGCTGTTGTTGACAAAAGATGGTGCAAGAGCTGAATGTTACTATTAGCGACACCACCAGCAGCAGCAACACTACTACTACCACTACTATATGCTGGTGCTGCTGCTGCTGCTGTTACCGACCGCTGCGGCTGCTGTTGCTGCTGCTACTACCACTTCTCTTCTGACAGGAGTACTTCTCTTTGTTTTTAAGGAGTGTAGTGTGTAGAGCAGAGTAGAACTCGCAGAAGTAGAAGAATAAAACGGAAGAGAGTGAGAGGGTTGCATTATGACACCAGGCATGAAAGAATACCTCAGTCTATTAAAATTATCATAAGCAGCAGCAGCAGCATCGTGACTCGAAAAACAAACTTTTGGGATTTTTTTGTTGTTGTATATTCCACGAACAGTCAATCAGTCACCAGAGCTGAGCGCTGTAGAATGTTTTTATCGTGGGCCATATCTTACAGTTTCGCTACTTCCACACCCATGGTTTCCAGTCTTTGCATAAAGATAACCGCTTTGTCTTCCGTGGATGTATGGTCATCACAGTCTGCATCCCAGCTAGACATGCTCCAGATCCTTGATGGTCCTTGTGCATCCAGTCTTCCAGAATGACCCGCATCGGCAGCATTTCAGCGGTCTGGTGAGGATTAGTTTCAGGGTCCAGAGACAACAGAAAGAACCCGCTCAATGCCATACTCCAGGCGACTGAATATAGAACTATCCCCCCCCCTTCTTTGCCAGAGTACTGCACACTACGTTGTAGCTTGTCCCAGTGACGGTATTGGGTGGATTGACGTCGTTTTGCCACATTTCGTCGTCGTCATCAGCATCATCATCCATCATCTGATTTGATGAAACTGATGATGAGCCCAACATTTATACGATCCCAGTGCTTGCACATAACACAGTATTGTGGACTCCAGAGGTTGTTGGACATGAGACCTGTCTTTGTCGTGTTGGGCTAGAAGCCAGTATCAAACTGACCAGCTGTATTATTATTATTATTATTGTTATTATCATTATTATTATCATTATTATCATCATTATCATTATTATTATTATCATTACTATCATCATCATCATCATCATCATCATCACATCATCATGACAACGACGACGACGAAGACGATGATGACAGTGATAATGACGGTGACGACGACGATGACCACGACGACGATGACGATAAAACAACAACAACAACAGTAATTATATTTTTTATCATCATCATCATCATCATCGTCATTATTATTATTATTATTGTTAATTAATGACGATGATGATGATGGTGATGATGATGATGATGATGATGATGATCATCATCATCATCATCATCATCATCATTATTATTGTTATCATTATTATCATTGTTGTTATTATTATCATTATCATTATTATTATTGTGGTGGTTATTGTTGTTATTGTTATTGTTATTATTATTATTATCATTATGATATCAGCAGCAGCAGCAACACCATTACTATTATTATTATTATCAACATAATTTTCATCATTATCATCATCATCATCATCATCATCATCAGCAGCAGCAGCAGCAGCAGCAGCAGCAGCATCATCATCATCATCAATCATCATAATTACTATTGTTATCATTTCTATCATTACTATTATCATTAATTTTCATTATTATCATCAACATCATTATTATTTTTGTTATTATTGTTGTTGTTGTTATTATTATTATTATTACTATTATCATTATATCATCATCATTATTGTTGTTGTTGTTGTTGTTGTCATTGTTATCATTACTATCATTATTATTATTATTATTAATTTTCGTTATTATCATCATCATCATTATCATTGTTATTGTTATTATCATTATTATTGTTATTATTATTATTATTATTACTACTACTACTACTACTACTACTACTACTACTACTACTAATGCTGCAATAACAACGACAACTACAACAACAATCATCATAGTCATCATCATCATCATCATCATGACAACAAAAACTACAACAAAAACAACAATACCCATAACCAAACCACAAACATAATGTAGTGAATTTAACTGGATGTAGCCACAAATAGCCGTGGTGAACTATTTACGCGCATTGTATCCGTTCTCTTCTTCACATGTGGATCAATTCAAGACGAGAACAGGCCCTTCTCTGGGCAGGACTGGGGTTTGAACGGTTGACGCTAACTGTAAGGCGATCATCCAGACAATGCTGGGGCCACTGCAAGAGTTCGAGCTCCCCTTCCTTTCTCCCATCACCTCACTCCACTTCCCTACTCCATCCTCTCCCGATATAGGTCTGCCCACCCAATATGATGACTGTGCCAGGGGCAACTGTCAATGCCTTGGTGACTGTGCAGGCAACTGTCAATGCCTTGGTGACTGTGCCAGGGACAACTGTCAATGCCTTGGTGACTGTGCCAGGGACAACTGTCAATGCCTTGGTGACTGTGCCAGGACAACTGTCAATGCCTTGGTGACTGTGCAGGGACAACTGTCAATGCCTTGGTGACTGTGCCAGGGACAACTGTCAATGCCTTGGTGACTGTGCCAGGGACAACTGTCAATGCCTTGGTGACTGTGCCAGGGACAACTGTCAATGCCTTGGTGACTGTGCCAGGGACAACTGTCAATGCCTTGGTGACTGTGCCAGGGACAACTGTCAATGCCTTGGTGACTGTGCCAGGGACAACTGTCAATGCCTTGGTGACTGTGCCAGGGACAACTGTCAATGTCTTGGTGACTGTGCCAGGGACAACTGTCAATGCCTTGGTGACTGTGCCAGGGACAACTGTCACCAGAGCCACGGTGACAATTCCTGGGGAGACAGAGCCATGGTGACAGCTGCTTTGGACAACAAAGACTTGGTGAGTGAGTTAGCTAGTTAGTTAATGTAAAGTCTCTTCATCGTGTCGATGATTTTAAACTCTAGCATCAAAAGCATCAACAAAAATTGTTAATTTTTTAATATCATCAACAACAACACAATTTTACGGGGGAAAAAAAAAGAAGAAAGTAGAGAGAGAGAGAGAGAGAGAGAGAGAGGAGAGAGAGAGAGAGAGAGAGAGAGAGAGAGACAGACAGACAGACAGACAGACAGACAGACAGAGACAGACAGCAGACAGAGAGAGAGAGAGAGAGAGAGAGAGAGAGAGAGAAGAGAGAGAGAGAGTTACAAGAAACGAGCAATAGGACTACATAACAAATAACTAGCTAATCTAAATATTGAAAGGTTGAAAAGATTACTGACCCCAAAATAACTTCACATTAGAAACAGGCAAAATACATTCTACGACTTACGGAGATAGGAAAGCTTTCATTGAAGCACGTTTTACCAGTACATGCTCAATTGTGAGCTGTGCAGAGCAGACACACTTAATGTCTTTACAGTACTTAGTCTTTAAAGCATTTAACAAAAGTCTGCACAACAAAGACTTGGTGCCAGTCCTAGGAACGATAAAGCCTTGGTGACAGTCCTTGGAACAACAAAGCCTTGGTGACAGTCCTTTTAACAACAAAGCCTTGGTGACAGTCCTTGTAACAACAGAGCCATGGTGACAGTCCTTAGAACAGCAAAGCCATGGTGACAGTGCTTGGAACAACAAAGCTTTGGTGACAGTCCTTGGAACAACAAAGACTTGGTGGCAGTCCTTGAAACAACAAAGACTCGGTGACAGTCCTTGAAACAACAAAGCTTTGGTGACAGTCCTTGGAACAACAATGCCTTGGTGACAGTCCTTGGAACAACAAACAAGCCTTGGTGGACAGCCTTGGAACAACAAACCTGGTACAGTCTTGAACACAAAGCTTGGTGACAGTCCTTGGAACAACAAAGCTTGGTGACAATCCGTTGGAACAACAAAACCATGGTCACAGTGTTTGGAACAACAAAGTCTTGGTGACAGTCCTTGGAACAACAAAGCCTTGGTGACAGTCCTTGGATCAACAATACCATGGTGAGTGTTTGGAACAACAAAGCCTTGGTGACAGTCCCTGGAACAACAAAGCCCTAGTGACAGTCCTTGGAACAACAAAGCCTTGGTGACAGTCCTTTTAACAACAAAGCCTTGGTGACAGTCCTTGTAACAACAAAGCCATGGTGACAGTCCTTAGAACAACAAGCCATGGTGACAGTCCTTAGAACAACAAAGCCTTGGTGACAGTCCTTGGAACAACAAATCCTTGGTGACAGTCTTCGGAACAACAAAGACCTTGGTGACAGTCCTTGGAACAACAAAGCTTTGGTGACAATCCTTTTAACAACAATGCCTTGGTGACAGTCCTTGTAACAACAAAGCCATGGTGACAGTCCTTAGAACAACAGAGCCTTGGTGACAGTCCCTGGAACAGCAGAGCCTTGGTGACAGTCCTTGGAACAACAAAGCCTTGGTGACAGTCCTTGGAACGACAAAGCCTCGGTGACAGTCCTTGGGAACAACAAAGACTTGGTGACAATCCTTGGAGCAACAAAGACTTAATGACAGTCCTTGGAACAACAAAGCCATGGTGACAGTCCTTGGAACACCAAAGACTTGGTGACAGTCCTTGGAACAACAAAGACTTAATGACAGTCCTTGGAACAACAAAGCCATGGTGACAGTCCTTGGAACACCAAAGACTTGGTGACAGTCCTTGGAGCAACAAAGCCTTGGTGACAGTCCTGTGAACAACAAAGCCTTGGTGACAGTCCTTGGAACAACAATGCCTTGGTGACAGTCCTTGGAACAACAAAGCCTTGGTGACATTGGTACAACAAAGCCTCGGTGACAGTCCTTGGAACAACAAAGCCTTGGTGACAGTCCTTGGAACAACAAGACCATGATGACAGTTCTCCGAGCCTCAGTGTGTGTTCAGGAAAACAAAGCCATGGAGAAGGCGCTTAGCACGAACGAATCATTGTGAAAGTGCCCAGGAATAGAAAGCCATGGTGAAAATACCCACCATAACCACAAAGCAATTGAGAAGGTGCCCAATATACTTATGGAGCCACAAACCAAAAGATACTGTAACAGTGCGCCGCAAGAATCCAAACAAAGCCACCATAGTGAAGGTGACGAGGACAATCAAACCATAGTTACGGTGTCCGCGACAAAAAAAAACAAACAAACTATGCTGTCCAGGACAACAAAAAATAACAAGATGCAAAGCATATAAACGTACTCCCAGTTTATCTTGAATACTCGTGAGATACTCCATAAAGAGGAAAAACCGTTTCTGGCCGTTATAGCCGTTAGTAACGGGCTATTCTGGTAAACATCGGCCATCATCTGTGACCCATAATGAACACACCTATAAATGTTCAGAAAGATCGGCCAAGTACTTTCTGAGATATTCCATAAAGAAGAAAACTGTTATGGGCCGGTATAGCTATTAGTAACAGCTATAACGGCAAAACATCGGGCATGATCCGTGACCCATAATGAACATACCTACACATTTTCAGAAAGATAGGCCAAGTACTTTCTGAGATATTCCATAAAGAACAAAAACCATTATGGGCCGTTATAGCCACTAGTAACGGCTATAATGGTAACATAACACATCAGGCATCATCCATGACCCATAATGAACATGCCTACAAATTTTCAGAAAGATCGGCCATGTACTTTCTGAGATATTCCATAAAGAAGGAAAACCGTTACGGGCCGTAATGGCCGTTAGTAACGGCTATAACAGTAAAATAACACATCGGGCACGATTCTTGACGCATAATGAACGTACCTACACATTTCCAGAAAGATCGGCTAGGTACTTTCTGAGATATTCCATAAAAAAAGAAAAACCGTTATGGGCCGTTATAGCCGTTAGTAACGGATATAACGGTAAAATAAAACATCGGGCATCATCCGTGATCCATAATGAACATGCCTACAAATTTTCAGAAAGATCGGCCCAGAACGTTCTAAGATATTCCTTTAAGAAGGAAAACAGTTATGGCCGCTAGTAACGGCTATAACGGTAAAATAACACCTCGGGCATCATCCATGACCCATAGTGAACATGCCGACAAATTTTCAGAGATCGGCCAAGTACTTTCCAAGATATTCCATAAAGAACGAAAACCGTTATTTATGGCCGTTAGTAACAACAACAACGTTGTGATGACCGCGTCAGAGACATCAAAGTCATGGAAAATGATGTGTGGGATAACAAAGCCTGAGTGGCCTTTGTCCAGGATAACAAAGCCATGACAGTAATGTCCAGGAAAACAAAACCAAAGTGACAGTGTCCAGGACATAAAAAACTATGTTGACAGTGTCTGGGATAACATAGACATGGTTGTAAAAACATGCCATCAACAACAACAAAGTCTTGGTAACATTTCAAAAAGCCATGGTGACAATATTCAGAACAAACAGCTACGGCGGATAGTGTCCACGACAAAAAGCCATGGTAACAGCGTCCAGGACAGCAGAAACATGGTGACATTGCGGACAATAAAGCCATGGTGACAATATCCAGAACA
>CM065735.1:31473660-31513660 GCA_033310375.1 Conus canariensis | reverse complement strand
TTTCCAATTGCTCATTGTACGTCCATGCCCAGGTTTTCACGTTTACTCTTTAGCTTGAATTTGATTCCAATTCACTGAAACTAGTATCACTTTCCTCCGATGTTGAAGACTAAATCTCCTTTTGTCCTCTATTTGAGGAACTCCATTTCAGGTGAGTTACTCTCACTTGTCTGCCTCTCGGTAGAGAGCTAATTAAAACGTCGTCACGCGCAACACCGATATTGACATTGCCATGGATACAGTCACATAAGAACTTCATGCACACACAAATCTCTTCCATTGCTGATATCTCCTAGAAACTGAATCGCATCGTGTTAAAACTTCATACCCTGTGATTTAGTACTCTGGGACGTGCTCTTTTGTCACTTCTTGTTGTGAATAAAACACATATTAATGCAGAACGGAGAAGGGTTGGGAAACGATTTGTCTCAACGTGTGTGGTCTTTGAAACTTACCACGGATTATCAGAAGACTAAAAGTCATCATCAGTGAGAAGTGCAAGGCCCACTCCAAACTACATTGGGTGACAGTATTCACACAGTCTCTGATAAAACTGTATCTAACGGGTGGAAAAAAACAACTAGATGACGTCGCTGTTATTGATGGAAACGGTGCGCTTAACTGACTTTTTTGTCTGGCAGAACAGTCTGAGAAACTCAAAGGTTAGGTTACGAAACTCTGCTCTGAACCTGCTACCAGTTAAACAGTACAAGTAGAAGTTGACAGCACTGTTGGAGTAGTTCAGGACGTTGCTGATTGCACTGAAGACCCAATATTGTCCATTGGCAACCGGGTCATGGAAATCAACATATGGAAACATGAGATCACATACTGCGATGGGTGTTGTCAGGAAGAAGAAAGCGAAACACGTGGCGATCAAGGTGACAGTCAATGCAGACACTTTCCGTTGTCTAGAATCCTTGAGGGATTGCTGTACAGTAAACTGCTTGCCCCTTCTGAGAGATCTGACAAGGGTCCAGAGCAGAACACTGTTGCTGACCACCAACAAAGAGAAAGGTATAAAACAACCTTCAGCCATAACTATCCAATGCCAAATCATATTGTAAAACCATTGGTACATATCTGATGCAGCACGAGTACAGCAACTGTTAAAACAAAGTTCTGTATGAATGTCAAGCCCATAGAGCATGTGACCGTTGAGCAGAGTAATGAGAACGATTATTAAACCGGCAGTAGCTCGCGACATTCCCTTCGTCCACACAACGTTGACACGATGGGGCCACAGCACAGAAGCTGCTCTAAGCATGGTGAGTGCCACAAGCATCCACGCAGACAAAGCATTTGACATATACATCATCATTGAGGTCAGCTTGCACTGCCAGGAACTCAGATTATGAAAATAAGGCATGTCAAATTCTTTGTGCAGCCACACATTTAAGGGACCTACTATCAACACTATCTGGTCAGACCAAGCCAGCACTTGGTAGAAGACACTTGATGTGGATGCAGGCAGACGAAGCATAATCGTCATTACCATGAAATTTCCAAAAACTCCAAACAGAAGTACAGTTGGATTGCCGATTTTCCAAATCAGGTTGGAGGACTTCACAAATGGCTCAAGTTGATCATACCAAACATTTGTGGGACCGTCGGGGTTCCCCATGGTGCTGCTCACTGAGAAGACTGAAGACTGGAAGTCACTGGAATTAGTTGAGTTTTCGTGTGGGAGTGTATTTTCCATCATTTGTTTTCAGTGAGACGTTCCTCTTCTGACGTGAAGAAAAGTAAGCGTCTTCCTGCAAACACAAAACAAGAATAGTACTACCAAAAGCATAGTCTAATATCTTAGAGGAATTTCAAGATACCACGTCCTAAATGTCACATTTGCCAGTGATGATGGACATGTGGACCCGCGCATTGATAGCAATACTTATTAACTCTATCAATCTAAGCTATGGTTTGTACATGTTTCAAGTGCTATTAGATATTGGTCACACACACACACACACACACACACACACACACACACACACACACACACACACACAGAGAGAGAGAGAGAGAGAGAGAGAGAGAGACAGAGACAGACAGACAGACAGACAGACAGGCAGACAGACACACACACACGCACACGCACACACACAACACACACACACACAGAGTCAGAGATAGAGATAAAGACAGAGACAGAGCCAGTGACAGAGTCAGACAGACAGATAGAGAGACAAATAGACACACAGAGAGGGACCCACACACACACGCACCACACACACACACACACACACACACACACACACACACGGACGCACGCACGCACGCACACGCACCCCACACACACACACACACACACACACACACACAGAGAAAGAAAGACAGAGACAGAGACAGACATGGAGTCAATATTAGACAGACAGACAGAAGAAAAATCAATAAACACACAGATGGAGACAGACGGATATAGACAGAGATACAAACAGACAGGAACGCAAACATGGGGACAACTAGACAGACAGCCAGAAAGAAAACTGAAATGAAAATGAATGTAATCTGGTTATTCACTCATGAATATTTCATGTGGTTTTTGCGAACTTTCAAGCCAACTCGAGGGATGGCGGATAGCATCTATATCTCTTGTCTGTAAAACTGTTTAACAGCCATGCAAATGAGTGTTTTCCCTTCAAAACTGAAATACGCATTTCGCATGAGTACAGGACTAACGAACGTTGTCAAAAGGTGTAAATATACAACACATTAATCGACAAACCATTAAGTGGTAGGAGAGATATGTGAAATGTGTGTGTGTGTGTGTGTGTGTGTGTGTGTGTGTGTGTGTGTGTGTGTGTGTGTGTGTGTGTATGCGCGCGTGTGTGTGTGATTATGTTTGTATGTGTGTGTGTATGTGTGTGTGTATGTGTGTGCGTACGTACGTGCATGTTGTGTGTGTGTGTGTGTGTGTGTGTGTGTGTGTGTGTGTGTGTGTGTGTGTGTGTGTGTGTGTTCAAACAAACAGATAGACAGATTGACAGACATACAGGCATATAGGTAGATGGACAGATAGATGGATTGATTGATAGATAGATAGATAGATAGATAGATAGATAGATATATAGAAGGACATAATATTAGATTGGTAGATAGATGGATAGATAAATACATAGATACATAGATGGATAGATATATAGATAGACAGACAGACAGACAGACAGACAGATAGACAGATAGATAGATAGGTAGATAGATAGATAGTACTTTAATAATCTGGATGAACCAGATGCAGCATCAAATACTCGGAAGCTGTGCACCCATCTTTCGCATCTTTGATATACGGCTGTCGAGTCACCATGCAGATCGAACAGTTTAACTGGTGTGACTGAAATGGCAGGGTCGGGAGGACAATTCTTATACTTGGTTAGATTCTTGACTGTACCTCGTCGCCCCAAATGATGTCTGTGTGGTGCTAATAACGTCAATATTGAAATAAAACTGATTAACAATATTCTGCACGGAAGCAGGTTTCACACTTCGGTGACAGTTGTTCATGATCTCCATGCATCAGCGCGCATCTTTTAGGTGTAATCTGTAGAAGTCTTCAACATGCACCACACATGCACCTACCCACGCATGCATGCCCGCCTGTAGGTACAAACGCACGCCTGTAGGTGCGCACACACACACACACACACGCACACACACACACACACATACATACTATCTCTCTTTCAAACACACACACAAACACTCACAAACGCACACACACACACACACACACACACACACACACACACACACACACACACAAACACACACACAAACACACACACACGCAGGCATGCACGGACGCACGCACGCGTGCGCACACACACACACACACACACACACACACACACACACACACACATGTTCGAACTCGCACGCTTTTGTTCTAATCTATGGGTACAGCAGCATGTATTAGAGACAAGTAACAAACAAACCAAGTGTAAAGTACAAAAAAACAAGCAGCATAATCTTAAGCTACACAAGTATTATACACAAGCTTAGTGGCTCTCTCCCCCTTCTAGCAGCAGGAGAAAGCAATGAGGGGATGGGAGAAAACTCGATCTCCGCTAAAATGTCCTTCATTGTTCTTCATCTTCTTCATTGATCTCTGCAGTTACTACAGCTCGCCTGAAGGCTTCCTCTAGACCTGTAGGAATATCTATTTCTACTTTATGTCGATTTGTTTAACTTATACAAACATTATTCCACAGGAACTTCAATCTGTTAAGTTAAAGGAACGTTGTAGTGTACTCGTCAACAGTTCACAGTTAGCAAGAGTAAGTTTCTTGTTGAGGCTGAACCCTCTACCTTTCAGTTCACTCCGGTTTGCCATTACCCTGTCCCTGTTTTTGGCGGTTGATGAAGAAACAAGTGAAGAACTCAACAACTACCGGATTTAGACAGGTCGCTCAGCTGGGCAATAAGCTCTTACTTGGAGCTTTCGACAGACCTCCGTCCGTCTTCGTCAGCGGTGGTGTTGCTACTGAGTGAACTGGAGTTCAGTGAACACGACCACAGGTCGAACCCTGGTCATGTGACTGAACAATGAGGGTGTTGTACACCGATGGCAAGGTGTGTCTGTCCCGGTCCCGGTTGAGTGTGGGGTTGTTGGCGGCAATATGGATAGCCTCCTTCAACCCACGCTGAAACCATCTATTGTCACGGTCGATAACGCTGATGTTGTCATATTCGAACTGATGTTGCTGGGCGTGTAGGTGGGCGCCTACTGGTGATGATTCCCTTTTGTGTTCTGTCAACAGTTTTCAAAGGTTTCTTTCAGTTTCCACGACACAGTTCTCTTCAGTTACGACAGCCTGTTTGGTAGATAACTCCAGACTTGTCCAGTTTGTCAATTTTGTCCTTGGGGCGACCAGCTGGCTGCGAATGGCGTTGATAGGTTTAGGATGCACGGAGTCGCCGGTCTTCCTGATCTTCCTGCTCGAGGCATCGGTCACACTGCGGACATAGGGGATGGTGACATGTCCTTTACGCCTGGTTTAGTCTTGTTTGGTGGTAGGATGTGGTGTGATCTTCTTACTAGCCGGGATGTTCCCCGCTCACTTCTCATAGCAAAGAAGCGAAGCGAAGAACTCCACACCAGAACAGGGTGCTACTTTGTGCTACTCCTCTGCCTTGCACAGTGTGCTCCTTTAATGTCTTAAAGTATGGATTTCCTCCATGAAAGATGTAACAGATACCTCTCCACGGATTTATCTTTTGTTGATGTTTCCACTTGCTTGTTACGGTCATGTCCGTCTTTTGATATTTGCTCTCTAGTTTGGAACTACCTTCCACTACATTGAAACTAGTTTCGCTTTCGTCTGATGTCGAAGGACAACTTTCTGTCCTCTCTCTGAGCAGCTCCACAGCAGCTCAGGTACTCATAATTGTCTATCACTGCAGAGCTAAACGATACATCGTCCCTACAACACTGATATTGACACTGACGTGGATATGTTACAGTCACAGTAAGAATTGCACGTGCGCATAACCCTCTCCCATTGCTGACATCGCCGAGAAACTGACTCACATCATGTTGCATTTCACACACTGTGATTTCGTGAGGATGGACGTGCTCCTTTGTTGATTTCTTGAGATTACCTCACTGAAGAGAACAGCAATCAGCAAATTACTCGGAGAAGCACTGGAAGTGACTTGTCTGAAGGTGAGCGAAAACTCGTCCTTTTGTCTCCAGAAATTGATCATGGAATGATATCAGAACAGCACAACACCCCACTTATTTAGAATCACGATCTATCACCAGTATACAGCCCACACCGGATGATCCGGAGTTACATTTCTTGTCCTGTCTCTGACATTATTGCGTCCAGTGAAAAGGAAAAACACTAGATGACGTCACTGTCATCGATGGTAAAGGTGCGCTTAACTGACTTTTTTGTCTTACAGAACAGGCCGAAAAACTCAAATGTTATGTTATGAAACTCTGCTCTGAACTTGCTACCGGTTAAACAGTACAAGTAGAAGTTGACAGCACTGTTAAAATAGCTCAGGACATTGTTGACAGCTATGGATACCACGTAGTGTCCATACTCAACCGGGTCATGGTAATCAACGTACGGACTTAGAGATCATGTACTCGTATAGGTGTTGTCAGAAGGAAGAAAGCGAAACACGTGGCAATCAAGGTGACAGTCAATGAAGACACTTTCCGTTGTCTGGAATCCTTGGTGCTTTGCTGCACTGTAAACTGCTTGCCCCTTCTGAGAGATCTGACGACTGTCCAGAGCAAAACACTATTGCTGATCACCAACAAAGTTAAAGGTATAAAACAGACTTCAGCCAATACAACCCAATGCCAGATCACATCGAAAAACCAGTCGTACAGATCGGATACAGCACGAGCGCAGCACCTGTTGAAACAAGGTCCTGTGTCAATGTCAAAGCCATAGAGCATGTGACAGTTGAGCAGCATGACAACACCGATCATCACACCGGCAGCAGTGCGCGACATTCCCTTCGTCCACACAGCATTGACACGATGGGGCCACAGCACAGAGGCTGCTCTCAGCATGGTGAGTGCCACAAGCATCCACGCAGATAAAGCCATAGACATATACATCATCATTGAGGTCAGCTTGCACTGCCAGGAACTCAGATTATGAAAATACGGCATGTCAAATTCTTTGTGGAGCCAGACATTTAAGGGACCTACTACCAACACTACCTGGTCAGACCAGGCCAGCACTTGGTAGAAGACACTTGAAGTGGATGAAGGCAGACGAAGCATAATCAGCATTATCATGAAATTTCCAAAAATTCCAAACAGAAGCACAGTTGGAGAGCCGATTTTCCAGATTAGGTCGGAGGCTTTCAAAAACGGCTCGAGTTGATCACTCCAAAC
This sequence comes from Conus canariensis, assembly GCA_033310375.1. Lineage (NCBI taxonomy): Eukaryota > Metazoa > Mollusca > Gastropoda > Neogastropoda > Conidae > Conus > Conus canariensis. The sequence continues at coordinate 31,506,801 of CM065735.1, read as the reverse complement.
ATTTTTGGGACCGCCGGGGTTCACCATTGTGCTGCTCACTGAGAAGACTGAAGACTGAAGGTCGCTGGATTCAGTTGAGTTGTCGTGTGGGAGTTCATTCGTCATCATTGATTTTCAGTGAGACTTTCCTCTTCTGACGTAAAGAAAAGTAAGCGTCTTCCTGCAAACACAGTAGACACAAAGTATCAACACAAGTATTGAAATGATTATCTAGCTTCTTAGGTCCTTCAAGGTATTACATCCGTAATGCCACATTTCCGTGTGATAGCAACATTGTTAACTCCATTAACCATTAATATGGTGTGCACATGTCTCAAGTGCCATTAAGTATTGACGAAAGATGACGGAGAGGGGGGGGGGGGGGGGGAGAAGAAAAAAAAAGAGAGAGAGAGAGAGAGACAGACAGACAGACAGACAGACAAATATACAGACAAATGGAGAAGAGAGAGGGGGCCAGAGAGAGACAGAGAGACACAGACAGGGAGCCAGCCAGCCAGACAAAAACAGAGAGACAGAGAGACATAAGCAGAGAGACAAACAGATAGAGAGACAGATAAGACAGACAGACACAACACACACACACACACACACACACACACACACGCGCGCGCGCGCCCGCACGCACACGCACACACACACACACGCATGCACGCACGCGCGCGCATGCACACATGCACGCACTCACACACACGCGCGCGCGCGCGCAGAGGGTGGAGGGACAGGCAGACGGACGGAGACAGAGAGAGAGTGTGAGAGACGGAGGGATAGAGACAGAAACAGAGAGAGAGACAGAGAGACAGAGAGAGAGAGAGAGAGAGAGAGAGAGAGAGAGAGAGAGAGAGGCAGAGACAAAGACAGAGACTGACAGAGAGACAGACAGATGGACGGACAGACAGACAGACAGAGAGCGAGAGAGAGTCAGACGGACAGACATGCAGACAAACAGATAGACAAACAGACAGACAGAGGGACAAAAAGACAGACAGCGAGAAAGAAAACTGAAATAAAAACGAATGTAGTCTATCATTCAGTCACACATACTTTATGCGGTTTAAGCGAACTTTTAAGCAGTCGAGGGAGAGAGGATAACATCTAGATTTCTTGGCTTAAAAAGTTTTTTTGTTCAATGCAAAAGAAGGTTTTTCTTCAAAACTGAAGTATATACTTCGCATTATTGCACGACTAATAAACGGTGTCAAGAAGTAAAAGAACACAACACATTAATTCATAGAGTAGGAAGAAACTCTAGAGAGAAGGTGTTCAGAGAAGATCCCCCCCCCTCCCCTCCCCCTCCCCTCAGACAGTGTTTTGGCCCTGAACTCCATTCACTCTAAGGGGGCCGGGCCGCATCCAGGTCATGACTCCCAGAAGCCCTTCTACTGCCAACAGTTTTCACTGGCGCTGCCAGGATCCGAACCCGCAACTTTTGGATGGGTGGGCATCTCAAGGCGTGCCCTTTCAGACGAGTGTCTTGATAATAATGATGGATTCTCCCGTCGAGTCCGACGGATGAATAGGCAGGCAGGTCGTCTTGCTGATGTGGGTCCTCATGTGGGAATGAAGACCAATTCTTGAGGCACAAAGTCTTCCACAGACGCTGCACGGAATGGAGTCCTGCAAGGATGGGCCCCGTCTTCTCCGATTCCTCATTTCCTGGGTGGCAGCTGCTCTGTTGCGCCCAAATATCTTTGTGCCCTGCTAACAGGACACCTGTTCTAAGTTCCTCCTCGACCAGATTCAACTGAACTCTTTTCGGTTGCCTCTGCCTCTACCTTCAGTGTTCAGGTCCTCTTTTTACTTCATATCCCGAGGTGTTTCATGAGAGCATAAGCTAATGGGCCTATATAGACTTGCTCCAACCTCTATGGCGAGAACCAGGGCCTGGAGACCAGATTCCCTCAAGCTGCTCGCTAGACTGGCATAATCCTCAGTCTTGTAGAGGTGCGCTTGCTCCATTCTGCTTTTGTATGGCACAGTGAGTTCGATCAGAAGCATTTGTTTTGATGAACCTGAATGGAGAACAATATCCAATCTCACGCCACTCTTAATGATGACCTCTCGACTGTTCTGCCATTCTGTGACGGTCACTGTGCATTCCCAGTCATCTGCCCCATCCCGTAAACCCTGCTTCCATGCTCTTGATATCGCAGCCGTTCCAGACCATGATGTGTGGCCACCTGCCGTGTAGAACTTTGTTGATGGATCTTTGTGTGTGGGGTAGAGCTTCTCCAGCAGTGCTAACCGCATGTGTCATCTCCTTGAGCACTTGGTACCTTCCCTGGGTTAGCGCTGCTTGGCATGAACTCAGGACATTGTCCACTGTTTGTTTGCCGTGACAGAGTGGACACGTAGGGTCATCTGATTTCCCACCATTTGACCAGGTTTGAATTCGAGAGCAGGAGGTCATATGCAGATCTGAGGATGAAGCTGACTCTAAGAGGTGCCATGTGCCATGTGCCATACGTCATTACCAGGTGAGACTTCTTTGGAGTGCTTTTCCTACGTGGTTCACTGTCTGCATGCCCCCGATGCAGTGAAATGCCTTCTGGATTCTCTTGGCGTCCTTTCAACTCCTCTGTTACCATGTTTCTCTTTGTTTTCCTTTTTGCTTTAGACAACCTTTCATTTCTGTAACCACAGCCCCTGTCGTTTCGTCAGTGTGTGGCCTGTTATCTCATATAACATCAAGCAGTAAAGCCAGATATGTCAAATGTGTGACTGTGTGTGTGTGCGTGTGTGTATCGCGGTGCGGTGTGTGTGTGCATGTGCGTGTGTCTTTATGTGTATGTGTGTCTGTGTCCCTGTGAGTATTTATTCAAACAGAGGGATAGACGGACGGACGGACGGACGGACGGACGACGGACAGACGGACAGACAGACAGACAAAACAAACATACAGATAGAAAGATACTACGTTGAATACCCTCATGAATCAAGTACTAAATGAATAAATCTATGCAAGACATGAATCAGACAGACCGCTCAGAGTATTGAGAAGGCAACTAGGTACAAATTTGAAACATAGTATTACTCAATAAATCTCAATAATAATATTAATAGGCCGCAGGCCAGCTAGGCCTCCCTTGCATCCCCCCAAGGGGTTATCATGACTGGTGTCAAAATGTTCCTTGGAGTGTCCTGAATACGAATCTAAAATGTTTCCATCAAAAAGTTGGGATGCACAGGAGTTACAGCCCTTGGCGTAAGGGTACCCTCTAACACACTCACTCGCGCCATTCAAATGCAACTTGAAATAGCTCCTGTAAATAAACAAGAAATCAGCTTTTGCTTATACTAGTTGTATTACTTACTTATCAGTGTGCCTGATGGTAACTTGATCAGTCTTTTCTCATTCATTGTTTGGGTGCAGTAGTGGGTGACTTTTATGTACCGATATTTTCATTGCATCGGCGGCGTGTCAACTGTTGTCCACAAAACCAAAAGGCCAACATCAACTGTTCTGATCAATCATATTATACTACAATACCTCGTGGTAGTTTCTGACTGTACCTGGAACCACATGAGTAATGCGTAAAGTCACAGTTTCACATTTATCTCCCCTACCGCCAAAATTCAAGATTTCGCCAAAGACACCAAACAGCCATTTTGACAGCCTTTCAAACTCCCAAATTGTTTGGATTTGATCGGAGTTTATGTTCCTAATTGTCCAGAATGGTTTTGTTGCTTACACGTTTAATATTGGTGGTATACTCGTGTAACAAAACGTAGCGTTAACAGTCTTTCAACAAATATATATAGTACAACTCAACATACAGTATTCAAGGTGTCAGGAAAGCACAGTTCTTGGTCATTTTCAAAGGCATAATTTGTCTGTATTCTCTCTTTCATCAACAGTCAATGAAGTATCAGAAATTTCACTTTCAAGCCTCTTCAGAACTGGAGTCCAGTGAATCGTCCGGGCCGTTTTGTAAGATGCACTCTCCATCTTCTTCATCTTCTTCATCCGCGTCACTGACATCATTCAGGTAATCAATAAGAGCCTGAGGTAGAGTCAGCTCTTCTTCCTCCTCTCTCCACAAAGGCTCCAGCACTCCATTATTCATTTTCCATCCATGGCCTTCTGTGGGACAGGGAATGTCTGGCATAGGTTGGTCTCCTTGTTTCCAGATGGCAACCTGGTAATTGCAGCGGTGAACGTGTTGGGTCAAGCTGCGCCGACATGGTGGCAAAGTAGCCAGGTCTACATTCTGACTGGCAGTGATGATCTCCTCGCCACATTTCTCTTTCAGCATGTGGTGTCTCAGGTCATCAACCTTGCTGAAGCGTGCCTTTCCATAGATGCAGCAAGTGAAGGACTCCAGCTTGTCAATCATCTCTTCCTTCACTTCCCAGGTGTCCCCAAGCTGTGCCAGGTCTGCACGAATGCTGGCTTCTGCTGAAGAACTTTCACTGCCTTCACTTTGCCTTTGTCTAAGGCACTAGTTGAGTCACAACCAGTGAAAGCATGCAACGACAGAAGAGCGGAGCAGAATGGCTGGGTGAGATCTCTGGCAAGGTCACTTACGTCTATCAGTTGCTTCTTGTTGCCTTTGCCTGTATTAAAGAGGAGTGTCACACAATCCAGCTGACAGGCAAAGTTCAACAGAATGAAAACACATCTGTGTCAGGACTCTTCACGCGAATGTATTTGTATCCTTGCTCTTGTCCATACTTAGAGTACATAATGACACGTGAGTCTGTCTCCTCTTGGGTAGATGACAAGGAATGTAGCTCCTCTTTGTCAGTCGTTTCACCATCAGTTGATGTCAGCTTGAATGCTTTCCATTCACAGACAAGGACTGTGTTCCCTCCCTGGTGCTTTTCAGCAAAAGAGTCCTTGCTCCAAACAGTCAGTAGCAGTTGAGTGAACTGAACTTTGTTCTCATCACTGGCCAGGAAGGCTTTCCAATCTGCAGGTCGCTTTGTGCTGTCTCCTTCCAGGATGATCTTCTGTTTCGTTCCATCGACTTCACTGAATAGTCTTGGTACATATCTGTGCTGAACACAAAGTCAACAGATGGTGGCACCATGTCGTACAGCTTCTGACAGATCTGGTGAAAATGTGGAGGGACTTGCTGCATAGCATGGAATGTTGCATTGCCATCGATGATCATTAAAGTTTCATGAACAGGCAGCAAGTGTGCATCCTCAACCTCTTTTGTCAGGTAGTGAAATGCAGTGCTCTTGTCAGTCTTTGCCATATAACCATCTGCTGTCCCCAGGCTGTAAGGAACAGGGTCAGCTGGTAGGGCATGAGCTCTTTCAGATCCATGTTCAGATCACCAGTCTGAGACTTGACCAGGAGCTGGAAGGCAACATTTCCTTGGTGCCTGTACTCAGTCACTTTGTTCTGAGTTGACTTCAGTGTAACTTTCCTCGACATGTCTGCCATAATTTTCAGCTTGAGCTGCTTGATTGGCTGAAAGAAATGTTCTTTGACTTCTAGTCTCTCAGTGATGAAGTTTTCTTTCTGACTTCTGCCTGCTGTCGCTGCACATAGGACATCCTGTTCAATATCACCAGGAACTGTGGCACCCGATGACAGCATGATCAGCTTCTCCTTTTCATGTACCTCAAATGGGTTAGTGAAGTTTTCTACTGCAACTGCCTTGCTCTTTTCACTGCTGGTGACTTCTGTTGGACGAAGGTCACGGTGCTGGGTGTCCAGATCATTGCCTTTTGACATTTCTGCAATGTCAAATGTCACTTGCATGTATTTTGTTCTCTCGTGAGTTGTTCTCACCCACTTTTGGTAGGCTGGATAGTTTGATGCAATCCCTGTGAGACCGGCACCTTCTGCAGCTGCCCCACCCCTGCTCTTGGCATTACGCAGGAAGGTCTCTTCCATCGTCTTGTCCACAGCACATCGATTCCCAGGGATGAACGATCTTGCCACACTGAATGCCCCACGCTTCAGCAGCTCTGTAGCACCTGGGTGTGAGACTTCAATGTTGGCAATGAAGAGCCCAAAGAATGTGAGATACCTCGCATAGTTACATCAAAAGCTGAACAACAGATCAGGCATCACCAGTAGGCACTGGACATACAGCTCAAAGTCATTCATCTTCACAGCATACAAGAGAGACAGCACAAGCCAGATATGATCCATGTACGTCAGCCAGAACTGGGGATTTTTTTCCATGCTTCCCTCGTCTCACCTCTTCTCTGTACTGTTCATAGTCTCTGAAGAAGTCGTCCACAGTGTTGTCTTCAGGCAGCTGCCTGACAGAGCCATGCACTGAGGATACTGTTGTTGCAGCAAGAAGGGTTGTGGTTTCTTCAGACAGGATAGGAAAGTCACTGTCAGTTCCTGCCATGCTAAGGTACTTTGCCAACACCACACATTCCAGACATTCAAGCATTGTCTTGTGGCAGTGTCCCTTTTTCGATGCCTTTCAAGGAACCTGAGCTGATGATCTCTGCTTCCACAAGAATGTCAGACAACACTTCCATTCATTTTTTTGCCTATCATTTTGAGACATGCAGAAATGAGGTGAAAGATGCCAAAGAGAATGTTTCTCGTACCTCTGAGGCTGGCTCCAGACAAGGGGATAGGGCTTCGTGCATGCACCCAGATCAAAGGTGCCAGTCATGTATTCTTGTCCCATTCCAGTGTAGCACACTCTGCCTGCCTAAGGCACTCTATGATGGTTTTGTACTCAGTGATGGGATTGAAGATAACTGGGTAATAGTCTACTGTTTTTTTTCTTTTCAGGCTTTTCTCCAGTCAACGAAATATACCCAGCCCAACCAGGGATCTCTTGTTCGGCGAAACTGCTGCACAAACGTTCACACACACACACAGTATCATAAAGTAACATACTCATGCTTATTCACTTTCAGCACAGCTTGAAGCACGATTCACTTTGTCAAGGTGGAGGGAGGGGAAGGGAGAAGGGGATCAGGAAGTGGAGGGGGGAATCTTACAAAACAGCCTGGACAATTCACTGGACTTCAGTTCTGAGGATTTCTCATGAAGCTTGAAAGTGAAATTTCTGATACTTCATTGACTGTTGATGAAGAGAGAATACAGACAAATTATGCCTTTGAAAATGACCAAGAACTGTGCTTTCCTGACGCCTTGAATACTGCATGTTGTTTTTGCACTATACATATTTGTTGAAAGACTGTTAATGCTACATTTTGTTACACGAGAATACCACCAATATTAAACGTGTAAGCTTGTCTACGCGAGTCACTCATCAAGTAAACAATTTCGTAAATGACATACACACAAACGCACACACACACACACACACACACACACACACACACACACACACACACACACACACACACTCACACACACACACACACACACACACACACACACGTCCTTCACGTCATCTGGGTTACAAAGGCGCTGACCATTGTCAGGTTCTTCTTTCCCAAATGAAAGGAGGCATCTCATGGTCATCAGCCTGTCACTCACACCCTTTGGAGGTCCAGCTAGCTGGACAATAAGAAATGTCTAAACTGCAAAGCCGACACCAGCCTCTCGTCACTCTTCACTTCCTTTTCTGCAATGGTGGAGAGAGAGAGAGAGAGAGAGAGAGAGAGAGAGAGAGAGAGAGAGAGAGAGAGACAGACAGACAGACAGACAGACAGACAGACAGAGACAGAGACAGAGACAGACAGACAGACAGAGATTTTAACTGAATTCTCTCTTTCATTGTTCTGCGGTATGGTGTAATTTGTTGCACCGTGTAGACTTATTTGATGTTGCTCTGAATTGTGTTGCATCGTGTAGTATTTGTGTTGTGCTGTGTTGCATTGTGTTGTATCGTGTAGTATTTGTGTTGTGCTGTGTTGCATTGTGTTGTATCGTGTAGTATTTGTGTTGTGCTGTGTTGCATTGTGTTGTATCGTGTAGTATTTGTGTTGTGCTGTGTTGCATTGTGTTGTATCGTGTAGTATTTGTGTTGTGCTGTGTCGCATTGTGTTGTACTGACTTTGCCTCCTTGGGGACACACTCATACTCGTATTAGCATCCGGTAGCTGAACTTGACGTCTGAACTGGTTCATTAGGGTCAGCACACACATGTTGATCACGTGCACTAAAGAAATGCACCAACATTTAGACGTTGAAATTGATTTCTGAAATTGCCAACCAGGGACAGCAATAAAAAGCCAAAATGGTGATCACGTGCATGCAGGTTTTCTGTCGCCCACACGTCTGGTGGAAATGTAGCCCAATGGATCAAGCACTTACCTGGTAAACCAGAAGGTCACGAGTTCAAGGTTCAAGTCTACTTCCTGGTTTTTTTTTTGTTTTTTGTTTTTTTGTTTTGTTTTTTTTTGTTCCCACCCAGTTTCTTTAATCTAATGTGTTGGTTTGTCATTAATGTTGAATGAAGCTGTTCACTCCTCTTCCAGCACATGATCAAGGTTGTCTGACTCGAATGTACTCAATAAGTAAGGAATGCTTTTCAATGGGTCTGTGTGAAGAATCTATGCCTTTATGTTCAGTCTTTGGAACTTGACTTTTTTTTTTTTTTTACCAGTGAAGCGTAAGACGAATGATCATTGAAATTAGTAAATTCAGCACATGTTTCCCCTATATTAGCTTTTATGTTAAGTGTGACCAGGGAGAGCTTCTGGGATTTTAGTAATGTGAGTTGTACGTGTAGGTGTTTGTTCTAACTCATTCTGTCCCAAAAGCAGTGTGATTCAAATTTTATTGGGGCCGGAGTGGCTCAGTTGGTTGAGCGCCGGACCAAATCTTAGTGTTCCTGGGGCTGCGAGTTCGAACCTCCGTAAGGGTCGTTTCGGTACGGAGGGGGGGGGGGGGTGGGGGTATTCCCCCGGAGTTAACATTGGTTCTGACTCCATTTCCCACACAGTCCTTCGAATGAGACTATAAACCGAGGTTCCGTGTGTGAACGCCGCATAACATCTTGCACACACGTAAAATCCCATCACCAACTTTCGGAAGAGAAGGCCATTTGACCATTGGTATGGATGACACGTTACACATAGCATACACCCTGTGTGACAAATTTGAAAGAATGAAGGAAGAAAGGAAAATGAGTGAACGATGTTGACTGGATGACTCAGGAAACGACTAAATGAAACGCCCTCAGGCAGCTCTTCAGTCGGCACTACTCAGGTAGGCAGCTCGTTTCGTATACGAGAGTGTGAATTGTCAGCGCTTAGAACCTTTGGCAAGGCGGTTTATAAATGCTATGTTATAATGATATTGATGATTATGATGATGACTGTTGTTGTTGTTGTTGTTGTTGTTGTTGCTGGTACTTTTATTTAGACACCGTCAAATCGCGGATGAAAGAATTTTCTGATTCATCATCAAACTGAATCTATGTAAGCAATCAACTACCATTATCAGTTTACAAAATCACAAACTTTGCCAAGACAGATTCAACGCTCGTTTTTTTTTTAACTTGTCAACCATTTAAAGCTTAAATGAGCTTACTTTTCATGGAACTACTATATTGTTTTATTTTCTAAAAGCTAATCAGCTTGCACTCTATTAAACTATCTAATAAGCTTGCACTGTTAAACTATCAACACTGTATCAATCTTTTTGAAGGTAGTGAGCTTGCACTGAATAAATATTAAAACTGTGTCATTCTTTTTAAAGCTGTAAGCTCGCACAGTTTGAAAGAACTAATCACACGATGTGAATATTCATATCTGATACTGAAAGCAATTTCATTGGTAAAGTCTCTGCGAAATGGAAGCTTTGGAGAAGAGTTGCAATGACAGTGGTCGCTATGTTATCAGTCCTGTTCCCGCCACGGGAATTGGATGTCCTACACAAAGGCAGTCCAGAGAGTATCATGCAGTGACAATCGATGGCATAAGATCATGGGACGCTTATCACACAGATATAGACTGTAAACTTCTATCACCAGCGCACAATGTACTACTATATATGCAAATCGTTGGTACCAAGGTAAAAGGACATGTGAATGCAGGACTGTAAAAATTGATTCCATGGAATCAGTAACTCTCTACCCCCCCCCTCTCTCCTCTCTCTCTCTCTCTACACACACACACACACACACACACACACACACACACACACGCACGCGCACACATACACACACACACGCGCGCGCGCGCGCGCACACACACACACACACACACACACACACACACACACACACACACACACACACAGAGAGCGAGACAGAGAGACAGAGAGAGAGCGAGACAGAGAGAGAGCGAGAGAGAGAGAGAGAGAGAGAGAGAGAGAGAGAGAGAGAGAGAGAGAGAGAGAGAGACGTCACTCTGTCTTCTGTCTATTACATTTCCATCGCCGCCCCCCTTCAAACGTGCAAGTGAATGGTGAAATGTAGCCGGGCTGCTCGTTTTACCATCCTGTTGTCTCCCTTCCAAGGCAGAACGTCCGGTCCCGCCCTCCTGACGCTGTCGGGGCAGTAGAATGGAAGGGGTCACTGCCGTTGGGTCAAGGAACCCCCACCCCAACCCCACCCCGCCTGCCCCTCCTCCGCGTCCCCCAGGAAGCAGGGAGCGAGATTACAGGGGAAAGAATTGGCCTCCATTGGAACCAGGACGTGTCAGCTCATGCTGAGTGCTGGTTGTTACGGTAAAGACTGCACCACCGAGTGAAGAATGAGGACGTGCTAGGCTGAGTGGGCTTGGGAGGTACTGTTGTTGTCAGACTGAAAGTGAAAGAATTTCTTATTGATCGTTTACCGTTTAAAAGGGAAAAAATGTTTGTTTTTCGGAACGTGCCTTGTGATGTATATTACTTCTACTAGTACCTACAGACCATACATTTGGATAATAAATCATCACGTGGGGTTTTTTCACTCACGTCTTGTGGGTTCTATATTCTCTGTTGAGGAATGAAATAGCATAGGCAGCTGAAGCACCTGTAAACTTTGTTTGATGTATAAATTTGTGCCAGACTTGGTTTGGGGCTTGGTTTACTGAGACGAATATAGAAAGTGTATGAATAAGCAGCTTTACATTCCACGCGTAATTATGTTTTAACTCAGTGGTATCATCCAACAGAATTTTTGGGAGAAAGCACAATCCGATGTCTGGCAGCAATGTTTTTCTTTACTGTCAATCCTTTCGATCACTAACAAGGATTTATTGTGAGAGTAAGCTGAAAAATCCCAGAGCCAACAACACCCCTAAACAGTAACACATTTCGATTTATTGAACCTTTTTCAAGCAACACATTTGGTAAAATGACAAAGCTCATAATTCTAAAGTGTTCTCTTCAACACTGCAACAAGAATAAGAAAACGTTTCAAAAAAGAAAAGAAAAAGAAGACATATGATCGTTAGGCACTCTTCTCTGAAATAAAGAACCACTGGTTGCTCATAACCTAGCAGATCTATGTGTGGTTGTGCACCAGAAGCAAAATTAGAAAATGAACTGGACAACCATTTTTAGAATATTCAAAAGTTCTACTGAAAGGAACCACCACAGCACTGTTACGAGTGCTAAAAAGGACGAACGTGCTCTGAAACTGCCCAACAAAAGGAGCTGGCGAGAACCTTTATCAGTGAGTTCAGCCAGTTCTTCTGCAGTCACAGTGGAAAACGGAGAATAAATTCAAGTTCCAGACAGCGTCAATAAATCATACCCTTGGCTGACATGTACAGAAACGAGCAGACATGAAGGTTTACACAACCTGTGAATCAGTCATGAATGGGATACCTGTGGGCCATTGACAGGTGTCGTCAACAGAAGCCATCTGGGATTCCACTGTATAATGGCGCAAGCGCATGACAGGAAACAGGGGATGGAAGACACGTCAATCCATCATACTGAAAACCTTCCAGAGGTTGAATATGTATGAACGTTCCAGTCTTTTCTTCCCTAGTCTTCAGGTGTTTGTTTGTTTGTTTGTTTGTTTATGTTATTGTTGTTGTTGTTTCATCCTCTGAAGATTCCAAAACTAACAGCTCTAGCCGCCGTGTCAGTTGCTTTCACTCTTAGACCCAGCTGGGACCCAATATTTTTGCCCCCCCCCCCTCCTCCCCTCCCCTTACCTCTCTCATTCCCCCACCTCTCTCATTCCTGCCTGTTCGGTGGGGGGTGGGGTTGGGGGGGGGGGGAGAACAGAAATCCCGAGGGCTTGAGGTCGGTGAGAGGAGTGAAGAAACACAAAGTGGACAAGGAGAGGGGAATAGAGAAAACACCCCCGAGAAGACGACTGACAAAACATTTGACGCAAAGAGGCATACGAGGGAGTGGCGATGCTAGAGATTAAAAAAAAAAAAAACAAGATGCAAAGCATATAAACGTGCTTCCAGTTTATCTTCCTGAAAAAACGTCGCAATCAAACATACGTCATATGTATTTGACATCACAATCAAACATGCGTCATAAAAAGATATTCCATAAAGAAGAAAACCGTTTCGGGCTGTTATAGCCGTTAGTATCGGCTATTCTGGTAAAAAATAAAACATCGGGCATCATCCGTGACCCGTAATGAACATACCTAAAACTTTTCAGAAAGATCGGTCCAGAAGTTTGTCTGGAGCGAGTGGAACACATTTTGACCACGGACAGACAGACACACAGACAGACACACAGACAGACAGACAGCATTTCTTTCTTCGTTCCCATTGTAAAGTACTCCCTGTTCTATAAGAACTGGGTGTACAGAGAGAGAGAGAGAGAGAGACAGACAGACAGACAGACAGACAGACAGACAGAGAGGGGGGGGGAATGAAAGGGGGAGGGGAGGAATGAAGGAAAAAGGGAGAGACACACGATGCGTGGAATGCAATGTAAATGCAGCTTTTAAGATCCCTGTGCTATAACTTGAAAAAATCACATTCTTTCTAAGAAATCTCTTGCCCGTTTTTACTGCTTCAAAACTAATGGCGATTTTAAAGTCTCCAGAGCTCGTGGTGAACTTTCACGAACGCTCTGAGGAACTGTGATTTTGGTTGATTGAAAATCTCTTTGAAAGCTCTGCAAACTTTTCATATATACGCACGACCTGACATGATCTTTGAAATAACTTAACGAATCAAAGGTTCGAATGTCAGGTTTGTGTGTTTGTTTGTTGTTTTTTGTTTTGTTTTCATTTTGTTTGTTTGGGTTTTGTTTTGTTTGTTTTTTACTTCTATACTATGGTGGTTTGTGTGGCTACGAGATAGCATACAGAACAGCAAAACTCGTCGCCCTACATTTACAAACATACGTGATTGAATATCAATACCTCGGTGAATGAAGTTTATAACACTTTAGAGTTAGCTTCCTGGGCTAGATTGGATTGTATCGATCTCTCTTCCCTTCCTTTCCCGACTGTTTAACATCACTTAAAGCTGAAAGAAGGTAAATAGAAGAGCGAACTCATAACATAAAGCCAGGAACACGCGCACACACACACACACACACACACACACACACACACACACACACACACACACACACAGAAAAAGCGGCTGCGCGCACGCGCGTGCACACACACACACACACACACACACACACACACACACACACACACACACACACGTGAACACACACGTGAACACACGGGTGCAGAGAGAGAGAGAGAGAGAGAGAGAGAGAGAGAGAGAGAGAGAGAGAGAGAGCGGTTCGTTCCTCGTCAGTGAAGAGAGACTGCCCAGTACCAAGCACACAGAACGACCCACACAGTACAGACCTTCCCCAGCATGTATTCAATCAGGTTTTCCCAGTAGCCTTCCCATTATTCAAACATGTATTACAATACCATTTTCTAGACCCGTGCTGGAAAACTTCGTTTTTCAAATTGTTTCTTAATATTATGACGAGGCCTCGTCTTCCACAGCTGTTGTAAAATAATGAACTTGTTACAATATAACGATCATTTGTGTGCATCTTCTTAATGGTAGACACAATATAAAAGTCTTTCTCAATTATTGTTGTTCAATTGCTAAGGTCCTTTTTTTTTTCTTTTTTTTTTCAAGCGCCTCGGCAGATCCAAGTAGAAATCCTGATAAAGTCGTTCAGCTTCTGTCAAACTCCTATCGAACAGTCTTCTTGTCCCACCACGTTCTTAACGACAACTGCTGCTGCGTTTGTCGTTGTTGATGTTGTTGTTGTTGTTGTTGTTGTCGTTGTTGTTGTTGTTGTTGTTGTTACTGTTGTTGTTGTTAATTTGGACGAATCCATTTTTACGGGATCTGTAGCTTGCATCTGACGATCGCCAATGGGCCTAGAAGACAAAAATTTGTGACAATCCATGTTGACGTTTCTTTTCCCGTGTTGTGAGGTAACATAGACAGTCATCCTGACACAGCATCTTATCAGGAAAGGGCAGTGGATGTTTACACATACAGGACATGCTCCCAAAGAATGGCGACTTGTCAGCCTGGTGCCGCTTTAAGACTAAACTGCATAACGTTTCGGTCGTTTTGACTCAAAAGCCATTTACCAATCAATATTGTAGGAATGCCTTGAGACTGAAAAAAGACTGACTTCTACATGTGGCAGAAAAAAAGGTAGGTGAAAATGAGAGCGATAGATTAGTAACTTTTATTAGTCAAAAGAGTTCATAGGTAATTTCAAGTAGAACTTGATCATCAGACATAAACAAATGTGACATCATTCTGAACTGTACAGTATCAAGAACTGTTTAATGTTTTCGTTGCTTTTTTTTTTTTTTCATCCTTTCAGTTGTCCATCGTGCATTCGCTGCGAGACTACTTGATGTACGGTCCTGCAGTTCACGCCACGGATCCAAATGATCAGTAATTTTACAATTGTTCGCTGCGATTCTCTCACAGTCCTTGCAAAATCATCCTAAACTTTTTAGCCGACTAAAGTTTTTTGACGCAAGAGCCACGATGTGTAGCCCCACAGCTTGCGAAACAGAAATTGCGTTCCAGATAATGACTGAAGAAAGACTAAGGTATTTTTTCAGGAAACGTGGCTTCTATTCAAAGTTTGAACTCTGTGGATAAAACAAGGGGAAAAATAGAGCCGATATCAAGGACATTTTTCAACTGGTTCAATTCAATTAAAGAGAATAGTATCTGAGCTTTAGCATTAATTGTACTTTTACTAAATATTTTTACTAATGCTACACAGCTGAACAACAGGCACTGGAATGTGTATAATTTTCTTGAGAACATAAACATAACGAGCAGAGCAATGTACCGTACCCGTGAAGATTGAATTCCTAACTATAAAGTGCTTGGATGATTCTGATACTCCCAGTCTTAATCTTTGAAGACAGAGAGAGAGAGAGAGAGAGAGAGAGAGAGAGAGACACACACACACACACACACACACACACACACACACACACACACACACACACAGATTTTATTACAGCTTTATTTATATCATTGTAACACGGGGTGTATTGGTTGATATATCTATGTTTAAAACAGCAAAGTTTACGCATGTACAGGCGCATATGCGCGCATGTGTGTGTGTGTGTGTGTGTGTGTGTGGTGTGTGTGTGGTGTGTGTGTGTGTGTATGTGTGTGTGTGTGTGTGTGTGTGTGTGTGTGTGTGTGTGTGTGTGTGTGTGATGGAGGGGAGATTGTGTCTGTCTGCTTGTCTGTCTGTCTGTTTAAAAGAGAGAGGGAGAGAGAAGTGGGGTGGGGGTAAGAAATCTGGAGAGAAGGAGAAAAAAAAACAACGAAAAATGAGAAGACTGTAAATATGCTCTCTCTCTCTCTCTCTCTCTCTCTCTCTCTCTCTCTCTCTCTCTCTCTCTCACACACACACAACCACACACACACACACACACACACACACACACACACACATAATACACACGTGCACACACACTATAGTAACCATTTTAATGAGAACGATACTTGTCAGGCGGGAAAGTGTTCTAGTTCCCGTTCTCTTCTGCCTTCACCCAGTTTCTGCAGAGAATGTGAAAGATAGCATTGTCCAGACTGCTCTTGAGAAAGAATGTGGGGCTGGTCCGTTTTCAACCAAACATTTTTCCAACACCTTGATTATCTCCTCCCTGCTACCACCAGTCTTGTCAATAGTTCGCTGCTACCAGGCACAGCTCCTTCAGACTTGGACATTGCTTTTGTCAGACCATTCGCTGCTACCAGGTACAGCTCCTTCAGACTTGGACATTGCTTTTGTCAGACCATTCGCTGCTACCAGGCACAGCTCCTTCAGACTTGGACATTGCTTTTGTCAGACCATTCGCTGCTACCAGGCACAGCTCCTTCAGACTTGGACATTGCTTTTGTCAGACCATTCGCTGCTACCAGGCACAGCTCCTTCAGACTTGGACATTGCTTTTGTCAGACCATTCGCTGCTACCAGGCACAGCTCCTTCAGACTTGGACATTGCTTTTGTCAGACCATTCGCTGCTACCAGGCACAGCTCCTTCAGACTTGGACATTGCTTTTGTCAGACCATTCGCTGCTACCAGGCAGAGCTCCTTCAGACTTGGACATTGCTTTTGTCAGACCATTACTTAAAACGAAATCACTCGATCTGAACGAAATGAAAAAATAACAGAGCAGCTTCAAAGCTGCCATTCTTGTCTTAAGTCCTGGAGAGTGACACCCCCACCCCCACCCCCCATCCCCACCCTCTCACGCCCCACTCCGGCCCCGCCAAAAAAGACAACAATAAAAGCTTGTTCTCCACAAGTTTTCTCTCTCATTTGTTGTTTGTTCACAATTTATTTCGTGTTCACCAGTCTGCATGCAGGACTAGCCACAGCACAGAAACGCCCTCCACCCCACCCCCCACCCACCCCCCTCACCCGTTGGCATTATCAGAGACATTCTTGCTTATTACACAAATTAGACATGCTGAATCATCTGAGAATCACACAGAACTAGCTGAATCACTTCAAGAATTCGAACGCTTCAAGGAAATCAAAGTGTGGTCGGAACAGAACAAGCTGAAAGTCAGTAACGACGAAACAGAAGCTATTAGATTGTCTTACGCCCCTTCCACAACCACTGTTCCATCTCTTCCGGCAACTACTTCACCTCACATTGACACTGAAACATTCTCACAGTTTGAAAACTGGTTTCATGTTTGACAATAATCTGACGTTTCAGCTATTTGTTATGAAAACATGGGAAGCAGCTTACGTTGGAATCAGACGCATTGGTTCCGTTCGCCAGGATGTCAGTGTATGGTTACAGCAAATCCCTTTCGGCCAACCATACACTGACATTTGTCAAAACTACTGCAACCGGTCCAGTATGCTGCTGCTAAGGTCACTGCATATGTCTTAAACCCTTGCATATCAAGCCACTTCTTAGAGAACGTCATTGCCTGGAGTCAGTGAGAAAGGTTTTGGAATCAGGAGTGCGAAAACCAAGAGAGCAGGTGAAAGCCTGGTGGAGAAAAGTTGGGGCGACTTGTGCAATTCAAAGGAAGACTGTTCGACGGGGAAAACTGATTTGGTCGACACAAACGGCGTCAATAGGTTAGTGACGCTACAAGCAATAGCACCACCACAGAACTAACGAGGGAAGGAGAGGGGGCGATGACCTGGTGGAGCGACGTCACAGTACTTGACCTCATCTTAAACAGAATGCAACCAAGTTTCAGCTTCAGCCAAAACGTCAGTGTCATTGTCACAGATAACACAGCCAAGAACTGACCCACTTTCCATTCCTGGAACTGAGCTTCAAAACCAGTGTTAAGACGCAGAACACCGTGTCATTTTCTTGACAGAATGCTTGTCGTCCATAAGAATAAAGTTATCAGGGCTAGAACACGAAGGGTGATGAATTATTGGGTGAGATTGTCAGAGAAGGATGGGAGTTTGTGAGAGGCAGAATCCGTGGGTGAAAGGTTGTTGAGTTGAGGCGTTACAGAAGAACCAGATAAAACAACTTCGACAGCGTAACGTGTACATGTGCCACCACGGCACAAGCGACGACGAGAAAGGTTGCAGCCACTGTGAAGAGTTTTCAGGCGACCAACGAGCTCAGGTCAGGAAACGCCTGTACTGGTGAACCAACTCAACTGTTCCTAGCGTGCGAGTACACAACATCACTCTAAACACTTCCCGATGAGAAAGTTCCGTGAGACGTAACAGCGTGACCGCTGACCCTCAACATGGATGAGTAGCAAGGGTGCACGTGCATGTAACAGGGAAAGGACCATGGCGGAGTTTCATGATTGGTGAACAAAGCCAGACGAAGCAAAAAAGAAAATCAGCAGATCCTTGAAGAACAGGAATGAGTCGGCATCTTGACAGTCCATGTCCACAGTCACACATCGAAAACACACACTTCGTGGTCACTTTAAACGGCACTCTGACACAATCAGTCGGGAGCGAGGTGGCCATGCCTGTGGGGCAGCCGACTCCCTTCCCGAGGTGAAACAATTGCCACTTACACTTCAGGTATTTAAAACATGTCAGGAGTGAATATTTAAAACAAAAACAAAACAAAAAATATAGGTGCCCTGCATTCTCTCCCATTCTTCCGTTCAAAATAGACCACATTTCGACGTTCACAGTCCCAGCTGAAAAAAAAATGGCGATAAACGTTTCAGCTTTTTCATTTCACTCACATATGCAAGCTTCTTATCTTAACCATTTGAAGATATACAATGATGGTTCAGTGATTAATAATCAGGTCGAAGGCGCTGGATTCCTAATTCCCAGTGTCGACAACGAAGAATCATTTCACACTGGAAAAGGTCCAACCATTTTCACATGTTCTCACGATTTTGTTTCGGTGGGGTTTTTTTTCTGTTGATTTCATAGCTTTTCACATACTAAAAACAACAAAGTTCATGGAAAGAACTGTATTTAGACACAAATGATTCGGCACTCTACACTAAAGCTGATAAAAACATGTGAAGATAAATACATAAAAAACGTGTTATAAACAATTATGTACGACGAAATATTATCAGAAGCATGTCCATTCTATACATTTAGGATTAACGTGGGCAGCTTAAACACACACACACACACACACACACACACACACACACACACACACACACACACACACACGTCAGCGGTGTTACGGAAACTTGTCTATGGCATCACAATGATTCCGCGTGACACCACTACACGTAGGGACATTTTGCAAGACCAGCCCTGTAGACTAAAATGGCCGCTCCCTTCGTCACAGTGTTGGCCCACATATTCATCCACACTGTCTCCGCTTTCCAGCGCCACAATCTGGGCGAACCTTGCCCGTTTACGAACACTCTGAGTTGGATGTGCAACAGCTTACAGACTGTGGTCAAACAGTTCAGAGCCTGACAGTGAAAGAACAAACGATGTTTGGAAATCTGGAAAATTGCAAAGGGAGTAAACCGTTTTTGAGCTCGCCGTCAGCAAGAGTGATCCCGCCCTTTTATAACACACATAGCACTAGTGGGCTCGCTCAAAGCGCTTTAGCCCGATCAGTCAGCGCAAAAATTCAATCAGAGAGAGAACATGCATGTGAAACGATGGGTCTGTGATGGAGATGGTCAGTATCCGATACGTGAAAAATGCAAATCTGTTTATGTTTTCCTGTTTTTCTTCTTCTTTTTTTCGGAGTAGGTCTTTGTGTTCAGGCAGCTAGATTAATAAGTCACGAGAGAGAGAGAGAGAGAGAGAGAGAGAGAGAGAGAGAGAGAGAGAGAGAGAGAGAGAGAGAGAGAGAACCAACACGTCGGTGTGGAATTTTGTGCATGTAATGCGAAGACTGTGCTGCAAACAGATCGACTTCGCTAAGTTATCACCATCGATCGATCCTACCTGTCTTGGGTGTTATGTGACATTTATTTACCAAACAACGCGTGCACATTATCTTGACCCCTAAAGTAAGAAAACGTCATTATCTTTTCAATGGAAAGACAGGCTTGATCTTCCTATGTTGTTTTTGTTCTGTTGTTGCTGTTGTTTTTGTTCCTGTTGTTGTTGTGGTGGTGGTGGTGGTGCTACTGCTGCTTTCATTGCTTGCTAACAATGTAATTTGGGCTTTCAGCATTCCTTCACTCTAATGTTCTTGTTACAACAGTATTTCTGCTCTTCAGATAGATTGGTTGAAAACAAACAGACCATCTTCATCTGTATTATTATCTCTTGATTATCATTATCCTCATCGCATCTCCCACTGTTATGATCATCCGTATTCACATATACGTTATCAATAATTTCATTACAGATCAATGTACAGACTGGGAGATATGTACAGTTACAAGCATAGCCAAACAGAAATGAAAGACAGACACACATCCAAGAGAAAGCGATAACAACTTACGACACAGAGAGAACAAGGGTGCCAGAAAGAGCCAGCTAGGGAAAAAGAAAGGTTCAATGTGCAGTAATCCTGAGTATTGTGTATCTTGTCTGAGAAGACCTAAGAGGTCGAAACGCGTCATGTTTTGTCTTGGGATTTGTTTGTTTACATTTTTTTTTGGCGGTGCGTTATCAATAACTTTTCAAATTTGCTTACATTATCATGCATCATGCTGTTAGTGCCATTCGTTGATTTAGAAATCACAAAAATTATCAATACGTTGATCTTTCCCAGAAGAAATAATTCACACTCATGTATAAAGAGAGACATGCTACCATTCTTACGCACTGACTTATCCGTTACTTTTCCTTCAGCTATCACGCTCTATTGACACACGCTGCACGCACCATTTGCTTCAACTTACTCCCCCCCCCCCCCCCCCCCCCGCCATGTTTTTTTTTTTTTTCATGATGCTACATTTATACTCTCTCATACTACAACCTTCTTCCACCCACTCACCCCCACAGGCACACGCACCTTCGTTATTTTCAGCGTTCCCCGCCATGCTACACTGATCGTCCAGTGTTGTGGGCGAGGTCTACCATCTTTCTCAGCAATGTTGCCGGTCCCCACAGTTTCTTCCTCAAGTCCACAGCACTGGGCCTCGCCTTCTGTCGTAGGCTGTCCAAGGTGGGACAGGACTGGAGAATGCAGGCTGCCGTCAGTGGACCAGTGCCATATGGCACTTACCTGTGTGAGTGACCTAGATCCTGTATATGCACCGAATTGCGCAAGAAGCATGCGCCCCATCCATTATTACTACATCTTAAACCATTTTCAAGCTATCAAATAAACCAAAAACTGCGAGGGAGAAACAAGACCACAAGATAATGCAACAACAGAGACGCAACGGGACAACAAAAATACAACATCAGGACAACACGAATAACACAGCCAAAGGTGCTAAAGCAACTCACCAAACAGGAACTGGAAACAGAAACGGGGGGGCAGCAGCGGCGCTGGTCCCGGAAACGCAGAAAGCAGACGGAGGACTCACAGGAAGTCACGGGATGTTCAGTATCGTATGCTGCCCAACTTCAACACAGCAGGGCTGACGAAGAATACACGTGTGGAATTTCTGAACCCCCATCTGTCTCGACTGAAGAACTGGTGACAAGCAGAACCTAGCCAAACATTTTGCCACGTTAACGCAAGTTGCACACCTGCATTCTGTCAAACGTTCTTCCTCTACGAATGAGAACTGTGGGCCCGACAGGAATTTCACAACGTACACAACGCACGTGAAATATTTGTAAACGCTGGAGGTTGTCTGCCTGCAATCTCACACGCCGGCCAAGTATGCCTCTCTGTCTCTCTCTGTCTCTCTCTGTCTCGCTTCTCAGGAAGTTTGCGGACGGTAGTAGTGCTTAAGGTGCTTCCACATTGTCCGTGACATGGATTTTTTTTTTTTTTTTTTTTTTTTTACAAAAAGAAGCGGAAGAGTTTGTGCAAGGTAGTAGGGCTTAAAGGAGACTCCACATTCTCCGTGACATGGATTTTGAATAGAAAGAAACTGAGACAGAGACTTAGCTGTTTAAACTCTGTCTCAGGTGTACGTTTCATGGCAGTTTTGTGCAGTACAGGAACTGTAAAGGAATATGGATTATGCGCACAGTACACATGTTGTGGTTTGTTGACTGGAGAGTTGATTGGTTAGTTGGTTCACTAGATTTAGCGATCGATCGTTCAATCGATCGATCGATTGATTGATTGATTGATTGGTTGATTGATTGATTGATTGATTTGTTTCGTGTTTTCAGTTTGATTCTATTTCAAGAGTTGTGTTTTCGTCTTTGTTGTTGTTGTTGTTGCTCGTGTGTGCGTGTGTGTGTGTGTGTGTGTGTGTGTGTGTGTGTGTGTGTGTGTGTGTGTGTGTGTGTGTTTGAGCGCATACGTGTGCATGCGTGCGTGCGTGCGTGTGTGTTTTTGTACATGTATGTATGCTTTGATGTGCGTGCGTACATGTGTGTGTGTGTTATTGTTGTTGCTGCTGCTGCTGTGTTGTTGTTGCCGTCATCGTAATCATTTTTGCTCGCTAAAAGGCAGTTTTGCTGAGTGTGTGAAATCCACGATCATCGTAATAAAAAAAAGAAAAAAGAAAAAAAAAACTGCTGCAATCATAATAGCATTTTTTTTCATTCAGAATCTAACCACACACGTCGCTTTTTTTTTTTTTGTTTTTACTCCAAGCTTTTTTTGAGAACGTCCACTTTCCGCAAGAAATCCTGAACTTAGAGCCATACCTTCCAACAACTGTGTATTGTTGGTGTGCTTGCTGACAGTCTATGCTACATAAACAAGAAGGTTTGACACGTAAACCAACACATGTTAGCTGTAGTCCGACATGGCAATGAAACCACTGAATACCTATGTATACCTCAGATCATTGATGGTCTAATCGACTTCGAATAAATTATTGCATGAAAGGGACTTTTAAAGGACTCAGCTCACTCAGACATAGTTATTGCTGTTCACACCAGAAGACCTTTTCCCGAAGAACTGTGTCATCTCCTGGTCGCTTTTTCCTTCTTTGACAGATCAGGACGTCGATGTCGAAGACTTATTTCCACAACACTTAAACATGATGTTCAAGAACTCTCTCCTGAATTTCGTTCCCGTCAAACAGTACAGGTAAAAATTCCACGCAAAATTACACAAGCTGAAAATGAGAAACAGATCGTAGAGAAAATAATGGAACCGCCTGGAATGTTCGTCCTTCAAAGCCTCTTCATAAATGAAGGTGTTGTAGGTCATCATAGGAACCGTGGTCAGCACGAACGCTACAGACACGGTGACAACGGTCACAGTTGTGGAGGAGACTTTTTCCTTGCGGCTATCTTTCTGTTCTGTTTTGCGCCGGAAAACTTCAGGTCTGCTTCCTTCACTGAGAGGGCGAGTTTCCATATCAGAACAGCATTGCTGAGAGTCACGAAAGTGACGGGAAAAACACAGAACAGGAAAATGTCCACTTTCACCCAGACGTCCATCCAGAATGTTTGATAACTATGAGATGCAAACGTGCACCTGGTGTATGTACCGTTTTCCATTTCGATGATGTCGTAGCCGAACAATGTATGAGCGTAGATCAACGAGAACGCCACTGCGATGGTGATGATGATGGTGACACTTTTACCGTGGGTGCAGACAATGTTGACACGATGTGGCCACACGACAGAAACTGCCCGCTGGACTGTCAAAGCCACCAGGAACCAGGCCGACCAGGCCGCTGAGCTGTGCATGAACCAGATGAACCCCTTGCACGCCAGTGCGTGAGTGACGTACAGGTCAACGTTCACGACCTTTCTCGCCCACGTGGGTAAAGCCCCGTTTATCAGCATCATTGTGTCCGAAATCGCCAGTGCCGTCAGGTACAAATTCATCGCTGACCAGCCAGAACGAAAGGTCCGCAGTACAATGATGGTCATCACGTTTCCGAAGGTCCCAAACAGGAGGATGGCGGACGTAGCGATCTTTCCGATCCATCCTTCATCTATAGCGTCAGTTACTAAGGGAATGACCTCCAGGATATCGTCCTCTTCGCCAAGCTGTGGGGAATCCCCCAAAGAGACGCTGAGGCTGGAGGCATTACTGGGCCAAGGGGACACCATGGCTGTTTGGCTGCACTGGGGAAGAACTCGTCGAGTGTATCTGTAAATGAAGGGATGGAACACAGCCAGTGTTTCTTCTTCTTGGACTGTATAACTTGTCCCCAGATCAGTAGCATTTGGAGAAGAAAGAGAGAGAGAGAGAGAGAGAGAGAGAGAGAGAGAGAGAGAGAGAGAGAGAGAGACGCAAGAGAAACAGAACGAGACAGGTTTACAGTCGGTGCAAAAGACAAAGTGTGGGTGTGTGTGCGTGCGTGCGTGCGTGCGTGTGTGTGTGATAGAGATAAAATATTTGATATTTCTTAGACTTTCTTTTTCTGATGGGAGTATCACAACCTTTCTTCATGAACATGGATAAAGAATGATGCAGGGTCCCCAGAGAACGGGAGGCTAGCTTGATTTGAATAATTCTGATTATGGCTTTAAATTTGAATTCCTACGGAATATGTTGGGTTTCACTCCATAAAAATCTATGTGATACAAATTGAGCACCCATACCCTTTTGTTGTACCATAACCTGTGCACCCTTCGTAATACATTAAAAGTTCTTAAATGTGTTGTTGTCATGGAGCTATTTTTTTTCTTCTTTAGCAGGACAAGTATTGACGATAACTAAGAACGAGTGGTTTCTGTTCAACTAGGAATACGAATGTGTTTTTGTGGGCAAATGAATCAGCTACAGCAAGCTTCTTTATACCATGTCTTAAAAAAAAATGAAACGAAAAGTTTCACATGCCAAAAAGAAAGTACAAGTTATATACCTGCTCACAAGAACATGTCAACGCAAACAAGACACACACACACACAACACACACACACACGCGCGCGCGCGCGCGCGCGCGCACGCACGCACCACCACACACACACACACACACACACACACACACACACAACAAAGTGCGCGCATGCATGCATGCGCGCGCGCTCCGACCGGCGTATACACAAATAAAGGAGAGAGAGAGAGAGAGAGAGAGAGAGAGAGAGAGAGAGAGAGAGAGAGAGAGAGAGAGAGAAGAGTAGGGGTGGCGGGGCGGGTTGGGTCGGGTCAGTCATGTGTGATTGACTGTAGGATTGCAAAGAAAAGAAGCTAGGCACACATTGGAGCTGTTTGGGTATATATCACGTAAAGGCATTTCTAAACAGAACAGGTCACAGTTGGAAAGGTAGATAAAATCCCTCATACCCAAACAAACAAAGCAGACAATCTCGCAGCATATGAATGAATAATTCAAACATGATTTCTTTTCATGTGCCACAAACGCAAAGATGTTGAACACACACACACACACACACACACACACACACACACACACACACACACACAATTCACACTCACACACACACGCACGCACGCACGCACGCACGCTCACGCACGCACACACACACACACACACACACACACACACACACACACACACACACACACACACACACACACACACACACACATCCCAACGGTTAGCAAATTCTAATTTAACTCCTCTGACACCCAACACAACTTGTTAAAAAAAAAGTTTACATTCAGATGTGTTTTCTCACAAACATTAGCAATAAAAAAGGCGAAGACTTTTAGTTGGGGATGGGGAAGGAGGAGAAGACAGTTTTTCCCTCTGTGAAATGGCGTGGTGCTCAAATTTCATGCTCAAATTACCTTTGTCAAATAGAGGTTGTACATGTTCAATTGAAGTCCATTCAAAGTGGGCGGAAACTGGCACTACCAGTCCCACAGACTGAGCGCAGACACAAAAGATATACCTAGAACTCACGTACGGTGTTTCCACAAGCCAAAGGGAGGTAACTGCTACTCTTGAGCACATGTTCTGGTGCCTACAAGTCAAAGGGAGGTAACAGCTACTCTTCAAGTTACCTCAATCGAGGGTTCCAAGCGGCAGCCTCACTCGACTCTCAGAAAAAGGAAATCCTGTTTCCATGACCTTAATGTTTCAAAAATACGAACTACCAATAGAACAATCCAGTTAATCAAGAAAGTCAGTGTTCATACAGTGTACAGGTAGGGGTGTCAATACAGAGTTCACTTCCTATGCAGATCATAGTCTTTTAATGTTGCTCAGTCTCTTTTCATATGCAGCTGACATTTCCGTAAATTTAGTTTTGCATCGCATACACGCTGACGAAGTCTCTCTCATAAAGTCGTCCTCCTTGGCGGAAAAACAAACAAACAAACAAACATACATACAAACCTACCAGAAATAACGACTTTCCTGCTCCACCAGAGCGGCGTGTAGTCTATCGGGCAACTTTCCCGTGATCAGCGAAATATGATAAGAAAAAAGATAATGAAAATAGCAAGGAGGAGGGATATGGGGAAGAGGGGGCGCGGGACGGGGGATGGAACGAGGGGAGGGGCTGGGGCGGACGCCTCTCGGTAGACCTGGGGTTCAGCAAGTCCGTAACATGGACCACACACAGGTCCTGTCCTGGGACATCAGGTGCTGAGCAGATACCGTGTTCTGCCTGGATTCCTGATTTTATAAACCTCACACAGGAAGTTTCTTTCAACGTTTCCACCGATCGATCAACCTTGGAGAGCAGTAATTTAAAGGAAAAAAAAACACAGATTCGTGTCAACTTTGTTCTGCTAATTCTAAAGACATTTTAAATGATCTCCGTAACGGTACTTCCAAAAAAAAAATGTTCCGCATTTCGAATTGTTCACCAGTCAAGTTACAGGGGATGTTGGTTTAACCGATGTCTTGCCTGATCCCTTCTCCCGGAGATGTCATGGACAACCAGAATGTCGGCGCGATCTTGGCTGAGAAAGCGAGTTCCATTGACGGCGCTAAAAGCTCTGTACCAGCAAGGGAGGTGTGTCACCGCAAAACTTTACACCTCGGTTGCATGGCCGCACAGCGCTAAAGCTCGGTTCACAATATCAACAGTGCTTGAAATAGGCAGTAACAAACAAACAAAGAGAGAGAGAGAGAGAGAGAGAGAGAGAGAGAGAGAGAGAGAGAGAGAGAGAGAGAAGATGAAAAGCTTTTCAGCTGGTGACATAGCTGAAAGACTTTAACTGGATGATGTCATTTCACAGAAACAAACTATTAATCACAATTATGCTTGAAGTATTCAAGACTTGTACACGAAATTCCCATTTTATCAGTCCTGTTGTTTCAAACACAGACAACTGAAAGAACCGTCTAAGTGTTGGTGTTTCTGTCTTGTTACTTCCACCATGCGCTTTGAGGTATGCCCATCTTATCGATTTATTTACACTTTCGTGTGAGCATAAATTAGGAATTATAAAAACAGCTTATCATTTACATATAAAATACAGATGCAAACACAGGCCAACAGGGACTGAGATCAATAGAAATTAAGTGGTGGTCAAAGGCAAAAGGAAAAGCAAGGACAGGCATGGACAGACAGTGGTTAAGAAAAGAAGAGGATGCCCAGAGAATCCAGAAAACATTCCAGGAAGGCCAGTGCGGCAGTGGACTACGTGGGAAGAACGCAGTCCTGACAAGTCTTAGCTGAAATGAAATGTAGCAAATGGCCCTTCTTCATCTTCAGCTTCCTCTTCAGGTCTGTATGTGGCCTACCCACGAATTCAAACCTGGTAACATGAAGGAATGTCTGTTCTTTCGTAGGACATGTCCTGAGCTCATAGTAAGCAGATTTGATCCGGTTGGAGTACACATGAAGACATAACCTAGTACCGACGAAAATCTCAGATGCGGTCAGCACCGCTAGATTTCACTCTGCGCCATCATAAGCTCCAGCAACCAAGTTCTACAGAGCAGGAGCCCACAAACCGTGGTCGGAACAGCCCTAACATTTACAGCATGAAGAAGGCTCTACGGAATGGAGTTGATGACTGCGAGAGCACAGCAGACCGTTCAGAGTGGACTAACCATTCAGAGATCATTCGGCAGAATGATACGAACATTTACACAGTACTCCATTCGGGTTAGCTGAAGGAAGAAATTTTGATTGAACTCACCCTTCGATACGAATGCAGAATGGAGGAATTCGACTGAGATGTATGCCAGTCTAGCCAGCAGTTTGACAGAATCTGGCCTCCAAGCCAAAATCCTCGCCGTCGAGGTTGGAACAAGACGGCTTGTGGGCTCATCGGCCTATCAACTCATAAAACAGTTTTCGATTATCGTCTGAAGAAGTCCAGAACCCTGAAACACAGCGACTGAGGCCGATGAAAAGAGTTCCAATTGGGTCTGGTTGAAGAGGAAGAAAAGTGCCCTTCATGAACCTTGAATTCCCCAGCCAAGAACAGGATCCAGTAGCTACGTGGTTAAGACAACCGTCAAAGGCGATGCTTTGAGACACCCAACCATCAAGACGGTAAAGGTTCGAATCCAAGCAGCGTCAAAACGATCGATGAGAGTAGAAGGGCATTTGGCCGTCATGACTTGGATGCTGCCCCGTCCCCTTGGAGCTCAGGTCCAAAACAGTTCTAAAGGGGTGGGGGTGGGGGGTAGGGGGGTGGGGGGGTGGATGGAGGGGGAAGAGAAGGTTCTTCTCTGAAGACCATCTGCTGGCAAGTTCTCCTTAGAATCATATCCTCCTGTAGCATATACATGTACATCAGTCCTATCCCCTCCCCCCACCCTCCAAACAATCTTTTGGTTTCATTTAGGGATTCCTGACCCCATTGTCCTACAAAGGTTGCATATTGATCAGACCTTCGTGACATTTCCTATGGTTAAAGCACACCTTCGTGTCAAACATTTTTAATAATGTTTTTTCGTCGGTACAGTTTAGGTGTTCAACAATGGAAGGTCTGTTACAGGTTCAAACCAGTGGCCCTTGCATGAGGACATGCCATACGTTGGAGAGAGAGAGAGAGAGAGAGAGAGAGAGAGAGAGAGAGAGAGAGAAGAGACAGACAGACAGACAGACAGACAGACAGAGACAGAGACAGACAGAGAGAGTTTCTGGCCAAAATATATGTTGCGTGAAGCATACACACAAAATATAATCAAAATTAAGACAGAAAAAGAAAATATTTGAATCATAGACTAAGACTCAATTAAAAAGCTTTCGGAAAGATCTCTCTTCTCTCTCTCTCTCTCTCTCTCTCTCTCTCTCTCTCTCTCTCTCTCACACACACACACACACACACACACACACACACACACACACACACACACACAAAAGCACGTCTCACATGGTTGTGTGCACACAAAGAGTACAGCTCACTCTCAGTTTCTGTGACCTAAATATCCGTAGACGCTCATCACTGTAAATGTCCAAGTGTGTTGCTGAACTTGGCAACAGGTTGCCACAGTTGACTGGACACACTGATTGACAGCTGCAGAAACTGCACTGAGTAAGCGGCTGTGGCCCACGCGACAGAGCAGGTTTTCAGCTGGAATAGTTCGCACAAAGTGGAAACCATATTTCAGCTAGCTCCTACTCTGGGATGGCGAGTGTGTCATGAGTGTAAACAGGAAGGCCACAACCATGCTATGGAGTTTCATCCACGTACTGGACAGGTCTCTGATAGAGTCCCTCCGATCACATACAGGTGTGTGACTGTCTGTTCCCCGTCCTTTCTTTTCATTGGCTTGAATGTTAGTTTGTCCTGCCTGAAGAAAACCCAGTAGGTCGAAACGCGCTGCGTTTGTTGTGTAACCTGTTTGTTACTTTGTTTCGCGTTCTAGTAATTCTGTTTGTTGCTCTTGTTTCAATTTCCGCCTGCAGTCACCCTGATCTTTCAAACCAACCTTCAGAAGAGCCAGTCTGCTGCTTTTAATCTTTCAGCCTTTTGGCTAACATGGCTGGTGTCATTCGGTACCCCAATGGCCTCACCGCAGATGGATCTAGCTCATAGAGATGGTGTAAGTCTTCTGCATGATCAAAAATGAAGTGAAACTCGATCAACGTTTCTCGTTCCGATATTGAAGGCCCACTGTAGCTTGAAATATAAACACTCACTACTTTTAAACTGCATTGATGATTAGAAGGTTGTTTTTTTTTAACTTTATAGCAGCACAGTGAAAGAAAGTCAACATAGACAGTTTCGTGAACAGCGTATCCCTTGACAGACGCGCTGTGTACCAGGGCAAACCTCTCCCTTAACACTGTGCAGATTGGCGCTTCTAGAGTGTCGAACCATCATAGAGGTCAACAAAAGAAAAGTGTGCACGTGATGCATGAACAGCACACACAGCGAGTGCCGAGTGTACATTGGACAACAGGTGGCTTTAGTGTGATGGAAGGGGCCATGTTTATGGATCTCTCATATGTACCCTCACGTTCCACACGCCCCGCCGCCATTACCCCTACCAACACCGCCCTAAACTCCATCGCAGTGTGGGATGAAACTGATGGAGAGCAGGATAGAAGAACTGCTGAGTGTCTCTGTTTGTAGTCCAGCCACTGAGTTAGGTCTGAAGCCCCGTTCAGAGAACCTTGGCGGCCCTCACAGTTGGGAGAGAGGAAGACCAACGACGTGCTTTTTGGCACAGTGCTCACCACTGCAAACAAGCACACCTCCACATGCGAAACCAGTGCTGCCTAACCCAACAGAACAAATCCATGTACCAACTGGTGGAGACACGATCACTCAATAGCACTGGAACCTAGTCCTCTCCACCTATACTTCGCTTATACACTAAAAGACGATGTAACAGACACCGCTGAACACTACCGAAGTGACTCAGTGCTGTTCAGGTTTGTTTGTTTTTTTCTGGACGTTTTTTATTCTCGGCGACCATGACACGGATTTCTTTCAATAAACTCTCAGTACTAAGGCTGAGGATGCACGGTTCCGTTGATGGTTGTGTAAAAAAAAAAAGACAGGCTGCACTGTGCGGAGTGACACTGATGCTTCTGAGTGACAAAGATGATGTGCTTGTCAGAAAAAAAAAGAAGTTGGAAGTTAAGAAATGTACATTGACATTTTTTTTTTCATAGTTTTTATCCAATAGAAAAATATCTATTAAAAAATCTAAGTGGCTGAACTATACCGCGAGTGTCTATGCTCATCTTTCCTTCCTCTTCCATATTTTACTGCCTGTGTCTTTGTTGTTGTTTTTTTTATCTTTTATTTATTGATTTTGCCTGAGGACTTGAGGTCTTCAATACCCGACCCTGCTTCAATAGGAATTAGCTGAGAGTCCTAACCCTAAGCATGAATGGGCTTAACACGAGAAAAATATTCTACACTTTGACAAGAACAATACAGTGCTGAGATTAATGCCGCGTATGAACATGCGTAGAAGCAGATAATTTGCAAATAAGTCGGGAAGAAAGTTAACTTACTTCCTGGGTAGCACACTTTTGGTCAGATTACTTCAGCTGCACAATGAAGGGCAGACCAGACAAAGTGCGTGAATAAAGCTGAATGGATTCTGATGGTTTCAAAATGCAAGAGCACACTATACTCTACATTACACACTATACTCTACATTACTAACATGTACAATACTTATTGTTGTTTCTTAAACTATTTGTAAGAAACGACCGGAGGATACCTTGCAGAAAATGACAAATGAGGGATTTTGAGAAATAACAATTAAAGAATTATCAATGTCACATTGCCATGATAATTGCCACGGTAAGAATTAAAAGCAGCTGTAAGAAATAAAGACAAAATGAAACTTCTTTATAAGCAAACTTGCAAAAGTCGCGGACAATCCGGATATGATCATAACAAATACGCAACTAGAGTCGAACATTTCCGCAAATACAAGGAAAATTAGAAGTATGAACTGGTACAAAATTCATTGAAGAAAGTGAAAGGAACGACCTGGAAAGAAGTGGAACAGTCTATAAGGCAATAGAACAGTCTAGAACTGTCCAGAAAGTAATGGAACAGTCTAGAAAGCAATGGAACAGTCTAGAAAGCAATGGAACAGTCTAAAAAGTATTGGGACGGTCTAGAAAGCAATGGAACATCAAAATTAACCGAAAATCCGATGGTGAGAAGCTGTAACTGGCCAAAATAATAAACTGAACGAAACAGGCTATATTTATGTACTCCTGCATAAGAGAGCTCTTGATGATAAGAAAAAAATACACATGTCACGGATTGTTAATTCCAGACTGTGCAGTCCTAGTGTAAGATGAGTGTGGGAGAATAGGTTATGGTGAACAGACAGGTGAACATTGTTGGGGAAGCAGTCAAATAAATCAAGAATAACTCCACCCCTAACTGTGATGGTCAGATCTGCTTATCGCCTTATGTCTTCTCTCTTTTGATTAAAAAAAAACACACACAAAAAAAAACATTCACCATAACGCCAACGAAAAGGCATCATCATGTTCTTGCACACACGCTCTTGCACAAAAAGAAAAAGAAAATACTTACCATTACCCCCAGTGACACGGCATCATCACGTTCTTGCACGCATGCTCTCGCACAAAAGAATAAAATAAACGTGGAAAAAAAAAAGTCAAGCATGCCTCCACGAGCACTGCTCAATGCAAGCTACAAAACTTCAGCCAATTCAGTAGCCACAAAGCTTTGTAGAATGTCAAGCAAAAAATATCAAACGATTCCCATGGCTGTGCTTATCAAAGCAAGTATTCTTAGAGCTTTTCACGGATGAGACTTAAACCACTTCACAGCGAGAAAGTACCAGGAATACGAACTCCTGTACTGTTGTTACATAGACGTGCGATCACTACCTCGTTCTCCAACGGGTCTTCTGTTTGGCAAGACATGTCAGTAAACAATGTCTGTGTGAGGACATGATCGTGAAATGTTACTTGTCTGACGGCTTTTTTATGATTTGATTGCACGTGCATATGTCGTGGGAGTGCAATCATATCGTGTTTTCTCGCAACGTAAATGTATACTTTAATGTGCCATTTGACCTACTCGTACAAACCGGAAATCATGACAAGGGAGCATGATCATTTTGGCATATGCACGTCTAATCCCCAGCGGTCAATCTTGATAAGCCCCCCGGAGGTTTTTTTTTTTTGGATAACCGCCCTTCCCCCTTCCTCACATAAAAGTGGACGCTCATTACTTCCCCTCTCTTTCTTTTGGCCAGTAGCTCTTGACGCTTTGTCAACAACAGTGTTGAAGAGTGAGAACTGGGTCTTTTGATCTTTGCTTGAAAATAAGAGAGGAAGAGGGAGAGGTGGTTCTAAAAGATTAAGAAGGGATAAATTAATCTCTGGAGATACGTCTGGAAATACCCCCCCCCCCCCTCTCCCTCCCCCACCCACTCCCAGATACAGTTTTCTTTTTTTTTTTTTTCCTTTTTTTAAAACTTTTTTTAAAATTTGCATTCATATATATTTACAGGGGGAAAAAAGAGGGGGTGGGGGTGGGGGGGGGGGAGTAATGAGGGAAGGCAAGTATGTATATAAAGAAATGAATAAAGAAAGAAATCA
>CM065735.1:31458660-31468660 GCA_033310375.1 Conus canariensis | reverse complement strand
ACAAATAAAGGTTTTCATCTGGCAATACGGCCTCTTAAATAAATCACAAATTGTAGATGATGCATTAGGCCTCAAACCCTAAACAAGTCATGACAGTGAAATAATGAAATATGAAAACAGACTGAATCACACAAAGAACTTTTTTTTGTTCTCCCCGGATCTTTTGGGTGAGATAGTAGATCTTAGACTAAGGTCCTCAGAGACGGAGTAGGCTGATCTTGTTCGGCATGTAGATCTATTATTGTAGAAGGTTTAATCTGCACGGTACTGATATTGTCTTTGCAGCCCAGCACAAAACTTTTGGTTTGAATCCGTCATAAGTGAATCATTGAACATGTTACAATTTCTGTCCATGAACATATATATCAGCACTGATGGTGGTGTTGTGGCTGACTACAACATCGTCTTCTCAGCGCTGGTTATCATGCCATGTTTTGTTATTATGTCCAGTCTTTGAACAATCTTTGCGAATTCTTGTTCACTGTCTACCCACTATCGATGCCATAGGCATATGGAAGGTTTGTGATGGTTCTTCTTCCGAAGTAAAATGGGCTGACATGATCTTCAAGTGCACCAGTTAGGACGCTTTCAAAAAATATGTTGAAAAGTGAAGAAGATAGAAGGAAGCTTTTACGAACTCCGACTGAAGTATGAAACCACTCTCCAATAGCATTCTGTAGAACTCCACTAGTCAGTTTAGAGTTCAGTTCTTGAATGGTGCTAATATGCATTTGTCCGATGTTAAATTTCTTCATTGTGCCCCATAGCGCCTCCTAACAGACTGTCGATCACTTCTTGAAGTCTATGAAGACGTGGTAGAACTCCCTCAGACACGATAGAACTCCCTTTGGTTAGGAGATGCTTTTGGCAAAGATATATGTGCTAAGAATACATTTGATGGTACTTCTACTCGTGCGTTCTTCAGCAAATGTTACCTGCTTGAGGTGAAAATCTGTTCAGAACGATTGCAAACATTACTTTGCTGGTATGATTGGTCGAATTGATTATGTCGTAATTTCCGCAGTGTTGGAGATTCCTATGAAGGAAGGCGATTACTCATTCAGTGTATGGAGTTGGCCACTCCCAGTGTCCCAGAGTGTGTTGCGGAAGGCAATTAAGGTATCAATGTGTCTGTTCAAAGAGATTTTCCACCGAGCGTGGTACGAAAATCCACAGGACGAAGATTCTGGTGAATAAACAGCAGCACATTTCGCCTGCAGATATATATAAGACGTCGGAAAACCAAAACAAGAATTCAAACCGCAATGCCAAGGATATCCACACGTATTATTCAGATGAGGAATTTATACAGGCTCTCGATGTCCGACGCCAGAGCTTCAGCTTGCCACCTAAAGGTCCAAGGAGAAAATAGAAGAAATGAACAATGGAACAATGGATGAACAAAAAAAAAAACTAGATCCACTGATAAAAAGAAGCAAACTGGAGCACAAACTAACAAACTTTGGAGCAATTATATTTGACACTTGTAAGGATGGCTGTGTAGTGAAACAGTGAAGGATAAAGTCACTTCAGAACTCCAGATGCCACCCAGAGATTGATAAAAAAAATAAATAAATAAAGAGAGAGATATCCCAAGAAACACATGAAAGCTGTCTCAGAAATTGAGAAAAAAGGGGGTTAGAGAAGCTCTGGGAAGACTTGAAAACATATACAGTGCCCTTAGCAAAACAGAACCAGCAAGAAAAACTAGGAGCAAAAATACGAAAATCCAAGACTGCTTCTTCAGTGACTCATTCTAATTCGTCAGGAAACTATTCGAAAGCAGCCAAAATCAGGGCCACACACGACGGACAAAAAACTCTCGAGCAGCATCTCAGAAAACATATTCCAACCTTCAGAGGCTGAACTGAAATTCATGGCTTGGTGCAACCTGCAGTACAGGAGGAAAAGTTTCTAAGATAAGAAAATGGTCAAGATGCCAGAGCAACATTCGCTGGACCCAATGGAATACGCAGTCTGCTGTAAAAGCAATGACCGAATGTCCTTGAGCGGCTTCATTAACAGATGAAATCAGGAAGAAGGAATTTGATAATCAGCAACCGATGGACGATAGGCAATGAAATGAACGTCAGGAAAAAACAGAACCAAAGTGACGACAGCTAGTTATGAACCAAGAGCACGTATGTACATTTAGAGAAAATCAATTTTGTCATGGCCGCGAGGCTGGCTCAGTACTTTAGAGAGGATGAGTATTTGGCTGTGTAAGTCCAGAATGAAACCATCCCAGGAACATCTGGCTTTGCAGAGAATACTGCTGTGATTTTGAAGGCAATACAAAGAGCTAAGACAGAGAAACGAACCTCGACATGATGTAAACCGACCTAGAAAATGCATGGGAATCTGCTCCATACAAGATGATTCAGCTGGCTCTCGAAATGTATTGTGATCTGAAGAACACCCGAGAAAAGCTTTAAAATATTCCGGTGGCTTTTCAATGGGGATCTCCACAAAAGAACTCTGAAAAGATCAAATCAATCTGGTGATTGGCATAGGATGGGCATTGCAATTTCTCAAATACGTTTGTTTTGGCAATGGAGGTAATCGTGA
Source organism: Conus canariensis (assembly GCA_033310375.1). Taxonomy (NCBI): domain Eukaryota; kingdom Metazoa; phylum Mollusca; class Gastropoda; order Neogastropoda; family Conidae; genus Conus; species Conus canariensis. The sequence goes on along the minus strand of CM065735.1, from coordinate 31,466,092 downwards.
AAGCAGCTATAGCCGTACAAATTCAGCAAATCTAAGGAGTGTGTACCAAATTCCCTATAACAGCCTTCGTGAAGGATACAACAGTCCTTTCCTCCAAAGAAGAAGAAACACATAAAAGACTTTAAGGTGTTAAACGAACTATTTGCTTCATTCATGATGAGGTTCAATCCAGAGACGCCTCACGAATTCTTTCTGGGTGGAAAAAGGAAAAGTAGGTAAAACAGTTCCGTTTACAGTAACCAGCCAGCCCAATTGAAATGGGATCCAACCAGTCAGGTGCCTTGAAAGATGCTATGATGACTACTTGAAAGCTAAAGAAGAGAAAGAAAAATAGGCAAATTGGGAAGAAAGACCAGTGTGGCGTCCATGGCCTATAAAAAAATCTGATTTCTGCAGTTAATGCTGGCGCCAATGTTCTTCCGGACTCTGAACACTATCAATTCTAGAACAGTGAATCAAGGGAATCCAAAAATAACAAAGCACAAGGTAATGGTTTGGCTCTCCACCGAGTCTTACTGACCTTGTGCTTTACTGTCGCCGACCAAACCTGAAACTACCCGCGAAATCCCTCTTCGAGGAGAAACAACCTAGAAATGCAAGGCTACGAACCATCTTGAGGACTCGGAAGACAAGCGGGACTAGTCCCGCTCAAGCCAAGAATAAACAAATTCAGGAGGCAGTGGACGTGGGAAAGGAAAACCTCAAGGCCAGGTAAGTACACGGTCACACAGAAACTAAGAGACAGGGAATTGGTTCAACCGAACTGAAGTGGAGGTCGCAGGGAAAACAAGAGAGACGTGATATACAGGAGGTGAAGAAGGAATGGATGGCCAAGAGAATCGGTTGGCAGGTTAACAACGCTAGATGTGGCAATGGACTCCGTGGGAAAATGTATTCAATATAAGCCCAGTTGGAATGAAACATGAATATGGCTTCTCTGAGGATCGTTTTCATCCTCAGATTTGTGCATGACCTTCTGCCCTCGATTTCAAACTGTGAAACAGACAGATAGATAGATTAGTGTACATACGAACCATGTCCATCACCTGTAACAAAATAAACAGGATCTAAGAATTCATCAAATGTGTTTCTTCTGTGGGAAGCAGGTAGAACTGACTTCCGGAAAGAAATAAAGTACAAGCCATTTCATATAGTCTCCAATCAGAATGGAAAGAAAAAAGTACAGCTATTTCATATAGTCTCCAATCAGAATGGAAAGAAAAAAGTACAGCCATTTCATATAGTCTCCAATCAGAATGGAAAGAAAAAGTACAGCCATTTCATATAGTCTCCAATCAGAATGGAGAGGAAAAAAAGTACAGCCATTTTATATAGTCTCCAATCAAAATGGAAAGAAAAAAATACAGCCATTTCATATAGTCTCCAATCAGAATGGAAAGAAAAAGGTACAGCCATTTCCATAGTCTCCAATCACAATGGAAAGAAAAAAGGGTACAGCCATTTCACTATAGTCTCCATATCATAATGGAAAACTCCATAGCTGTGATCTTAGTAATCTGAATGCTCATAAGACAAAATTCTCAAAATCTCGGGCCCCACATGTCCCCCCCCCCCCCCCTCCCCCGTTGTTGATTTTTTCTCCACGATGGTGCTTTTACTGAAATCGTGTCAAAGTTGCAGGTATTATTTTGGACTGTCTCTGGAAGGACATGGTGGCGCCCTCTGCACGAGGAAGCTTACTCACGTTAACTCCGAGAGTAAAAAGGAGGCTTTGTCAATGATGCCCTGCAAAGGTCTGACACCACTGAACACTACGAAATGACTCAGTACTGCTCAGGTTCTTTTCTGGACGTTTGATTCTTGGCGACCATAACACTGACTTCTTTCTATAAACTGTCAGTACTTAGGCTGAGAATGGACTGTTTCGTTTATGGCTGTGTAAAGACAGGCTGAAATGTGCGGAGAGATAGAGATGCATCTGAGTGACAAAGAAAGTGGAAGGCAACATATGTACATTGACATTTACTCCTTTTATCGAACAGAAAATATTTATTTTAAAAATGTAAGTGTCTGTACTATACTGCGAGTGTCTATGCTCATCTTTCCTTCATCTTCCATATTTCCCTGCCTGTGTCTCTGTGCTGTTTTCTATTGACTTTGCCCGGGGATTTAGCTTTTCCTTATTAATTTGATTCACGTTTCTGATATTTGGAGATATACGAACGTGACGGTTTAAAATATTCACCACCATTAAAGCTCTTAAGTACGTGTTGTGATTGGATAAATGAACATTGAAGTTTCAGTTTGTTCAGAGGCACTCCTCTTTAAATGCTCAACGCGTAAAACGTACTCTCTGCCTCAAGTTGGGAGTGAACCCAACAAGAAAATCCGACGTTAAGAGGGATGCGCTCCGCAAGATTTCACTTGTCCACGACATGCCGCATGACAGAAAGAGTACAGAGCACAAAGCGAATCGGTCACAGTCCAGGTTAACAATGGCTGTCGATCTCCATCCCATAGTACACATTTTGCGTCCGCCCTCGTGGAAATCAACAGGCCTGATTAATCCGGCGTATGACCAGTTCGAGAAAATGAAGATGTCTTTGTGTCATTGTCATCCTTTTGCGGCTTGGAAGTCCAAAGAGCTTTTTTTCTGCTTATTAGAAGTACGAAGTGAACAGGAAGCGCGTAGTGAGGGTGACATACGTAGGGGAGGTAACTGAAAGAAATGGCAGTGGGCTACAACTGCAGTCTGACACTGACGCCAAACCTTTACAATGAGTCTGTAAAGTTCTTCTAGCAGTGGTGTTGTTTTTTGTTTCTGTTGCAATTTTTAGCACAAGTCTTTGCCAACAGTCAAGCTATTGTTTCGTGGAGCGATAAAAACGTAGTTGCAATGATTCATTCTGGGTGTTATTAACAAATTAACGTCAGGTCAAAGAACCCCTGTATTTTCTTTTTCTAACCTTGTAGTTTTGGGTTGGAAATGCATTAGATGTTGTTGATTTTGATTTTTCTTATAAGTTATTTTCGTCAAATTACCGGGTCACACCCTATCTGAGTGCACGAGCGCTTCATCAAGATTACGCCTTGATGTGTACTGCAGGAATGCATGGATATAGCCAAGAATAGAGTTCTGTCGTCAAAATGGTGACACAAGGTGATAACCAGCTGTATACAGCAGCCTTTCTTCTGGCAAAATGAATACGAGTAGAATCAGTACGGTGTGAAACACATTTACTGCTGTACAGTGTGAAGCAGACAAACTCACCGCAGTACAGAGTGAACCGTTCTCCCTGCTGTACATTGTCAAGCAGACAGATTCACCACTGCCATGAGAAGCAGAAACATTCTCGTTTGTACAGTGTGAAGCAGACGGACTCATTGTACAGAGTGAGGCAGACAAGATTGCCTCTGTACAGTGTGAAGCAAACAGGCCCATTGGACAGAGTGAGGCAGAGAGATTGCCTCTCGAAGGTTGACTGCCAGAACCCAGTATCTTATATACATATACATAAGTGAGATACTGGGTTCTGGCAGTCAACCCTTGCGTCTGTACAGAGTGAAGCAAACAGACCACCGCTGTGGAGTGTGGCGCAGAAAGACTTGCCGCTACATACTTTGAAGCAGACAGACTCACCGCTGTACAGTATGAAGCAGACAGACTCACCGCTGTACAGTATGAAGCAGACAGACTCACCGCTGTACAGTATGAAGCAGACAGACTCACTGCTGTACAGTATGAAGCAGACAGACTCACCGCTGTACAGTATGAAGCAGACAGACTCACTGCTGTACAGTATGAAGCAGACAGACTCACTGCTGTACAGTATGAAGCAGACAGACCCACCGCTGTACAGTATGAAGCAGACAGACTCGCCGCTGCACAGTATGAAGCAGACAGACTCACCGCTGTACAGTATGAAGCAGACAGACTCACCGCTGTACAGTATGAAGCAGACAGACTCACCGCTGTACAGTATGAAGCAGACAGACTCACCGCTGTACAGTATGAAGCAGACAGACTCACTGCTGTACAGTATGAAGCAGACAGACTCACCGCTGTACAGTATGAAGCAGACAGACTCACTGCTGTACAGTATGAAGCAGACAGACTCACTGCTGTACAGTATGAAGCAGACAGACTCACTGCTGTACAGTATGAAGCAGGCAGACTCACTGCTGCACAGTATGAAGCAGGCAGACTCACTGCTGTACAGTATGAAGCAGGCAGACTCACTGCTGTACAGTATGAAGCAGACTCACTGCTGTACAGTATGAAGCAGACAGACTCACTGCTGTACAGTATGAAGCAGACAGACTCACTGCTGTACATTATGAAGCAGACAGACTCACCGCTGTACAGTATGAAGCAGACAGACTCACTGCTGTACAGTATGAAGCAGACAGACTCACTGCTGTACAGTATGAAGCAGACAGACTCACTGCTGTACAGTATGAAGCAGACAGACTCACTGCTGCACAGTATGAAGCAGGCAGACTCACTGCTGTACAGTATGAAGCAGGCAGACTCACTGCTGTACAGTATGAAGCAGACAGACTCACTGCTGTACAGTATGAAGCAGACAGACTCACTGCTGTACAGTATGAAGCAGACAGACTCGCCGCTGTACAGTATGAAGCAGACAGACTCACTGCTGTACAGTATGAAGCAGACAGACTCACTGCTGTACAGTATGAAGCAGACAGACTCACTGCTGTACATTATGAAGCAGACAGACTCACTGCTGCACAGTATGAAGCAGGCAGATTCACTGCTGTACAGTATGAAGCAGGCAGACTCACTGCTGTACAGTATGAAGCAGACTCACTGCTGTACAGTATGAAGCAGACAGACTCACTGCTGTACAGTATGAAGCAGACAGACTCGCCGCTGTACAGTATGAAGCAGACAGACTCACTGCTGTACAGTATGAAGCAGACAGACTCGCCGCTGTACAGTATGAAGCAGGCAGACTCACCGCTGTACAGTATGAAGCAGACAGACTCGCCGCTGTACAGTATGAAGCAAACAGACACACCGCTGTCTATTGTTGAGCAGACGAGTTAACCACTGTGCACTGCGAATGAGACAGACTCTACACAGTGAATGAGACAGACTGTACACTGTGAATGAGACAGACTCTGCACTGTGAATGAAACAGACTCTGACTCTGCACTGTGAATGAGACAGACTCTGCACTGTGAACGAGACAGACTCTGCACTGTGAACGAGACAGACTCTGCACTGTGAACGAGACAGACTGCACTGTGAATGAGACAGACTCTGCACTGTGAATGAGACAGACTCTGCACTGTGAATGAGACAGACTCTGCACTGTGAATGAGACAGACTGCACTGTGAATGAGACAGACTCTGCACTGTGAATGAGACAGACTGACTCTGCACTGTGAATGAGACAGACAGAGTCTGCACTGTGAATGAGACAGACTCTGCACTGTGAATGAGACAGACGGACTCTGCACTGTGAATGAGACAGACAGACTCTGCACTGTGAATGAGACAGACAGACTCTGCACTGTGAATGAGACAGACTGCACTGTGAATGAGACAGACAGACTCTGCACTGTGAATGAGACAGACAGACTCTGCACTGTGAATGAGACAGACGGACTCTGCACTGTGAATGAGACAGACAGACTCTGCACTGTGAATGAGACAGACAGACTCTGCACTGTGAATGAGACAGACTGCACTGTGAATGAGACAGACAGACTCTGCACTGTGAATGAGACAGACTCTGCACTGTGAATGAGACAGACTGCACTGTGAATGAGACAGACAGACTCTGCACTGTGAATGAGACAGACTGCACTGTGAATGAGACAGACAGACTCTGCACTGTGAATGAGACAGACTCTGCACTGTGAATGAGACAGACTCTGCACTGTGAATGAGACAGACAGACTCTGCACTGTGAATGAGACAGACAGACTCTGCACTGTGAATGAGACAGACGGACTCTGCACTGTGAATGAGACAGACAGACTCTGCACTGTGAATGAGACAGACAGACTCTGCACTGTGAATGAGACAGACAGACTCTGCACTGTGAATGAGACAGACGGACTCTGCACTGTGAATGAGACAGACAGACTCTGCACTGTGAATGAGACAGACTCTGCACTGTGAGTGAGACAGACTGACTCTGCACTGTGAATGAGACAGACTCTGCACTGTGAATGAGACAGACTCTGCACTGTGAATGAGACAGACTCTGCACTGTGAATGAGACAGACTCTGCACTGTGAATCAGACAGACGCTGCACTGTGAATGAGACAGACTCTGCACTGTGAGTGAGACAGACTCTGCACTGTGAGTGAGACAGACTCTGCACTGTGAAGAATGAACTTTGTGACTCACACAGATTCACCATTATGCAGAATGGAGTAATCAGACTGACCACTATACAACGGAAAGCAGACTGACTCATCTCCGTACAGCATGAGGCATACAGACTCACCACCACTGTACAAAATTGGAGAAAAAAAAACACACTATAAAATGTGAAGCACAGTCACCGCCGTACACTGATAAGGAAACACTCTCACCACTGAACGATGTGAAGCAGAAAGACGTACCGCTACATAGTGTGAGGCAGACAGAATCACCACTGTCCATTGCGAAGCAGACAGAATCACCACTGTGTAGTATGACGCAGTCTGGATGACTACTGGACGGTGTAAAGCAGGCAACCATTGGACAGTGTAAAGCAGACCAATTAACCTCTGTACAATGTAGAGCAGACTGACCGCTGTACAATGCGAGGCAGAAAACTCACTACCGTACAATGTGAAGCAGACTGGCTCACCACTGTACAGTGTTCGGCGGAGAGAGAGAGAGAGAGAGAGAGGAGAGAGAGAGAGAGAGAGAGAGAGAGAGAGAGAGAGAGAGAGAGAGAGAGTCTGTATTTGAATGTGTGAGTGAGTGAGTGAGTGAGTGAGTGGGTAAGTGATTTGTTGATTGGTTGACTGAATGGTTTGAAGACTAAATGACTGATTGATTGATTCATTCATAGTTTGATTGATGGATATATCGATAAATCTTTAATCTAGGGGTACAAGATCAGCAAGAAGATGCTTTTTGGTCATACAGAGAGAGAGAGACAGACCGACAGACAGACAGACAGAGCGATGGGAGGACAAGAGAGAGAGAGAGAGAGAGAGAGAGAGAGAGAGAGAGAGAGAGAGAGAGAGGAAGTGAGACAGAGAGAAAGAGAGGGATAGACAGACAGAGAGACAGACAGAGGAATGGGGTATAAAAGAGAGAGAGAGAGAGAGAGAGAGAGAGAGAGAGAGAGAGAGAGAGAGAGAGAGAGAGAGAGAGAGTAAAAATCATGGTGGCACTCGAGCCCGAGCATTCAACAGGAGTGCGTCAAAATCGCAACTAAGCTTACTAGCTCATTCCCACGCACTCTGGAAGAGTTCACGTTTCTTGAGAGAAGACTG
>CM065735.1:31428660-31453660 GCA_033310375.1 Conus canariensis | reverse complement strand
TCTCTTACCGTTGTATACTATACTATTACAGTTGTTACTGTTGTAGGGAGGAGGAGGAGGGAGGAGGAGGAAAAGGAGAGAGAGAGAGAGAGAGAGAGAGAGAGAGAGAGAGAGAGACAGAGACAGAGACAGAGACAGAGACAAAGACAGTCAGACAGACAGAAAGAGGGAAATTATAAATAACGGGCGGCGATTTAATGAGCGCAGGCCCATTCCAGTTTTCATTGGTTTACAGAAACATTAGATGACGCAAAACACACAATATGTACCATCGACAGATTCATGGTATGAGAAAGAGAACGAAAAAAAAAATCGATGATTTTTATGAATCGTTGCCATGCAGACTTCTCACACGTCTTCAGTTCAACCCTGAACAAAATGGATAGGTAGTGTTGCAGTTTACATCTGAACACCCATTTCTAAGGTTACTCTCCCCAAATTGACTGTTACAACGATTTGTCTGAAACAGATTTTGTTACAGTTTAGATATCTTGTAGGAATATGTCTTTTGTTGTTTTTTTTTAATAAGAATAAAAATTTTGATCTATCAATTCCATTTATCTTTGACATTCATTTTTTTTGTATAATACATTAGATATTATTTTTTTTTAACATGAAACCTAGGCCCCTAATTGGGGCAACCGGTAGAAGACCGAATTCTAGCCTATGTAACATATTTGAGAGAGAGAGAGAGAGAGAGAGAGAGAGAGAGAGAGAGAGAGAGAGAGAGAGAGAGAGAGAGACAGACAGACAGACAGACAGACAGACAGAAAGAGAGAGAGAGAGAGAGAGATAGGGAGAGAGAGAGAGAGAGAGAGAGAGACAATGACAATGACAATGACAAAATGTTTAATGAGCCAGGCCTTCTGCCTATGTCAAGGGGAGGGGGTACAAAGGGAAATCATGTCAGGATACCACATTGAAAAGGAATATGATTAACAACCATACTAACCTGCAGACGAAATAGCAAGATTACGGATTTTAAATGCATCAGTTAGATATGCTGCCAGTCTGCACATACATTTAGTGTCACACATCAGTAACGATAACCTGAAAGAAGAAGGGTAATTGTAATATTTACAGGGAATGTATTTTTCTCTAACATTTGAGTATTTGGGACAGACGCATATAAAATGAAGTTCACTTTCTGGGACACTCTCGCAAAATGGACAGTTAGGGGAGACATTATTAGAATATCGGTACCGATGCGTTCGTAATGCTGAAACACCTAATCTAAATCTGATTAAGGTCTTTTTCAGTACACACTGTTTTAGGTCGAATAAGTATTGAGATGTACCAAACGATAGTTTGAAAGATGCATAAAATGTATACCGACTTTTATCTCTCAACTGAGCTTCCCATCCTTGAATGAAACAATCAACTAGCCTTTGCTTGAATTCTCTGAGAAAAAGATGAATATTTTGAACACCTTGGTGTTCCCATACATGTCCAAATCCATAATTGTATAAAGTAAAGCATACGGCAGAAACCCAATTGTTCTGATTTTGATAGTGAAGAGCTAGCAGCATTTTATAAGATTTTAAAGGCAGACGCTCATCAGACATTCTCAAAAGCTTCAACCAATATTTAACACATCTTGTATAAGTATGAACATAAAGAGGATATCTACCACATTCACCATAGACGAGGACATTAGGTGTCTTAACGCTAACATTTAACAATCTTTTCAACGCAAAGAGGTGTACTTTTTCAATCAAATTCTGATTTGCAATCAATCCCCAAACTTCAGAGCCGTAAGTTAGCATTGGTAGGATTTGACAATCAAATAATTTAAAGAACACTTTGGGATGCTTTTCACCGAGGGACCACAGCAGTTTTAAGATGCATACAACTCCTCTCTTTGCTTTCGCAGCTCTATCTTCCATAGCGTAAGAGAAAGAGAGGGAAGGAGAAAAAATGATACCAAGGTATTTATACTGATTGACCACTTCTAGCTTATTGCTACCAAAGAACCATTTTTCTCTCGCTGCAATGTAACCGCCTTTGCGAAAGACGACCACTTTAGTTTTATCTAAATTAACTGATAAATTCATTCTATGCGAGGCATCCCTCAAAATATTCAGCTGTCGTTGCAGACCAATAACCGAGAAAGATAGTAACAGAACATCATCAGCAAAAAGTAGTATCAAAATTTCCATTAAATCTGGGGATAGCTTTACACCGTGTTTACCATTACGGGTTACATCAATTGCAAGTTCATTAATAAATAGCGAGAATAAAACTGGACTGCAGTTGTCTCCTTGTCTCAGGCCACGAGGACAGAAGAATGGTTCAGTGCACTGGTTGTTCACTTTTACACTAGCTTTGACCGTTTCATACATGCCTTTGATAGCTTTGTACATTTTACCTCTGATTCCTTTTTTCTTTAATATCATCCAAAGGTACTGCCTGTTAACTAAGTCGAAGGCCTTTTTGAAATCAATAAAGGCAACGTATAGCTTGCTCCGATTGAGTAACTGCTTTTGAATTAGTGCCAGAAGGGTAAAAATGTGATCAATTGTACTATGATTTCGTCTAAAACCAGCTTGAGATGAATCAATTAAATCATTATCTTCGACCCATTCAGTAAGTCTTTTATTAAGGATATTACTGTACAACTTGCCTCCAATATCTAGCAAGGAAATACCCCTGTAATTGTCAGGACAATCAGGATTACCCTTTTTATACACAGGTAGAATGATAGACTGAGACCAACTTTTAGGAAAACTACCAGAATCAAACAGTTTATTGAAGTATTGAATTAAAAATAGAATGACTTCTTGAGATGAGTTTTTATAAAATTCACCACTTAATCCATCGGAACCAGATGCTTTTCCATATTTCAAAGCTTTTATAGCATCCTCAATTTCCCATTGCTCTATCGCTCTGTCTAGTGGAGCACAGTCCAAGTTTGTGTCTACAGGCAAGTTAGTTTGAAACATTTCTTCAAAATCTGGTAAATCAGTATCATTAGATAGATCACTATCAAAAACCATCTTGAAATGATCAAACCATTCACCAGAAGTGATCGAATTATGCTTTAATTCTTTAGATATAAGAACAGATTTAACAGTTCCCCAAAAACGTTTAGGATCGCCACTACTATTCACAAGGGTATCTAGAATTGAGTGTTTATGTTCGGACCTCTTAATACTAAGCAGATTTTTATACTCTCTCCTTGAAATCACATACATATATCTGTAATATATCATTTGTAGCTTTTTACTATCATTGTCAACATCATTTTTTACAATACTGTCGCAAACTCTGCGAAATGTTCGTAAAGCTTTACGTACTTCACGTCTTTTTTCTGCACATTCTCTGTCAAACCATGGCTTTTGTCTGAAACTGTCTACCCTGAACGTCTTTAACATACTTTTTCCAGCCATCTTGAGACCACCAATGAATGAGGCTAATGAGGCATCAATATCAAGATCTATTAAATTACTAGCATCTTGAATTAGTTTCTTAACATCATTATCATTAAACATTGCACAATAATCATTTTTCTTTTCATTATTCCACACAAACTTAGTAACTTTACTTATCGTAGAATGGGTCGAGGTGAGTGTCAGTTCAATGGCCTTAGGTACTTCAAGAAATATTTCTACAGGCATATGTTTTGAGTCAGTTCTGGGAATAACATTTAAATATGAACCCGCATGAAACATACATTCAGATACAATAAAGTAATCAATAACACTACATCCATTATAGGCAATGTAAGTGAAGTTTCCCCCCTCATCACCTAAAACAAGTCCGTTCATTATAATCAGGTTATATTGATCACATATTTGAAGTAAATATTTACCAAATTCATTTGTAACACCATCCTTTGATTCCCTACGAAATCTTGTACACTGCTTTGAATCATCTGCATTTTCACCAATAAAGTCATCTATGGAGAAGTCAGAAACATTACCATTGCCTGTTCTGGCATTCAAATCTCCAAAAACAATGAGAGGTAGTTCGCCATATTCTTCAAATAAATCAGCGATACAGTTATCCAAAAAACATAAACCATTATCAATTTCAGTTTCAGCATAATAAACACTATTTGAAGGTGGGATATACAAACCAATCAAGAAACAGTCAGAATAAAAACCCGTTAATAGTTTCGATATCTTGAGAACCAAGCAGTTGTCATATTCAATTGTGATATGTGTAATAAATCTAGTCAGCTTTTTCTTTACAAGAAGTGCAATTCCACCGGACAGTCTAGCGGTAACGGAATCAGAAACTTGAATACCAGGAGAAATATATACATCATGATAAGGAAATAAGTGACTAGGGAAGGAATCTGAAAAAGTTTCAACGAAAAGAATGAAATCATAAACAGACACAAAAGAGCGAACCTCATGATCATATACTGTTGACATACCTTCCACATTGTAAGTCAAGAACCGTAATGTTTTGGCATCTTTTAAAATGCCAGATTGCTGTGCCGTGGGGTGATTTGAAACACAGGCAGGGCCGAATTCCTAGCTACTAGAGGAGGCAGGGGCTGTACGAGGAGTGGTAGTGAATGTGTCTGTCAGGTGTGTTTGGCGAGAGAGAGAGAGAGAGAGAGAGAGAGAGAGAGAGAGAGAGAGAGAGAGAGAGAGAGAGAGAGAGAGAAATCATCTAAGAATGGACATATTAAGCGCAGCGTTTGTATTGCTGGCGTAAGGATGTATATTTTGGACAAATAAATACAAACTGAAATTCATCACCTACCCCATTCACATTTCAGTTTCTACATCTTTTTCCTTCTCTCAACAGTCCATATCGTCGTCCTTTTTTCTATTTCAAGCTTACAAGAACGAAATGTTATTAATGCGTTGAAGTTGTGCACTAAACTGTCCTTTGCAATAAATAAAGTGCTTATCACTTCTCTTGAGAGATTCCTGGATAAATGAATTCTTCAGATTGTTTTCTACATTCTTACAGAAAGAAAAAAATGTAATGAAACTCTGTGAATCCCAAACACATTTATAACCCGATTCTGTTAAAATTGGTTTCATGCCACTTAATCACCGTGATTTTATAGCCGATCTGTCAAAAGATGAGGGCTTTTCTCCGTATCTTTGACACTTTGTCACTCTTTCAAGTTGATAATCTGGCCCAATTTTTTTTTTCATTTTAACTTTGACTTTTATCGCGAATAAAACTCTCCTGTTTTATATAGCATCAGAAATAAATGAATCAGTTGTACTTAGATTTAAACGAAGAATGCATTTTAGAAATTTAAGCTGTTGTTTTTCAGTCAATGCTAAGTTTTCAAATCGCAAACATTCACACCCATCCAACAAAATGTATTCAACAACTTCGTCAAATGATTTTTATGAAATAGAGAGATTTCGCTTTCTGGCATCTTTAATAAGCAAAACGTGTCTTTTATCCCCTATCAAAACACACTTTTCTGGCCATGTTGAAACTTCCACTCTGATTAAACTCTACACCTAAATACCTTTAAACAGGATCAACAGTTTCTTTCTGCGGGATTCGAATTAGCGAATAGGAGTTCGGGTTTCACACATTTCCCTCTCAGTGTGTTTTGTATTCAGCGTTTTGATTTGAACAGGGAAACTCTTTTAAGTTCTTTTTTTTCCAAATACTTTTTTTTCCGACGTGGAGCGTTGGGGCGGAGGATGTGGGTTGATGTTGGGAGGAGTGCACATACGGCACAGATACTGGATCTTTGTTGAAGGGGCTTGAGGGTCATTCACATAGTCGTTGAGGTCATGTTGGGTCAGAAGGGGACTCACTTTGGTCACTTTTGTCGGAGGTACGCGTTCAAGCTCAGATTTTCTTCCGAAATCTGTGGCACCGATGGTATAGCTACTGGTCGAATTCGTTTCTTCATAAGTTACTCTGGTAGAGTGGTTGCTGTTAGTAATTTGAAGACTTTTCAGTTGGTGTGTTTAGTTCTGTTGTCTTTTCGTTGTGATCTGGCGTGATCTGACATCATGTCTATATGTACCCCATACCCCCACCCCACCCCTGTCTCCTGTCAACGTTCGGTGCTGTAGTCTTTGTTGACTTACTCATGCTTGTTTTGTACAGTGTTCGTCAGCGCTGTCTTGTATTTGGTATGTTTCTGTTAATGTGATCTTTCCATTTAACTTTTCATCCAGTTGTTCAGTGTATTGTGTGTGATATATTGTGTCCATAAGGAAATGAACGAGTGTTAGTTGTTTCGTTTCATATTCGTCATATATAGCATGACAAACGTGTGATCTGGGAGCCGGAGTAGCTCAGTTGGTAGAGCGCCGGACTCGTAATCTTGGTGATCCTGGGGTTGCGGGTTCGAACCTCCGCCGGGGGCGTTTCGGTACAGGGGATTTTTCCCTCGGAGTTAACATTGGTTCTGACTCCATTTCCCATACAGTCCTTCGAATGAGACTATAAACCGAGGTTCCGTGTGTGAACGCACGCATAACATCTTGCACACACGTAAAATCCCACCACCAACTTTCGGAAGAGTAGGCCAGTTTGGCCGTTGGTATGGATGACACGTTACACATAGCATGCACCCTGCGTGAGAAATGGTAAGAATGAAGGAAGTAAGGAAACTGAGTGATCGATATTGAACGATACTGACTGGATGACACGGGAAACGACTGAATGAAGCGCCAGCTGGCAGCTCTTCAGTCGGCACTACCCAGGTAGGCAGCCCGTTGTGTAAACGAGTGTTGATTGTAAAGCGCTTAGAGCTTGGTCTCTAGCTGAGAATAGGCGCTATAAAAGTATTCATTATTATTATTATTATTATCTGTAGAGCAGACTGGACAAGAAGGGCGTGGGAGCTACTGGGAACAATTGTAGTGAGTTGATAAGAATGCTAATGCCTATTTCAGACTATCAAGATCGGCTATTCTCTTCGAGAAAATTTCGATAATTTTCGGATGAAATTTCTCCTGTCTGTCTGATACGTTTGTAGGCAGGTAGGTCAGCTGTCAGGGTCCTCATGTGGGAATGGAGACGTATCTTTCACGCACACAGTTGGCTGCCGACGTTGCTGGGGAAGGAGGTCAGCGTGGTGAAGCTTGTTTTCTCCTGGTTCTGTCAGTCACACTAGTTGCAAAGTGAGGCGACTGCAGGCGAAGATCTATACGAATCTTAAAAAGTCTGAATAAAACATCCGCCAAACATACACAAACGAACCACAAGACAACACACGACGCGTTTCGACCTCTTAGGTCTTCTTCAGGTAAGACAACACTCAGGACAACGAAAATTAAGAACGAGCAATAACTTGTCAAATAAAACGAGATAAGTGAGTCCTCGTTCTTCATTTTCGTTGTCCTGGGTGTTGTTTATTTTGCCTGAAGAAGACCTAAGAGGTCGAAATGCCTCGTGTTTTGTCTTGTGATTCGTTTGTTCATGTTTGGTGGCGGATGTTTTACTTAGACTTTTTTGTAGGTCAGTCACACTGTTCATTCTTAAAGTCTTTGTGTCCTGATGACTTAGGTGTTTTAGCAGGGTTCTGTCAAGGGCAGTGTAATCCCAGGTGAATGTGCCCATGTTGCAGCCCTCGAGGTTGTTGATCAGTGTGTCTCTTTACTTCACAAGCAGTCTACCTTGATCACGTCGTGCCTGATTCTGTTGGCCGTACTGAAGCGTTTTAGGGATCCTGCTGTTATGCATGTCCTGTCCATTGCGGCTGACTCTTGATGATTAGGCTCTCAAAGCTTGGAAGTCCGCACTTTGACATAACCTGAAGGATGAACACTTTGTCTTGCCTCAGTGATGCACACCTTTTGCCGAAAACGCTGCGGGGTTGATCCAGTTGTCGGAAGGTCGTATGTATGTGATCCAGGCTCCACAGCCATTCAAAACATCACACTGTACATGGCAATTTTGATGGAAGAGTCTGAGTCAATGCCGTGGATTTCTAATGTTTCTTTGTGAGCCTGCCGAAAGTAGTATGGCCTTTGCAAACTGTAGTATCGCCTTGGCATCAAGAGAGCCATTGATTCTTGATCCTTGTGATGCTGACGACTGCAGACGGTAGATGGAGAACTTGTGGCCCGTGATGGTTAAGGTTTAAACATATCCTCAGTCTTACTGAGAATAAATTCAAGCCAGAGCTTCTGCATGATGATGCAGAACGATCTGTCATGCACTGGATGCTTTCGTGAGAGCGTGCGGCCAGTGCACGGTCGTCTGCAAAGAGGAAGATGGGCAGGATGTCCTTAAATACCACGTTCTGCCCTCAAGACACCACATGTTCAGACTGTTGAACTCTCCAAAGGCATCTATTACCATTGCTGCAAACCAAATGTCAAAGACGGTTGGGGCCAAGATACAACCTTGTTTCAATTTATTTTTCATCAGGAATGGATCTGATACATTTTATTTTCGTGCAATCTTGCCTACACGGCTTCATAGAAGGAAGACATCCGTTTATTTTTTGCTTGTAAATGTTCACGGGAATGTATCGCTTCCTGGTGCCTTACTAGCTGTCGCCTGTTTCAGCTTTCTTTCTTTTTTGTTTTGCATGTTTGTGTGTTTGTTTTTATGTCTGGTTTGGTTGATTGGTTGATTGATCGGTTGGTTGACTGGTTAGTTGGCTGGTTCGTTCGCTCGCTAGTTGGTTGGTTGGTTGGTTTTGTCCAGTTTCACACACACACACACACACACACACACACACACACACACACACACACACACACACACATACACACACACACACACACGCGCGCTCGCGCGCGCGCGCGCGCGCACCGCAAACACTGGCACGCACACATTGACCGTGGCCACATAGCCATGCACATATTTTTTTTTTCTAACTTGTCCACTGGCTGAAGGAGAGTGTTGGTAATGGTGTGTAAATGCTAAATACACAGAGCCAAAAGCACCAGTTCACTGAAGCTGCATCTTTAAGGGGCATGACACACAAGGATGTTGGGCCATGAGTAGTCTGTGCTTACTTGCACTTTAATATCCCAAAGAACGAAGAGCGTGTCTTTGTGGCTGACTTCAGAAAGGAGGCGGTTCAGGCCTTCCTGATGGACTTCCTCGGCATCATCAGGGTTTGTCCTCGTAAGAACATAGGCATTCATGACAGTGGCGAGGCAGTCCTTTGGTAATCCAAAGCCTAAAAGAACGTTGAAGCCTCAGAGTAATCTTCCCAAATACCTGGCAAGCTTGCTGTAATGTATTACAAACCAACGCAAGATATTCTCGGGGCATCTTCAAGCTTCCTCATACGGTAATTATGTAGCCTGCACCGTCTTTTTCGAGTTGTGTTTAACCAACAAATCTGTTCTTCTTCGGGGCTAAGGTGTTCCGTAACGGACAGACATCTTGGCAACGAGAGCAGTGCATTGTTCTGGTCTGTCGCTTCTGCCCAGCAATGTTATCCTATTCCATGCACCAAAGGTCAAGGACGTCTTCAATCCCATCTTTATAAATAAATAGATAAATAAATAATGAAGAAATAAATAGATTATCAATCAACAAGTAAAGATAGATAGAGATATAAATAGACAGATAGACAGATGTACATACATAAATACATACATACATACAGTCGGTGAGTGATTCAGATTCAGTTATTTTATTCATATTTATAGGCCTTGGCCCCTTATGAAGGGGGACATGAATACAATACATAACAACAACAGAAGTGATAACTACAAGCTGGATCAGAATGTATAATGTTGTTTATTTCTTTATACAGCTGATTCTCTAGGCTTAAATGTTTGTATAAAAACAAGCAAAATGTTCTAACAATTTTAGTAGAGGTTAAACAAGCAAAATGTTCTAACAATTTTAGTAGAGGTTGAAGACATTAACATGCACAATTTGGATAAAGAAGTATGTCTGTACTGTTTAGGACAAATAAACATTTCGCGAATGGTCTTCTGAGCGCTGGATGGCAAAAAAAAACAAAAAAAACAAAAAACGAAGTAAGTCTCATTTTCTTGTGATTTTGTACATAATGGACAAGCTAAATATTTGTCATTACAAGATCTGTATCTGTAATGATGGAGAATTAATCCCGATATACCAAATCTAAATGTTGTTGATACATATTTCAAATACGTGTCTATATCGAGCTTTAAATGAGGTTTAAGATCGGATAACCATACAGAGAGAGAGAGAGAGAGAGAGAGAGAGGGGGGGGGGGGGGAGAGAGAGAGAGAGAGAGAGAGAGAGAGAGAGAGAGAGAGAGAGATGCATACATTCTATCTGTTTCATCTTCTGTGCCATCCAAGAGGCATTAACCTCCACGCCGCTCATTCCGGCCCCCATCACCACTCATCCCCTGACTTGTCCTGCCGCAGCCCCGACGCCAACGACCCCACGGGCAGAATCAATCTCAAGTCGTCGAGAAGAAACCCACCGGAGAAGACACCGCCACTAAGTCACTTCGGCGGTGTTCAGCGATGCCTGACCTGATCCACCACACGCAGGAAGCCCCCACTGAGCTCTCTGTTGACGATCTTGGACTGTTCTAGTCGCACAGCCTGCGTGTGTTCTAGTCGCACAGCCTGCGTTGTGTTCTAGTCGCACAGCCTGCGTGTGTTCTAGTCGCACAGCATGCGTGAGGGAACGTCCCCCTTCGGGAGGCACCGCCATGTTGATCCAACGACAACCCCCCCCCCCCCCCCCCCCATGAACTCGCCAATACCGGGGACCTCAACATGAACTCAATAAGTGCATGGACGTGGAAAGGACTCGATACTGTGCTCACTGTGAGAGCAAGGCATGAAGGACCGCAGAATGTGAAACTTCTCATGCTGATCTTTGAGGATGAGGATGATGAAGATGATGCTAGGGCGTTCCATTTCCATACGAGACTGCTTGACAGGGCTATATTCTACGCTTACTTTCATAATATATCCCGGCATCACCGAGGCCCTTGAGATACAGACACGCACAGCATGGGTCGGGAATTTTGAGGCTCACAGAGCCGCATCCCATAAAAATGGATAATAATCGACTATGTTGTTCCAGTCTTCCCCACTGGATCCCTAACAAACTCCACGCTGGGTCAGAGCTTATCATAGGCCAGAAACAAAATCCCACAAATTCAAATGGCTCTGATGGGAGGGATTCAAACCCCTTAGTTCCCAGCTGGGAGTCCGCGATGCTAACCACCTGGCCACAGTTGCTGGTTTCCTTTTTTGATATTGTTCCAACCTATACGTGGATGCCCAGGCATGCTGGATGGTGTGGCTGTTCGTTGGGTGGCCTTTGTGTAGAAATTTCTTTTTATCCCCCTCACTGTATGGGGACAGCCGTGATTCCACAACAGTGGTTGCTCTGTAGCTGTGTCAGGACATGCACACCGCATCGGCCTTAGCGCACAGTTGAGGACTTTCACGGAACAGTCGACTACATGCAGAGCTGAGTCTAGCAATCAACAGCATCATCCTTCGTCCTCTCCGGTTACCACTTTTTCATCGCCACAGGACTTGAAGACAAGTTGACAGCGGCAGCTGGAACAGTGACAAGTCTTTAGACTTGTTCAGTGGCAAGTCTTTTGGCTTGGCAGTGGCAAGTCTTTTGATTCGTTCAGCAACTTAACTCTCCCACCCTTTAAGAGTCTTGGGAGAAGAGGGTTTGTTAATTTAAACCGCGGGCCATCTAGGATAAGGAAATGTCTGAATTCACGTCCAGTAGATCATTAGAAGAATCTTTGTCAAGTGTCAACCTTTTGTGCAGATCCTACTGTGTCCGCTTGTCTCTCGGCAAGGGAGATAATTTTCCTAGGCAATGGACACTCCGAACAATAGGACTACATTTGCTGGGGCTGTTTCCATGTGACGGTGTCTGCACCCGTGACACATCTCGCGTCTGTAGGCAAGAAGGTGGTAAAGGGAATGTTTACTCCCTCTTCACTTAAAAAAAAAAAAGTAACTGTACTGGTCGGGTGGACGGATTCGCCAAAATCAAGAGAGCAAGAGAAAGTACGACATGCAAAAAAAAAAAAAAAAAAAAAAGGACATTGTCTAAGTAAGGCGGAGATAATAGATTACACTGTGCTATAGAACTATTTCATCGTATGACGAGTCTTGGGAGCTGAATTTGTGACCATCATGCTGTTGTCATGTAAATAAATGTGCATGAACACAACTGGTGGCGGTTACAGTTCAGTTTTCGAAGAATTTCCTTTCATGTGCTAGAGACGACCAGCATTGTTTATTTTCAGATAATTATTCAGGCTACTACTCATCGTCGCGTAATTGTGAAAATTAAAATTGATTGTGAAACTCTGCTGTTTCCGTGGAGACGATCATTTTGACTGCTCTTCCAACCAATCGCATGATGTTACTTTTTACTTTATTTTATTTTATTTATTTTATTTTATTTTATTTATTTTATTTATTTACTTATTTTATTTTATTTTATTTTATTTTTATTTATTTTATTTATTTTTATTTATTTTTTATTTTATTTTTTATTTATTTATTTATTTATTTTTTTTTTTGGGGGGGGGGGGTAGGGGAAAAGTAATGTCTTTAATGATTTTACAGGTTATATATTCATAATGTTTTATCATTTTCACGTCGAGAGCTATAAAGAATGTGGGATAACAGTAATCAAATGCAAGCTGCAAAATATGAGATATTCCTAAACTTTAATTTCTTGCAGTCGTTTATGGAGTCGTATGCATTTTGATATGCATGAAATAAAATGCGTGTTTTACGAAGAATTTGTTTTTCTAAACCGAGAGACGGTATGCAAATTATCTGTAGCCTGCATCCTGCATTGTGTTAAATAAATGTAACGGATCTGAACGACCAGTCAACCGGAACTGACACAAACTTAAAAGTGCTCGGAAGGATAATATTAAGTCTTCCACATTAAATGAAAGAAGTTTGCATTGGAGATGTCGGTGGCGAATATCAGTTGACCACCTTGTTTTCTTGAAATAGAATCATTTGCTTTCCAGGAAGAGGAGCCTGACGCTGATCAATTTCTTTTTCTACATACAAGAAAACGTTCAATATTCCTTGTCGCAGAGTATTTCATGAGTGGTCAGGGTCTTTTTCCTGGCCGATAGAGTCATCTTGCAGACGCTGTTCCGGGCACCTTTGTAACCGATTCTACTGCACCCTGAGGTGTGTTGACCCCGTGAGATTCCTCGCTTCATGTCATGTCCAGACCTCAACTCGCCACATGTCTTCCAGATCGAGAAGAAACCTCTTCCCGTTACGCCCAGTCATGCGAACATCTGGTAATACCATTAAGATCTTCGAGCATGTTGTGAGATAACACTTGTGATCTGTCATATGCATGTTGAATTAGGCCCAGTGCTTTTTTTTTTTTTGGCTGCGTCTTCGACATTTAATATTTAGAGGGATTTGTTTCATACTACACATACACTTAATTTGTTTCATGCTATGCTGTTTCAGGAGATTCTTGACATGTGTGATTTGACCACTGAACAAATTTGATGTCTACATTAGTTGGTTACCACACAATATGACATTCATGTGTTAAAAATTGTGGGTAAGTTGTTTGTAATGACTGATCGAGATTAATTCATTTCATTTCTTGTGTTTTAGAAGGTCTGAAAATAGACTTAGATATACTAACTGTTGTGTGGCTTGTTCCAGTAGTCCTGTCAACGTTGTATGTTTGAAGAGAAACAGGTACCTGAAGCAAGAACTCGCTTATACTTGTTCAACACAAATGGACAGAACAAAGTTTGACAGCGATGCGTGACCGACAGTACACTACTCTATTACTACAGTATTTACTGCAATATAATTGGCATGTTCTGAAACAAATGCCAGTGCACTGACTGCAGATCTGCCAATCCACTTGGTTTTCTATTGTCTACTTTCCTCTCAATAGCAATGTAAAGGCTATCAGCTGCTCATGCAACTGACCTCTGGGCACTACCTAGACATTATGGGCTACGGCCTGACAACTTTGTTTTATAAACAGTATTTCATGTATAATAAACCATTAGCCTCATGTTCCTCTACAGCAGTAGGTTCTCCTTTTTGAGTTGACTTGATGTGGTCAGGAATCATTTCTCTGCTGTCGAAATCGAATAGTCAGACTTTATACTAAAGGAAGTGGTCAGGGAGAGATCCAAACAGCTCCCCGTGTCAACCATCATCTGCAGATGGTGCCTTCGCTGGCTAGGTCATGTCTTGAGATTACCCTCATCAAGACCTGCAAACCAGGCCATTAAGTAGACCCCAGCAGGCCAGTGAAAAAGAGGACGACCAAGGGTCAGCTGGCGACAGACAGTGGAGAGAGACCTCAGACTCACTGACAGAGGATGGAGTGACATCAGCAGACTGGCTGAGGACCGTGCACAGTGGGGCGAGTTGACTGCCTCATGCGTTGCAAGACGCGGGGGCATCTAAGTAAGGAATTGTGTCCCCTAACCACAGCTTCATTAGTACCGGTCATCACATTGCGTTGGCCATTGTGGCATTAATGTTACTACTATACACTTGTCATGCTGCATCTTCTCAACACTTGTTTCATCTCACTGAAAGCAGAAAAAAAAAAAAAACAGTCAAGACTCTATACATAAAAAAATAATGTTTCAGCAGCAAGTGTTTCTTGAGCTGTTCTATTTGACACATAATAAAGACACTGCCTATTCCGCCTAGAAGCAAGATGATCAATTGAAAGATCAATTCTCAAATGAGCATGCTTCCTTCGCAGGTGAGAAGGCTACCTAGCATTCACTTAGCTTCCAGCAAAAATACAGGGAGGCAACAAGGTAAAAGAGGTTTGGCCAGGCTTTGTTCTGCAATGGTTCCAGTCGCCAGTCAGCTGTTTGTGGCTAGTTTGTCAGTATTTCTGAAGACAATCAAACAATGGGACAAAATAAGCAATAGTGTTGGTGCTGGTTCAATACAAACCTGTGCAGAAGTGCTTTAAGGCATCGAAAGCTGGCATCGAGTGTTTTTCTAAAAAAACAACAACAACAACTATGCCCTGGTCCCCAAGTACCAAAACCTCGCTCCCGGTATTGAGATATAAAAAAAGCATGTGGGCAACACTCCATAACAGAGGCGGTTTTCAACAGTCCTGCTCATGTAGAGTTCTTTTTCACAACAGCAACAGATCTTACCCAGAAAGCTGTGCCATTCCGAAGTTGTGGCAAAACTGAAAATGTTGTTTTTAAGAATGGGACTCGCTGATATCTGACCCTAAAATCTAACAGCTGATTACTGGAGCTCAATTCGAATCTAACTGTTCTGAGAACAAACCCTCAAAATGTTGTACCTTGCAACCAAAGTTATATCCAAATACAATGAGTGTATGAGATACCTAAATAGAAACACTTTCTTAAAAATTGATAATTTTTATGTGTGACCCAAAGCCTGACCGATTATTTCAGCGAGTTTTGGAAGGTCCAGTGAAAACTATTATAGAATGATTCTAAATCTGAAAGGTTTGATTAAGGCAATAGACACATCCCTTTTAAATAGACACTTCCCAAACTGCTCTGAAGTATGTTACAAAAAAATATTTGGTATTCATAGACTTGAAGGACACATACTTTTAAGTGCCTATATTTTAAGAATACAGAAAGCTTATCGGGTTTTATTTGTCAGGCCATTTATTGGAATTCATCTACTTGCCAAGCAGCTTTGCTCTTGTTCCTGTAAAAAAAATGAACCCAGTTAGCTGATATCTGCCAATTTGAGTGGGGAGGACCAAGACTCAAGATTTCTTTTTTGCCAGTCAACAGTAAGGAATCATCTAATTTCTAGATAATTCTTTGCTTGTGGCTGACAAAAAGAAATGTCACTAAAAAATAAACCTGTTGCCAACAAAGCTTCTTTGTCTGTGAGGTTTGCTGCACTCCCGAAAAAATCTACATGTGAACGAATTCAAATCACACTATTCTTTGTGTAAATCACACTTTACATTCACGAAACTCAGACTGACTGATAAAAAGGATAAAGAACTTGTGGAAAAGCTGCATTAAAGCAGAGAAGAAAGGTGACTAATTGATGGGGACACTGGCCAGAGAAACAGGAAAAGTCGTGGCAGCGTTTGATTCCATTCTGTAGAATAGTTTTATCTTAATCAATTATGACGGCTGTTTGGAAAACGACCAAGATGATTGCACCGAAATTCATACAAAGACAGTTTTGACAAGACTCTGTTACTGTCTAGATTCTAAAGTAACAAGCAGTTGATTTAGAATATGCACATGGGCTTATATAATTTTCTTCAGTCTGAATTGATGGAACTTCAGATTCTTTTCTCATTGAGCCAGGTTCTGCATGCATTGATCAACTGCAAGAAGTACGTCGCTGCTTATGAAATCGAAGTTTCGTGTCCATTATTTGGGACTGAAACACAACTTTGTTTACATTTCATATTTTTGATTCAGTCAGCTGGAAAATGTTTGCGCATACTTGATAACTCAATGGCTTTGACCCACATTAAGTGGGCCTAGATACGCTCTCGTCATTGGAAGTCGGGTAAAGTGGTTAGTTTTTCCACCTGATGTTGGTGTGTACCCCACTGGGTATTGCATCAGCATCACACGTCACAAACAGATACAAATCTTTCCAAGCATGTGCAGTCCAAACATAATAAACGCATACTATTTCAGCATGATTGTATGAGTAAATATTTGGAATATGAAACATTGTGTAAAAGTGTGGGTAAAACTGGAGTCAGTTTGCTGAACGAGGGTGTCTGATCTCAGCCGGATAGGTTCTTTCTTTGGTCAGATTCAATCTTTCCGCCAAAGTTTATTAAAATCGGAATAGTGGTTTCTGCGTAAACTTGCTGAAGAAATCTTTGACATACCCTTTGACTGAGATCTGCACAAGGATGTCACATCAAAATGTGATTGGCTCGTCCTTCTGTCCATACAGTTTTCCTAAAATCGGTTCCGTGGTTCTTGTGTAATTCTCCGTTCCGAAGAACCAACAAGCAAGCTAAACACACAGACGCCTGTGAAAATAATAATAGTCTCCATGGCTGATGTAACAATTGTGATGTTATGTTCCGTGTGAGGCTCGCGCATACCATCAGACTTGTTGTGACAACCTCAATCCATTTTGACGTCATAGCTGGGGAGAGTTCGTCATATGACATAAAACTATTTTCGAGATGATGCAACAATCGACGAAAGTGTTGACTGTAGATCAAGTAGTGCAATCAAAATGGTTTAGTGCATGGAAGTAGGTAACACACTGAAGGTCTTATAGATCTATAACTTTTCGGCTCATAGACCCGTCATTTGGACATTAGTGGAGCTAAGTGAAATGCAAGGGGAAATCCAGAAACTCAAGAGACAGATGTGTCACCCCACATATGTGTGGTTCACGTGCACACGATCCCCCTCCCCACCCCCCCCTCTCAACTTCACGTTCTCCACTCTCTCTCTCTTTCTTCTGCATTCTCCCAAAGCGCACAAATGCAGGGTGCACAAGGAAAAAGAGGCCTAATCATTGGAATCAATACATTGTAAAATCCATGTGTGAGCATTCGTGTGTGTGTGTGTGTGTGTGTGTGTGTGTGTGTGTGTGTGTGTGCGTGCGTGCGTGCGTGCGTGCGTGCGTGCGTGCGTGTGTGTGTGTGTGTGTGTGTGTGAGGTGTGTGCGTGCGTGCGTGTGTGTGTGTGTGTGTGTGTGTGTGTGTGTGTGCGTGCGTACGTTCGTGCGTGCGTGTGTGCGTGCATGCGCGCGTGCGTGCGTGCACTATTTGCCAGTAATGTTTAATGCATGTTTTTTTTTTTTTTTTTTTTTTTTTTTTTTTTTTTTATTAACTCTTGGGCGATTCAAGAACTGTCAGGGTATTTTCCGACTTCAAGCCTTGCCTTAGAATTCTGAAAAAGCCCGGGACAGTTCTTGAAATGCAGGTACCCGTGTGCTCTGTGTCAAATTTTCTCAGGCATCTGACGGAAGGCAGGTGTCATGAAGACATCTGAAAGCGAAATTACGTCACCAGAGAAACGAGAAAGGCGACGAGCCAAAGCTGCACCAAGGCAAAATTCATTCTGGACATTTTCTTTTTAATTCTATAAAACCATTTTTAAGTGTGCTTTAAACACACGGGAGTACATTATATCGCTCAGAATGTGTATGATCGACCTGGCATCATTTCAATATGGAAACAAAGAAAATGCTTGAAACATTACTTTCTCATTTTCAAAGGGTGGTACATGTCACTGATTGTTCTCATTACCTGTACGTCACTTCAAGTTACGTGATATTGAAAGACAGAGGTTGAACTATGAATGGTAAAATTGTTCCCAGATGTAAACAAGTTAGGCCATTCATGTTTTATGATGAAAATATTGCTCTCTCTCTCTCTCTCTCTCTCTCTCTCTCTCTCTCTCTCTCTCTCTCTCTCTCTCTGTATATGTAACACTATTACAAGATTGGTATTCCAGCCCAGCATGTCGTTTTTGTTTACATGCCTGCGGTAATGCTTCCTCTCTCTCTCTCTCTCTCTCTCCTCTCTCTCTCTCTCTCTCTCTTCTCAGACATTTTCAGAAATCCATGCATGTTTTAGATTGTTACTGCATGCTTAAGAACTATGAGCGTACGGTAGCCCTTTTCGTACACGCAGTGCATCGAAAGACAGAAAGTATGCACTGGACATTTTGCTCTCAGCCTAAACCACTTGACATAATCTATGGATTAATTAGTTTGGGTCATAGACTAAAGCAATGCCTACTTTTTGTTGACTATAAAACCCTAGAACTGAAAAAAATGACATTTTTGTTAACGACACCAGCATGCAAATGACCGTCTCATCTCATCAAATCTGTGATACTGATGATCTTGTTTTTCAACGGAACGATTTAACGTTCTACTTGCATCGGGGAAAAAATGTCTCAATAATTACTTTGATCAATGTCTTTGCGTTTCTTTATAGAAAGGATGACAGATTCTTTTGTCTTCTAAAAGTGAAAATCATCCAATGATGATAACTTTTAGCAGCAACAGACCGAATCACTATTGTTACAATATTTGCTGCCTTTCAACGTTCCACACAGATAAATTGTATGTGAATCAAAACAATGCTTAATCAGCATGACAGTTTAATTAGTTATGAGCACGTATTCTCTGTCTTAGATCACTAAAAAAGAAGTCTGATTAATGTTGAAGAAAAGGTTTACAAAGAGTTATCAGTTCGCTGAATGACTTGTCATCTTTAGAAATCGTCATTGCTCTCCATTTCAAGAGACTTCTTCTGAAGAGTTGTCATACTTCCAGACTGTTTGCCTTCTTTGGTGGATCTGGAGGTCAAGGTCGAAGACTTATACCCACAGCAACCGAAAAGGATGACCATGAACTCTCTTCTAAACTTCGTTCCTGTCAAACAGTACAGGTAAAAATTCCAAGCAAAATTAGACATGCTGAAAATGATGAACAGTTCGTAGAGAAAATAATGGAACCGTCTGGAATGTTCGTCCTTCAAAGCCTGCTGAAAAACGAACGTGTTATAAGTCATCAAAGGAACCGTAGTCAGGACAAATGCAATGGATACAGTGATAACTGTCACGGTTGTGGAGGACGCTTTTTCTTTGCGGTTTTGTTTCTGTTCTACTTTTGCGCCAGAAAACGTCAAGTTTGCCTCTTTCACTGAAATAGCAAGCTTCCATAGCAGAACAGCATTACTAATAGTCACGAAAGTGACCGGAAAAACACAAAACAGGAAAATATCCACTTTCACCCAGACATTGACCCAGAATGTTTGATAACTTTGGACAACAAATGTACATCTGCTGGATGTGCCGTTTTCGACTTTGACAATGTCGTAGCCGTACAAAGTATGAGCATAAAGCGAAGAGAATACGACTGCAATTATGATGCTGACGATTACACTTTTACCGTGGGTACACACAAGATTCACACGATGTGGCCACACGACAGAAACTGCCCGCTGGACTGTCAGAGCGACCAGGAACCAAGCTGACCATGCCGCTGAGCTGTGCATGATCCAGATAAATCCCTTGCATGCCAGCACGTGGCTAACGTGCAGATCAAAGTTCATGACCTTTCTTGTCCACATAGGTAAAGTCCCACTGTACAGCATGGCCAGGTCTGACACAGCCAGGGCTGTCAGGTACAAATTCATTGCCGACCAGCCAGCGCGAAACGTCCGCAGTATAATGATAGTCATCAGATTTCCAAACGTCCCAAGCAACAAAAGCACAGAAGTGGCGATCTTTCCGATCCATCCTCCATCTAGTGCATCAAGAACTAGAGGCATGCCCTCCAGGACACCATCCACTGTTTCCAGATGTGGGGAGACCCCCGAAGAGTCGCTGGCATTAGAGCCGTTACTGGGCAACGGGAAATCCATGGCTTCTGAGCTCGCTTCATGAAAGACTTGACCCTCTGGACCTGTAACAGAAATGAGGAGCCTCGCCAACGTCCGTTTACCTTGCACTGAATAACTTCTCCCTGGGTATTATCAACTTTTTTTTCCCAAGCTAAGTTGTGCAAACTTCTATGTAATACCCACAACTCGTGTTTGAATATTACATTTCAGTAATAATATTACCTTTTTTCTATTACACAGATCTGAACCTTAAGAATCTACGTTGCTGCTCTTACTCCGTGGGTTTCTTTCTTTTTTTTTTTTTTTTTTTTTTTTAGCTTTTCTTAAAAAAACATTTTGATACAGATGCTTCTACAGGGCATAGTTTCCTTTTGTCCCCCTTAAAATCAATTTGAAAGCGGCAAAGTTATACAGTTTCTTTTAATGGTAGTGTTATCCGTCATGGAGCTGCATTTTTTCTTGTAGTCCACAAATTCACAAAAAATGCAAATATATGAATGCTATCACTAATGGCATGAATTTCTGCACAGGAGAATTAATGTAGGACAACAGTACAAATTAACAAGAGAGAAACCTGACAGCAGCAAAACTCATGCAGTAACATCGCATAAAACTGTGATGTATATAACAGCAAGCGAATGATACACACAGCGTGATAAAAACCCACCAGAAGTCATGTCCACGATTTACAGACGATTGGATTACATTCTCATATCAAACTACTGTCATATAAACAACAAAGTTGAGTAGTATAATTCTCACTCTAAGACCACAAAGCGGTCTTCACAATCTGCGTGCGTGGTGTGTGTGTGTGTGTGTGTGTGTGTGTGTGTGTGTGTGTGTGTGTGTCGTGTGTGTGTGTGTGTGTGTGTGTGTGTGTGTGTGTGTGTGTGTGTGCGTGCGTGCGTGCGTCCATGTGTGTGTGTGTGTGTGTGTGTGTGTGTGTGTGTGTGTGTGTGTGTGTGTGACGTAAACGCCATTTGTTGTGCTATCGTTTATACAGGCCCATGTTCGACAACTTCATTGCTAGAGAGTGAGACTGGTGGCCATGAGACCTAACAGGTCTGGCAGTCAGACTAAAGGAGCGAGTTCATTGGTTCTGGGCATACAGTTCAATATGCTGAGGTGCTGTTTCACAACAGACTTTTAGAGGGGAAAACGTGTTGTGAGTTGTACGTAGTATGAATCTACTCGACATACTCTGCTGCGTACGTGGTTGAATATGGATTAAGTGTTTATAACGACTGGAGAAAAATACCTTGCAAATATCTTCAAGGAGGCGGACATAATGGAAAAGGGTTGTGGCTGACAGTGTTAAAGGATAAATGAATATGGGAAATGAGTGTCTGATGATGAGAAGGTTAGTAGATGATTGCAGTAGGAATCTATATGCTGTCTGTTCTGTCTGACAAGTGAGAAGAAGCGAACTGATGAGACAATTCGTGAAGTCACCATGAATTGCAGACTGCGACTGGCATACATTGGAATGAGCCCCGCTCCTGCTGCGAACACCGTTGCTGAAATATGTGAAACTGCAGTAAAAAAAAAAAAAAAAGAAAAAAAAAAGTGGATTTGATTCTATTAAAGGAGCACAAGGAATAGGTGGACTGGGGCGTGTATACGTAAAGAACATCTAGGTACGGTATCCGTTTTACATGTGGCATTGTGCCTAGAGGACTAACAATCCAGCCTGGGGATAAAAAGCGTTTTCTTATGAGAAATAACGACAGTAATGAGAGTGAAGCATCATAATTATGTGAAACTATCAATTTGGAAAAGTGCCGGTGTACTACTATGACCGAAACATTAACAGCCCACTTAAAAAAAACAACAAAAAAACAGAGATGATCAAACACGATCGATGTAAAAGATAGCGTAAACAGAAATTAACAGGAGGAAAATGGGAGGGGGTGGGGAGGGGGGTGCCTCACTTCCATCACCTCCAAACTCATCCACGTAGATCTTCTTTAAAACTGTGTTAATGGGAGCCTTTAAAGCGTCGATATATTGCAGAGGTCAACACGTGCAACCGTGTACGAGATGTAAGGACAGAACACTCGAATTCAAACATCGCAGGTGCTCTTTTAGTCACAAAGTGGGCCATATAAGTAGCTGTAATTTTTGCCCCCTGGCGTCAAACGCGTCACCACCATCAGTTCCACTATGCATAGGAATTAAGCTGGAACACAAATCTCAATGGCTCCGAGTTTCTCTGTTTATGGTGCAACCACAACTAAGACAGGGCTGAAACTCCATTCAGCACCATCCAGCAACGCTCACAAAGGAAAGAAGGGAAAGAGGGCAAGGTGCTTGTTGCATAACGTCCGCCGTCAGCAGACAAGCAACATTCAGCAGGTGAAAATGCATGAAATGTTTTGTCAGTGGAGGAAACCTGTGAAGCAGCTAATGGAAATGAAGTGATATATTTGCTTGCCAGCGCTTGAGCTTAGTCCCCGTCCACATGCCTCACATGATGTCGACACGTACTTGAAACCTTTAATGATCAGCGCACCCTGACGCCAGGGCTTGACACCTTCAGTCAACGTGTTGTCCTCGAAGGCAGATGCAAGTGGACAGGGGATTTCAATACTGAAAAGCCCGTCGGACGACTTGGAAATTTTTTCCCGTGTGCACCAATCCTTTTTTTCACCATTTCTGGAATGGTAAATTGACGTAATAATTCGATGCGTAATGATTCTTGTCTCAACGCTGCATCTCGATCTAAACCACTTACAGTCTGAGGGAATCATTACTGTTCCCTCACTAATTACAGACACCATTGACGTAGATCAGGCAAAGGACCTCGCTCTATAGAGACAAAGGCAATACCACGGACCCTGAGCAGTCAGTCTTATGCTACTATTATCACTGTTTATCACGGGCAGTCCGAATCGCCCCAGCACTGCAGAGGCAATCGCTGGATCCACAGAGACGTTTACGCAGAAATCCTCAATTGTTGTCAGAACCGCAATCGCGGAACCAACGACAAATTGCGTTTGAGATCCGAACTCTGAAATCTCTGTGTAAATACTTCATATTTGAAATCCAGGGCTTGCCCCCCCCCCCCCCCCCCCCTTTGGATATTACGACGAAGACTGAAACTCTCGTTCTTTAATACTTCAGTGTACGTAGAACTTTATCTATACTTCAGAGCGTTTATATGTCACCGTGCCTATATGTAATCAGTGCCTATTTTTATATCATCCTGAACAGTTTAATAGTGGGGGAAAACAAGTGCAGGCTAATAATTCTTCCGTCATTACATAAATGACTTGATAAAGATTTCAATAAACGAAAGAAAAAAAAGTCGGGGGGGGGGGGGGAGAGAGAGAGAGAGAGAGAGAGAGAGAGAGAGAGAGAGAGAGAGAGAGAGAGAGAGAGATAGAGAGAGAGAGAGAAAATGAGATCATAAGATTAGAAAAATATATTACAAATACTAAACTCCTCACTGGCAGCACATGGGAACCATTGCAATCTCTATTGAATGCATAATTATATCATCGTGTCTATGTTTTATGGCATGTACATGTCTAACCCTTAGCCTAAACAACCGTTATTCCTAACCCTAACCCAATCCTAACCCAAATCTTAATCACACTCAAACCCTCGCCCGAACCTTACCACATAGACACTGTAACATACAGACATGGAGATAGATACAGCCTTCATTGAAACGAAAAAAATACAAATGCAGTTGACCTCAAACGACAAGATCGAATAATAATCTTTTGCTGAATCCGATCCAAATACTCTGGTAATGAGTTTAAAGACTTTACTTCAGGCTGAAGTTTCACAAATAAATCTTCGTATGCCGCTTCAATGTCTCAAAACAAATATGTATTCTTCTAACAATGGTTATAGATCAGTCTCTTCCAAAGTCCCCAGACCCCGATTAATTTAAGTTTTTGAAACGAAAAGTTCAAGAAACATGGCTTTGCACATCTATGAACCAATATGGAATAATCTTCAAAGTTCACGAATGATCACACAGGATGGCTGATCAAAATGGATAGAATTTTCTAAATAGCTTGGAAACCATGACGTATTGTAGTCCAATCAAGATACTGGGGACATTCATGAAATTCCAAAAACAATTGTACAGCCAATAAAAGTAATGGAACATTCTGCAGCCATTGTTTTTGGAATGTCCTGGAAGCTTCCAGCACTTTTGGGACAATCCTGGGGCTTAAAAATAAAAACTTACAGAATTATTTTGCTTTTGTGCGTATTTGTCATCTGATAAACTGAAGTCACGCGGAAATGAACACATCGACAGCAATCCCAGATGTATAAATCTGAATCAGTAAATGATGATAAACGTAAACCCGACCTGCTTGTAACACTGCCCTTGAGTAAACGGAGACTCCTGTCAGCACTTCGTCCAGCGAATTGATATGTCTCTGTATCTCGCAACACCCTTACCTTGAAATGACTGTTCTTTAGAGTCTTGGGGATACCTCTCGAATTTAATCAGTCTTTGTGGGTTGGACGTTTCCTCCATGCAAAGGGGAAAGACAGGGGGGAGGGGGAGGGGCTTGTCATGGATCCCGCGTTTGATCGAAAATTGTTAGGACTTTCGATTTACTTTACCCCGGACTTGGTGTCAGAAGAGGTTAGCTATTGGTATGGTTTCAGTTCTTTCTCCCCATGTAACTGGCTAAAGCGAGTGAAGTGGCAACACCGTCGAGTTAGACACAAAGTGCTTGACTAAGTTTGTATTATGGGTATATGCATCAAGCTATCAACTTTTGGTCACGTTTTGCTGAAG
>CM065735.1:31411160-31418660 GCA_033310375.1 Conus canariensis | reverse complement strand
GAAAAAAAAAACTTAAAAGAGAAAATACTATTCCGCCAGAAAAAAGGGACAAAACAAACTACAAAAGCAAAACACTACGCGTTTCGATCCCGTTGGCCGTCATCACGCAAAATAACGTTCAGGACAATGATATCGAAGAACGAGCAATCACTTTTCTGCTCAAATTGGGCGCAAAATGGACGTTAAATGTTTTTTGACTTTCTTCGTTTTCGTTGTCAGTGTCCTGAAAGTTGTTTATCTTGCCTGAAGAAGACCATCGAGGTCGAAACGCGTCGTGTTTTGTCTTGCAATTTGTCCCTTTCGTCCATTGGAATTTTTTTTTTTTTCATTTACGTTTGTTCCTCTCGTCACAAGACCGATTCCTGACTGTACATTTACCGGTCGCTGTCCTTGGAACAGAAAAGCACGGGCCACAGATGACTGTACGAATCAACGAATTGATTACCTCCCTTAAAGAGTTTAGTCCAGCTGCTTCAAGAGCAGAAATACTTTGCTCAACGTTTGATAGGAACATCAAACTAGGGAAGCAAATGAAAGGACGGCTGTGAAGACTTTTTCTTTTGTTTCTTTTGCGTTCGACAGCTACGCAGCCAGGGTCTAAGTCCGAGGGATGCCACAAAATCGGACGTTCGGCGAAGATCGGCTGCCGTCCCCCAGAGCTTGGTGTTGAGGTCCGCACCCCCGGGCCAGGACTGATGCCGCGTCTGCTCTTGTAGGGGCAGTCTTGGAGAATATGGGATGGGGTCTGGTCAGCCTGGCCGCAATCGCATAGGGATGTGGCTGCCACCCCAATCCTCTTCAGGTGTGCTCGGAGGCCGCAGTGTCCTATGCGAAGGTGGTAAATTGTAGTCTGGTGTCTCCTCTCCAGTGTCCTGATGGGATCCAGGTGCGCCTGGTGGCCGCCGTTCAGGGTGATCCAGCCTCTTCGGAATCTGCTGTGGAGGAGAGTTTTGGCTTCCTCATACGTGGCAGGAACGGTCGGCTGTGTGAGCTGGCTTCCTTCCTTAGCAAGGTGGTCTGCACGCTCGTTGCCTGGTAGGCCTACATGGGCAGGCACCCACTGGAGGGTTGTTGGGGCTGTTTATGTAAGGGCTGTGAGGGAGGCCTTGAGGGACTGGATCAGTGGACCAGGATCAGGGGAGTCAAGGGTCCGGAGTGTGGAGATGGAGTCAGTGAAGATGGAGATTCTGCCAAGGGGGTTTCCACAGGAGGAGGGGAATTCTGCTGCTGCTTTGATGGCCAGAACTTCAGCTCTGAAATTAGAACAGAGCTTTCCTCCAGGGAATGCAATACTGCAGGACTCTCCATCGGGAAATCTGCTGTGAAAACCATCACAGGTTTTCATGTCCTCCAAAAATTGCCTTGGCTACACAGAGGCCGCCTGTTTCAAAGAGATCGACACTACCTATCATTATTAGTTGATACCTATTTGGGTTTCGCTTCAAAAAATGTTGGATTTCGTGCGACATTATTTTACCAAATGACGACACGCAAAATTTGCGTCATAATTCTAGATGACTCTTTGGAGTATCAGAATAGTGCCAAAGTGCCGAAAGTGTTCAGACATTTTTTTTGCATGTTGCAAGCGTGTTTGTTAGCTATAACACGTCTTAGTGCCTGATCCTTCCAGAAAGTTCTACGCATTTTGTTTGGCTATACTGCTTCATGATTCTTCAACTTTCTAGAATATTTCATGTTTGCTGATTTGTTGTACTTCGCCATGTTTCTCAATTTTGGCAACCGGTACGATCCTCTGGTACTTTGATAGTTCCGTCAACAGGCAGCAGTTCTACAGCAAATTCAAAATAAAAGATTTTTTTTATTTGGGGGCTTTTCTTTTTAATGAATAGTAAGATATGTATACATACCTCACTCACCAATAACTTTCACAAAGAGACCGACTTTACTAATCATTATTTTTAATTTACATGTACACGATTATTAAGACTTGGCGTCAATGTATAAGTTCCTTGTGACGTTGGCTTACCAAGTGACGTATGCACTTACGAATTTGTATAATTGGAATCTTCTTTACAGTCCTAAAATAATGTCAAAAGTGCTAAGACTTTGAAGAAAAAGATTCTTGGTTTCATAGTTCCAGATCGTTTTAGAAGCTTTCGTGAACTTGGATAATCGTTGCTATATCCTGATTCTTGAATGTTCTAGAATATTCCTTATTTGTTGATTAGGTTTTCTGCACCATGTTCCTCGGAATTTCGATTTAATAAATATATGGTGTTTTGGGATGGGATGGCTGGAGGGGGTGGGGAGGGGGGGGATACCGATATTTCGAGAAAGATCTGAGAGTTTGTTTCTTTTATTGACTGTCTTTTCACACTGCGTAATAATAGACTGGAATAGGCACAAGAAGAGGAATGTGTGTGTGTGTGTGTGTGTGTGTGTGTGTGTGTGTGTGTGTGTGTGTGTGTGTGTGTGTGTGTGTGTGTGAAGGGGAGGATCAGAGGACAGGAAAGTTGTATGTTGGGGGTTGAAAAACTAACCAAAAAAAAATAAAAATAAAAAATCGATCATCAGAAGAAAAACATTATTGAGCCTATAATTGTGTGTCAAAGTGACGTAACAGAATGGGTGGCACGTCTCCATCCTAGTATCACTGTAACAATTCCATGAGGATTGATCTGTGAATTCTCTGCAGGAAGTAATGACTTTGACCTCGTCACCAGAGTCGACCTTTTCTCTGTGGATCGATTCAACGAGAGGTTAGAACCACCTCCTGTCAACTCACCTCAGACAGCGCCCCACACCCATTGAAGTGACAAAGAAAACAAGTCGGATTTCTTGCCGTAACGGGTTTTCCACAGCCTGAAGATAAATCCGTCGCCCAGCCTTATTGTCGCATCCTTTCTCAGGAAATTAAAGTACAGGAACACATCACAGAATTCTTGGCCCATGAAATCAATGGAGAGACCTTAGCCCTTGTGCAGACCCCATTGTCACAGTGCGTAGGAAGATGGCTCTGTCCGCCTCTGAATTGACTATCGATACCTGAAAAGGTGAGGCCAGAGGACACATCTTTTCCTTTGCGTATAATTTGAGAATTCTTTGATGCTTGAATTGGGTCGCAAGACTTTGCCATTCTTGACCGAGCCACGGGCTTGCCATCTAATGGAGATGCAGTTTATGAACAACACAGGCTGGCTGTCATCACTCCAGTTAGCCTGTTTCAATCTTCTAGGCATGGCCCTATCTTGACACCCTGACAGATGGAAGAGACTAGTGCAGACGACACCGACTGACTTCATGTGCCAGTTTGTCTTTTGATCTCCCTTGCATCTTTGGGTGGATCCTCAAGCGTAGGCTCAAAGATTGTCCCCTACATTTTATACTATTTGCATAATGTCTTTTTTCAGCAACTTTTTTCCTCCCCACACTTTCGTTAGGTTTCATTTACTACTCTTTGCTGGCTGCTTTGGGGGTGCTATTGGATTCTTTTTTGCACCCTTGGTGGTGAGAACATCACAGTATTATGGACTGTGGTGTGTCTCTATTTGACGCCAGGAGCGCAGACACAACCAGCCGTGTCTCCCTGATGAGTTCCGACCCAGCGGACGAAAGGCCTCGGAGCAGGCAGTACAAATATATCTGCCTTCAAAAGGGATTGCGATGGTTCCCTTATGCAGCTAGTGAAGAGTTTTCATATCTGTAACATATTTTCTTAATTTTATGTTCCCAGTCCCCCCCCCCCCCCCCCCCCCCCCCCCCACTCCTTAAGTCCAAATCTTTGCCAAGTCATTACTATGAAGACAGTTCAGTTGTTGGCCTGCGCTTGTTTTTTCCCCCACTATTAGATTGTTCGTCTATGTATTTGTCTGACTGTATTCAAGTTTAAAAGGCTGTGCCAGTCTTGAATAAAAGCTCCTCTGTGTTAGGTTTTCTTATGGGAACAAATATCCCACTTGTTTACTGTTATCATTTAATGTTCCCTGCCTCATTTCATTTCCGATTTAATACTGAAAAAAAATCCAGTAACTGACTGACTACATTTCTTGAAAGACATCTAAATTTCACATGAATCTAGGGGAAAAGACATGGAACAGACATGTCAGGTAAAATGTGTCCATACAATTGGCATGAAAGCTAAAACAGATACTGAAAACTGGATATTTCTTGTACTGGCCATCTTCAGAGGTTTTCTTTTTTAAAATCAGCATATGTAATACATATTTTCATGTAAACCTGTCACTGTAATGTCTTCATGTGCCTGTTCTGCAACTGACGCAACTAAAATGTGTGGGTTACAATTCAGGAATTAAATTCACTAACAGATTTGATTAAAACATCTTTTGAAATTGAGAGAAGTTTCAAATTGTTCACTCACAAGTTGAAGACTCTCAGTTGTAAACCCTATTTGCATATTGTGTTTTGGGTGTTCAAAACCTTTTTCCTTACTCTACAAAACCCCTCCTAAAGGGGACGTTTATTATAAACAATTATTGTTGTCATAAGGGAGGGGGGGGGGGGGGGTAGCCAGTGGTGTTCTACTTAAGTTGGACCGGAGCAGGCGCCATTTATCACCACCACAGTGACTGGGCAGCAATGCAGTGTTTCTTCTTGACTGCTAGCGGAGGATTGCCAGAGTCTGGGCTGCAGCAAGAAAAGCCAGGGTGTGAATAATGCCTTTTACGTCGCAAGGAAGATGAGACAGCAGAAAAGGAAGTAAGAAAGGTGTCCCATGACTGCAATTTTCTCTCATTCAAAAACCAACACACTTTGGTAGTTGCTGGAATTTCTTTAAGAGGGTCCACAAACTGCAACAAATAAAAAACAAAATGGAGATCACTATAACTTACAATTTCAGAAACAAGTGCTGGTATTTTTTTTGTTCTTGTTGACACTCTTTACCATTAAGAAGAAACTGTACATTAATCAAGGCATGCTCTTTGGGACCTATCCTGATAATTCAATCCATTTTGACGACGTTTTAATGATTAGAATTGTTGAACGTTATATCTTTAAAAACAAAGGGACCTGTCATCTTCAGAAATCGTCATTGCTCTCCATTTCCAAAGATTTCTTCTGAAGTGTTGTGATACCATCAAACTGCTTCCCTTCTTTGGTGGATCTAGATGTCGAGGTCAAAGACTTATATCCACAACAACTGAAAAGAATGCACAAGAACTCTCTTCTAAACTTCCTCCCAGTCAAGCAGTATAGGTAGAAATTCCACGCAAAATTAGACACGCTAAAAATGAGGAACAAATCGTAGAGAAAATAATGGAACCGTCTGGAATGTTCGTCCTTTAAAGCTTCCTCATAAACGAATGTATTGTAGGTCATCATAGGAATTGTGGTGAGCACGAATGCAACAGACACAATAATAACTGTCACGGTTGTAGAAGACGCTTTATCCTTGCGGCTTTGTTTCTGCTCTACTTTCGTGCCGGAAAATGTCAGGTTTGCTTCCTTCACTGAGATAGCGAGCTTCCAAACCAAAACAGCATTGCTTAAAATTACAAAAATTACAGGAAAAACACAGAACAGGAATATATCTGCCTTCACCCAAACACTTAGCCAGAATGTTTGATAACTTTGGAATGCAAATGTGCATCTGTTTGTTGCGCCGTCTTCAAAGTTGATGATGTCATAGCCGTACAATGTATGGGCATATATCATACAGACCAGCATTGCAGTGGTGAAAATTATGATGACACTTTTACTGTGGGTGCACACAATCTTCACTCGATGTGGCCACACAACAGAAACTGCCCGCTGGACTGTCAAGACGACCAGGAACCAGGCCGAACATACTGCTGAACTGTGCATGACCCAGATAAACCCCTTGCACACCAGCACGTGAGTGACGTACATGTCAAAGTTGATTACCTTTCTCGCCCACATGGGCAAGGCCGTGCTGTATAACATCATGGTGTCTGACACAGCCAGGGCTGTCAGGTACAGATTCATCGCCGACGAACCACTCCGAAACGTCCGCAGGATAATGACAGTCATCAGATTGCCAAATGTACCAAACACCATGACTGCAGAAATGACGATTTTTCCAGTCCATCCCCCATCTATTGCATCAGTAACCACTGGGAGGACCTCCAGGACGTTGTCATCTTTGGCAGGGTTTAGGGAATCCCCTGAAGAGTTGAAGGGGGAAGCACTGCTAGATATACGGTGAAGGTCCATGGCTGTTGGCTGCCTCTCATGGGGTACTTTTTTTTATCACAGTCTGAGGAGCAAAAAATGAAAATTGTAATCATTTGCTTTTCTTATATGCTGAACGTTTTTTTTTTTTCAGATGTTCTTTGATGGGTCATAGGTAAAGAGGGGTTTGGGTGGGGGAGACAGACAAAGAGACAGAGGGGGCGGATGGGGGTGGTGGGGTGAACAGACAGACAGACAAAGTGAGAGGTAGGTAGACGGACAGGGTGGGTGGAGGGCTGTGCTGATTATGCTTATCATGATGTTCGTCTGAATCATGATCATTGGTGCCATGTCCTCCTCGTGAAAGGGGTACAGCATATAAAATGAACAGCACAGTGTGCTCTGCTTGATGCTTTGCTTGATGGCAACAGAGGCCCTGACAACGTTAAGTGCTGTCCACGAGACACATTCGAAGCCTTTAACAGTTGAAGGACCAGCCTTTCTTTATTGTTATAAACCTTGAATGGACATGCATTGTGTCTGACTGGACCACAATTAACCAACCTTCTACAGAACACACACTTGTCTGTTCGGCTGGGTGCGTTCCCAAACAGTGTGAATCTCTATCGTCAGGTTTTAGTAATAACTAGTTTTCTTGTGCATCGTCTTCTGTGCAGCACACCCTTCCCTCCCCTTTACCCGTTTCCTCCCTTCCCTCCGCCCTGCTAAGCTCTCTCTCTCTCTCCCTCTCTCTGTCTCTCTCTCTGTCTCTCTCTCTTCTCTCTCTCTCTCTCTCTCTCTTCTCTCTCTCTCTCTCTCTCTCTCTCTTGATGTCATTTATATCTGAAAGAAAGAACTGAAAACTGAGGCACGAACACAATAAAGGTTTTGTGGAGACGCACACACACACACAAACACACACACACACACACACACACACACACACACACACACACACACACACACACACACACACACACACACGTGAGCGCGCAAAACAAGACATACAGCACATACACACACCCATTTACAATCACACACACACACACACACACACACACACACACACACACACACACACACACACACACACAACACAAACACAAACACAAACACGTGCGCGCAGACAGACAGACAGATAGACAGACACGCACACACACACATACACACACACACACACACACACACACACACACACACATACACGCACACACGCGCGCGCACGCATGCACACACACACACGCGCACACACACACACACACACACACACACACACACACACACACACACACACACACACACACACACACACACATATGAGCGCGCAAAACAAGAAATACAGTGCGCGAACACACACACACACACACACACACACACACACACACACAC
>CM065735.1:31401160-31406160 GCA_033310375.1 Conus canariensis | reverse complement strand
AAGTGACGTATGCACATACGACTTTGTATAATTGAAATCTTCTTTACAGTCCTAGAATAATGTCGGAAGTGCTAACACCTTAAGAAATAGATTCTTGGTTTCATAGTTCCAGATCGTTTTAGAAGCTTCCGTAAATTTGGATAATCGTTGCTATGTTCTGATTCTTGAATTTTCTAGAATATTCCTTACTTGTTGATTAGTTTTCCTGCACCATGTTCCTCAGAATTTCGATTTCATGAATGTACGGTGCTTAGGGATGGAATTGCTGAAGGGGGGGGGCGGGGGGGGGGGGGGGCAGGGGATACTGAGATTTCGAGAAAGATCTGAGAGTTTAAGTTTCTTTTATTAACTGTCTTTTCACACTGCATAGTAATAGACTGGAATAAGCACAAGAAGAGGTGTGTGTGTGTGTGTGTGTGTGTGTGTGTGTGTGTGTGTGTGTGTGTGTGTGTGTGTGTGTTAAAAGGGTGGGGTATGTAGTCGCTGGGAGGATCAGAGGACAGGAAAGTTGTTGGGGGTTGAAAGGCTAACAAAAATAAATAATAATGAAAAGTCGATCAGGAGAAGAAAAACATTATTGAGCCTATAATTGTGTGTCAAAGTGACGTAACAGACTGGGTGGCACGTCTCCATTCTGGTACCACTGTAACAGCTCCATGAGGATTGATCTGTGAATTCCCTGCAGGAGGTAATGACTTTGACCTCATCACCAGAGTCGACCTTTTCTCTGTGGATCGATTCAACGAGAGGTTAGAACCACCTCCTGTCAACTCACCTCAGACAGCGCCCCACACCCATTGAAGTGACAAAGAAAACAAATCGGATTTCTTGCCGTAACAGGTTTTCCACAGCCTGAAGATAAATCCGTCTCCCAGCCTTATTGTCGCATCCTTTCTCAGGAAATTAATGTACAGGAATACATCACAGAATTCCTGGCCCATGAAATCAATGGAGAGACCTTTGCCCTTGCGCAGACCCCATTGTCACAGTGCTAGGGAAGATGGCTTTGTCTGCCTCTGAATTGACTATCGATACCTGAAAAGGTAAGGCCAGAGGACACACCTTTTCCTTTGCATATAATTTAAGAATGCTTTGATGCTTGAATTGGGTCGCAAGACTTGCTATTTTTGACGAGCCACGGGCTTGCCATCTAATGGAGATACATTTTATGAACAACACAGGCTGGCTGTCATCACTCCAGTTAGCCTGTTTCAACCTTCTAGGCATGGCTCTGTCTTGACCCCCTGACAGATGGAAGAGACTAGTGCAGACCACACCCACTGACTTCATGTGCCAGTTCTTGCTGGTGTACCTGAAGGACTTGTTGTTATGTGCAAAAACATTCAAAGAACACACGACACTGCCGCCCACAGCAGTTCCATGACACCTGTCTAATGATCCGTAATCACTCCACGTCCGACATCCCTTCGCAATGGGTGAGTAACGGCACGTGTGTAAACTTAACACCTTCCCTTCCCGTTTAGGAAATCCAGACTAACTTTCCCCTTTTGTTCCATAAGTCGCTCCTCTCCTTTAACATTTTGAAAGTGTCCCACACGACAACACGTTTCAACGAAAGCACTTTGCACTTGGATTTAATGGACGAGTGTTGGTGGTGCTGCTGGTGACTCTGGACCTGTGTCAGAACTACTCCCCCCCCCCTCCCCCCCCCCCCCCCCCTCCCTCTGAAATTGCTCCCCAGTGAGTACTAGGTGCATGGTTCAGAAACACCCCTTAGGGTGAATATAAGTATTTGCCCAAAATTACCCGCTGTATGTGACGGGGGTGATCATAGATGCCTATCTTCACTCTGGGCGGTGTTTCTACACGAGTTTTCGAGGCCAGAGCTACACGAGCGACATCACGAACCTATGGCCACCTGCACCTGTACATTTCAAACCTATGTCATGTGACCCTGAACAGATGGACAATAGGAAGGACCTTCTGCTAGCAGCTTCATTCTTCGACCTGAAGACGACCTACAGCCACCCAGCCCCACCTTCTATCACCTCTGACTCTTCAGTCAAACAGCAAAGATGAACTGTTCCTTTCTCCGACTTCATTTTCACCAGAACTATTTCCTGGGGAAACGGAACCGGATCCAGTTCAGTTTACACCTGTGCTTTCCCTGCAATCGTTTATCTGTCAAACCAAAAATCAGCGATACTAATACTGAAAAAAAAATTCCAGTAACTGACTGACTACATTTCTTGAAAGATATCTAAATTTCACATGAATCTAGGGGGAAAGACATGGAACAGACATATCAGGTAAAATGTGTCCATACAATTGGCATGAAAGCTAAAACAGATACTGAAAACTGGATTGTTCTTGTACTGGCCATCTTCAGAGGTTTTCTTTTTAAAATCAGCAAATGTAATACATATTTTCATGTAAACCTGTCACTGTAATGTCTTCATGTGCCTGTTCTGCAACTGATGCAACTAAAATGTATGGGTTACAATTGAGGAATTAAATTCACTAATGGATTTGATCCAAATATCTTTTGAAATTGAGAAAAGTTTCAGATTGTTCACTCACAAGTTGAAGACTCAGTTGTAAGCACTATTTGCATATTGTGTTTTGGGGGTTCAAAACCTTTTTCTTTACTCTACAAAACCCTCCTAAAGGGGAAGTTTATTAATGCTGGCTCCACAACCAAGCAATTATTGTCGTCAGAAGGGGGCGTAGCTGGTGGTGCTCTATGTTAGTTGGACCAGAGCAAACACCATTTATCACCACCACAGTGACTGGGCAGCAATTGAGGGTCTCTTCTTGACTGCTCCCAGAGGACTGCCAGTGTCTGGGCTGCAGCAAGAAAAGCCAGGGTGTGAATAATGCCTCTTACGTCGCATGGAAGATGACACAGCAGAAAAGAAAGGAAAAAAGGTGTCCCACGACTGTAATTTTTCTCTCATTCAAAACCCAACACACTTTCCTAGTTGCTGATATTTCTTTATGAGCGTCCACATGCTGCAACAAATATATTATAAAAAAATGGAGATCATCTTAAAACTATAATTTGCAATTTCAGAAACAAACGCTATTATTTTTGTGTTATTGTTGACACTCTTTACTATAAAGGAGAAAGTGTACATTAATCAAGGCATGCTCTTTGGGACCCATTCTGACAATTCGATCTATTTTGACGACGTTTTCATGACTAGAATTGTTGAACGTTATATCTTTAAAAACAAAGGGACTTGTCATCTTCAGAAATCATCACTGCTCTCCATTTCCAAAGATTTCTTCTGAAGAGTTATGGTACCTCCAGACTGCTTGCCTTCTTTACTGGATCTGGACGTCAAGGTCAAAGACTTATACCCACAACAACTGAAAAAAATGCTAAAGAACTCTTTTCTAAACTTCCTCCCAGTCAAGCAGTATAGGTAGAAATTCCACGCAAAATTAGACACGCTAAAAATGAGGAATAAATCGTAGAGAAAATAATGAAACCGTCTGGAATGTTCATCCTTTGAAACCTCCTCAAAAACGAATGTATTGTAGGTCGTCACAGGAATTGTGGTGAGCACGAATGCAACAGACACAATAATAACTGTCACGGTTGTAGAAGACGCTTTATCCTTGCGGCTTTGTTTCTGCTCTACTTTTGTGCCGGAAAATGTCAGGTTTGCTTCCTTCACCGAGATAGCGAGCTTCCAAACCAAAACAGCATTGCTTAAAATTACAAAAATTACAGGAAAAAGACAGAACAGGAATATATCTGCCTTCACCCAAACACTGAGCCAGAATGTTTGATAACTTTGGAATGCAAATGTGCATCTGGTG
This sequence comes from Conus canariensis, assembly GCA_033310375.1. Classification (NCBI taxonomy): domain Eukaryota; kingdom Metazoa; phylum Mollusca; class Gastropoda; order Neogastropoda; family Conidae; genus Conus; species Conus canariensis. The sequence continues at coordinate 31,402,371 of CM065735.1, read as the reverse complement.
GTTGCGCCGCCTTCAAAGTTGATGATGTCGTAGCCGTATAATGTATGAGCATATATCATACAGACCAGCACTGCAGTAGTGACGATGATGATAATACTTTTACCATGGGTGCAGACAATGTTCACACGATGTGGCCACACAACAGAAACTGCCCGCTGGATTGTCAAGACAACCAGGAACCAGGCCGAACATACTGCTGAACTGTGCATGACCCAGATAAACCCCTTACACACTAGCACGTGAGTGACGTACAGGTCAAAGTTGATTACCTTTCTCGCCCACATGGGTAAGGCCGTGCTGTATAACATCATCGTGTCTGACACAGCCAGGGCTGTCAGGTACAGATTCATCGCCGACGATCCAGCCCGAAACGTCTGCAGGATAATGACAGTCATCAGATTTCCAAATGTACCAAACACCATGACCACAGAAGTGGCGATTTTTCCGATCCATCCTCCATCTATTGCATCAGTAACCACTGGAAGGACCTCCAGGACGTTGTCATCTCTGGCTGGGTATAGGGAATCCCCTGAAGAGTTGAAGGGGGAAGCACTGCTAAATATGGGGGGAAGGTCCATAGCTGTTGCCTGCCTCTCATGGGGTGTTTTTTTTTATCACAATCTGAGGAGCAAAAAATGAAAGTTGTAATCATTTGCTTTTCTCATATGCTAAACGGTTTTTTTTTTTAGATGTTCTCTGATGGTTCATAGGTAAAGAGGGGTTGGGTGGGGGAGACAGACAAAGAGAGAGGGAGGGGTGGGGATGGCGGGATGAACAGACAGATAGACAAAGTGAGAGGCAGGTAGACAGACAGGGTGGGTGGGGGCTGTGCTGATTATGCTTATCATGATGTTCGTCTGAATCATGGTCATCAGTGTCATGTCTACCTCGTGAAAGGGGTACAGTATATAAAATGAACAGCACAGTGTACTTTGCTGGATCAGACAACTTGCAACACAGCTATGTTACCCTTCGTGAAAGAGCACAGCGTACAAAATAAATAGCACTGTATTCTTCACCAGATTCAGCTACTAATAACACACATAAAAATACCTTAAACATCATGATGCCATTACAAAACGGAATTGAAATGCGAAATGTCAGTAAACTGGTATGATTCTTAAAGATCTTTCTAATATGGATGCCAAAGCTGCATTAGCTGAAACTAAAAAAAGAACTGTTTTTCTTTTCAGTTTTAGTTTTGTGTGTTT
>CM065735.1:31383660-31391160 GCA_033310375.1 Conus canariensis | reverse complement strand
TTTTGGAGTTCGCCGATGTTTTCAGTCAGTGAGCCTTTATCAAGACAGTCGCCAGGCAAAGAGACAGGCAAGGGAAACCAGGGATGAAGAAAATAGATACATCTGTGGTGTGTACAGGGAAAACGATACAAGCAGACACGCACCCTTTCTGTTCTTTCATCGCACCTCACCCCATCACTACCTCAGCATCTATCTCACCTTACCCTTTCCCACACTGTGCCCTGCGCGCGTGCGCGTGCGCGCACACACACACACACACACACACACACGCATACACACATGCACACACACACACACACACAAACACACACACACACACACACACACACACACACACACACACACGAGCGCGCGCGCGCACGCACGCACACACACACACAAGCACACACACACACACACACACACACACACACACACACACACACACACACACACACCACATACAGAACACGGGTGAGTACTGCTGACAAGGTTCACAGCAATCGTGTTCACGGAATCTATCATTGAGTGTGTGTGTGTGTGTGTGTGTGTGTGTGTGTGTGTGTGTGTGTGTGTGTGTATGTGTGTGTCTGTGTGTGTGTGTCTGTTGCATAAATATTTTTTTGAATTCTTGCGCCATCAAGGAATTGCCCAGGCACTTTCAAAATTCAGATCTAGCCCGCTGATTCTGGAAAAGCCCGGGGGTATTCTAGAAAAGTCCGACGTTTAAGCGCTCTTAGTCAGTGTGTGTCGAGAAGTGTCATGAACACGACTGAAAACGAAGTCACGTCAGTGGAGAGACTTACAATGCCAAAAGTAATAACTATACCAATTTAAAATTTCATTCAGGATAATTTTGAATCTTAAATTCTTTAAAACATGTTCCATTTTGTTTTGAACTGAAGCAAAAGAATATTGTAAATTACACAGTTATTGAAAAAGGATTCTCTCTCTCTCTCTCTCTCTCTCTCTCTCTCTCTCTCTCTCTCTCTCTCTCTCTCTGAGAAAGAAATATTACACATGCCCAGCATGTTTTAATTACGTTTCGTTACTGTTTGGTTTCGACAGCCAAAAAGATAGGATGTTTCTGTTCAAATTCTTCCTCCTCCTCCTCCTCCTCCTCCTCTTCTTCTTCTTCTTCTTCTTCTTCTTCTTCTTCTTCTTCTTCTTCACCACCACCACCACCATCATCATCATCATCGTCGTCGTCGTCGTCGTTGTTGCCGTCGCCGTCGCCGTCGTCATCATCATCACCATCATCATCATCATCATCTCGTCGTCGTCGTCGTCATCGCCGTCGCCATCATCATCAATATCATCATCGTCGTCGCCGTCGCCGTCGCTGTCGCCGTCGTCATCATCATCATCATCTTCTTCTTCTTCTTCTTCTTCTTCTTCTCCTCCTCCTCCTCTTCCTCCTCCTCCTCCTCATGCTCCTTCTTATCCTCCTTCTCCTCCATCATCATCATCATCATCATCATTATCTTCTTCTTCTTCTGCTTCTTCTTCTTCTTTTTCATCGCCTTTAACTCAGTGAAGATCCATTAGATCGCCACACTGAGGAACTGTCCACAAAGCTCCGTCTGCACTGTCGCTGTTGTGACAAGGAGTAAGTCTCCGCAGACAGTGTCTCTGTCCAACGGCGAAACAGTAAGCAGCACTTCCCCCTTAGCAATGAAAAAGGGTAGAAACTTCTATTGTCATGGACAGCCCAGGCTGTTGCCCAGTCTTTCTGTTGACAGTGTGGTCACCAGCTGAAAGGAAGCGACGGAGTTACCAGACACTGAAGGTATCACCGACAGAGACACCTGGTCAGTAGAAAAAAAGCCTTGGAACCTGAAACAAGAAGACTGCTACTTCAGACTGCTTTCAGTGAATAGGGATTGAGGCACTCTCCTTATTCTTTTATCTACTTTACAACATCACGGTCCTCAACACTTCCTATCCTGGTCGTTGTAACCATAGATGCATTCATGCCAGATTGCGACTTCCTATTTCTTTGGGTATGAATGGCCTTCCTTCCCTCTTACGTCGCCAGATCGTCACCAGGGCTTTTCCTTTTCATCCAGGTTTTTGCACAAGAAATTTCGCAAAAGTGCAGCATTCATCACAGAAACTGCACGTACTGGTACCTGTCTTCATAGCCCTGTCTTCTTCACTGTGACCATCATGGTTTCTTGTCCTCATAGACTATCTCGTGTTTTAGCATCTCGTTTATCAACACCCCTTCCTAGAAGTCTCCTGCTCTTCCAAACGCTTGTCTACACACACTGAGCAACACGCCTCGTCAGAATTGCCAGCCTCTTGGCACACGACTGATTTTTAATAGTATGCTCGCCAGTCGCCTTTTTTGAGGCAGTCAAATCATGGATGAAACGCACGAGCCACACATCACTGCGGATGAACCAACTGATCATCTCCACTGGAGAATCGAGACCAGCTCCTTCACGAAGAGAAATTCTTTGCCCACAGTTTGATAGAAACATTAAGTCCACGGAAGGTAACGAAAAGGCTGCTGTCAATACCCTCACATGTCCACAAAAGACTACCTTGGCTGCGAGGTCGTGGGTTCTATTCCCATCAGAGTCGTTCACTTGTAGGATTTTTCTGCCCCACCTGGCACCTACCCAGAGTTGAGTTTGCTATGGGCTAAAATGGGCAGACTGGGACCACACAGTCGAGTTTCATCCGCTTAATGGATGCGTCTCTGAGAGTGTTGCTCAATATCATAAAAGTAAGCATAGAGTACAGCCCTGTTATGCAGTCTCATACCAGAATGGAAGTCATCATCCTCATCCTCATCGATGAGCATTAGGAAAAAAAAGAGAAAAGTCTCAGAATCTGTGACCCTTCATGCTCTTCTTTCGTGGTGACGTCAGTTTCGATTTCCTCTCCACCTCAAATAGCCTTGCCTTGGTTCCGTTCGGGTAGCCGGTACCGGTACGTTCATGGGGACTGTCACTGAATGGACGTGCTGAGGGGGAGCTCACTTACGCCGGCTCCACGACTGAGCAATTAGGGGGATTATTAGGTGGTGTCCTGCATAGCTTTGATCAGAACAGGCATCACTGAATACCACCGATGTGACTCGGTAACAGTGCAGTGTCTCCACTGTTGGGTTGCCTCTTGATGACTTGACATTGATTGCTCCCTGTGAACTACCAGTGGTGGGACTGGCCGGGCTGTGGTTGTGGACGAGGGGTCGGAATGAGCGGCGTGTGTGCAATGCCACTGAGGTAGTACAGAAGATGGGACCCCAAAAAACAAACAAACAAAGCCTTGGCTACACAGTTTGTTACAAATTAGACTGACTCAATATATCATGATTTGTTGATGCAGATTTACATATTTGGATTTCGCTTCAAGATTATGAAATGTCATGTGACAAAATGACGCAATCCAAACTCAACGTGATAATTCCAGGTTACTGTGCAGAGTTCCAGAAGAGTGCCAAAAGAGCACAAACCTTTCAGAAATCATTTCTCACCTGTTCTTGATATTTTTGTTATTTGTAATACGTTGATACGTTGATGGTGGTGGTGCTGGTGATTCTGGGCCTGAGTCAGAACTGCCCCCCCCCCCCCCAGCCTGTTCCAAAACCACTCCACGGTGAGTCCTAAGAGCATGGTTCAGAAACACCCCTTACACTGAACATAAACTATTTTGCCCGCCCTATGTGACAGGGTGATGGATGGTGGTGGTGGAGATGCACATGCCTATCTTCACTCCAGGCGGGGATTCTAGACCATATTTCAAGTCAATCAGCGAACTCAACCAGTGCACTTTTGACTTTTAGCTTCAACCAAGTAAGTGATATCTTCAACAGTCTTGTGTAATCTATACCTGCAAGAAACCAAGAAACTACCATCGTTGCAATAGTACTAACACAAGATCGTTGCAATAGTCCTAACACAAGACTGGTTCCAGTGATAGAGGTCCAAGAAGAAATACATGGCAACCAGACAGAGAATTTAAACTGCACTTCATCCAACAGATGTGGGCTGCCTCCAGGAATATTGTGCCTTCAGGAAAAGAAAAACTCAGATGACTAATGCACAACAGATCCTGGTCTACAACACCACCAAACGCCTCTGCAGGGTTTGCCCATCACTTTTTGTTGTTTGGTCGGCAGGCAAGGCTTCCTATCATTGACCTTCTGGGACACCATACTACAGGCACTACCAGTCTGGTTGACCGGGTTCGACAGTTTAAACTCCACCTCAAGAAGCTTATCAGGAGGCCAAAGACCAACTAAAAAAAAACCAAGGCCACGACAGACAACCTTAGCGACTGACCATACACTTCGAGAAGGTTATCATGTCTATCTCTGCAAACGTAGACCTGCTTAAGTGTAATTTTTTAAGCCAGATCAATACGAAGCGACATACGAAGCTATGGCCACGTGCACCTGCACGTGCCAAACCTCTGTCAAGTGACCCTAAACAAATGGACAATAGGAAGGACCTTCTGCTAACAGCTGCAGCCTTCGACCTGAAGATGACTTGCAGCCAGACATCCCCCTTTTTGTCACCTCTGACTCTGAGTCAGGCAGCGAGGGTGAATAATTCCTCTCTGCGGATCCTGTTCCACCAAAACTATTTCCTGGTGAAACAGAATCTCTTCCTATTCAATACAAACCTGTGCCTGCCCCATGGCCTTTTATCTGTTAACCCCCGCCCCCCCCCCAAAAAAAAAAAAAAAAAAAAACCCGGTGCGAATATTCCTAAGATCAGATTCCAGTGATCGACTGCCTTTGTCTCTCTGAAGACATCTTTACTTCACAGACATTTTGTGGAACAGACATCATTAAACAGACACTTCGAGTAAAATGTGTCCAAACAACTGACAGTGAAAGCTTAAACAAATATTGAATCCAAGTGTGTGTTTTTTTATAATCGGCGTCTGTATCATATATTTCTATTGAAATTAAACTAGCCACTGCAATGTCTTTCTGAGTCTGTTCTGCAACTGATGCGACTTAGATATGTGGGTATCGATTGAGGTTGGAAACTCACCAGTGGATTTGTGGATTTGACTGAAATATCCTTTTGAAACTGAGAGAGCTTTCAAATTGTTTACGTACAACTTGAAGACTCTGAAGTATAACGTTCTTGAAAGATTTTGTGTTTTAAGCGCAAAGAATTTTCCATCATTTACACCCCCTCCCCAAAGGAGGAAGCTTATTCATGCTGGCTCCACAACTATGCATTCATTGTCGTTAGTTGAGGGGTTAGTAAGTGATGTCCTGCGTATGTTGGAGCAGAGCAGGCACCACTGAACACCACAGAAGTAACACTGCAGCAATTCAGTGTCTCTGCTTGACCGCTCCCTCTGGATTGCCGGTGCTGAGCTGTAGCAAAAGAAACTAGAGTGTGTCTGTGAATGGGGGAGCAAGGAGGAACAGCGTGGGAGTAATGCCACTTACCTGGCTGAAAGACGAGACAACAGAAACAAATAAGAAAGAATGGTGGCCCATGACAGAAATTCTCATTCGAACACAAACACACTTTCCGTGTTGCTGAAATTTCTTAAAAAGCGTCCAGATACTGCAACAGATCCAGAAACTGAAGATAGTTTAAAAAAAACAAACATATCTTTCAACTTCAGCAACAAGGTTTGGCTTTTCTTGTACTTGCTTGCACTCTATATAATACATAAAAAGAAAATGTTAATCAAAGCATGCTCTTTGTGATCCATTCTGACAATTCATTTCGATTGCTCATACATGTCTTAGGCTGTTTAAAGTCTCATGGACAAAAGCAAACCCTTACAAAATGATTTTTCGAGGACTATTAATCTTCAGAAATCGTCATTGTTCTCACTGTGAAAGGATTTCTTCTGAAGAGTTGTGGTACCTCCAGACTGCTTTCCTTCCTTGGTGGATCTGGACGTCGAGGTTGAAGACTTATACCCACAACAACTGAAAAGAATGCTCAAGAACTCTCTTCTAAACTTCCTCCCAGTCCAGCAGTATAGGTAGAAATTCCACGCAAAATTAGACAGACTAAAAAGGAGGAACAAATCGTACACAAAGTAATGGAACCGTCGGGAATCTTTGTCTTTTGAAGCTTCGTCAAAAACGAACGTATTATAGATCATCATAGGAACTGTTGTGAGCACAAATGCAACAGACACAATAATAACTGTCACGGTTGTAGACGACGCTTTATCCTTGCGGCTTTGTTTCTGCTCTATTTTTGTGCCGGAAAATGTCAGGTTTGTTTCTTTCACTGACATGGCGAGCTTCCAAACCAAAACAGCATTGCTCAAAGTTACAAAAATTACAGGAAAAACACAGAATAGGAAAATATCCACTTTCACCCAAACACTGAGCCAGAATGTTTGATAACTTTGAAATGCAAATGTGCATCTGGTGGTTGTGCCTCCTTCAAAGTTGATGATGTCGTAGCCATACAACGTGTGAACATATATCATACAGACCACCACTGCAGTAATGATGATGATGATAATGCTTTTACGTCGAGTGCACACAGTCTTCACACGATGAGGCCACACAACAGAAACTGCCCGCTGGACTGTCAAGACAACCAGGAACCAGGCTGAACATACTGCTGAGCTCTGCATTAGCCAGATAAACCCCTTACACACCAGCACGTGAGTGACGTACAGGTCAAAGTTGATTACCTTTCTCGCCCACATGGGTAAGGCCGAGCTGTATAACATCATCGTGTCTGACACAGCCAGGGCTGTCAGGTACAGATTCATCGCCGATGAGCCAGATCGAAAAGTCCGCAGGATAATGACAGTCATCAGATTTCCAAATGTACCAAACACCATGACTACAGAAGAGGCGATTTTGCCAGTCCATCCTCCATCTATTGCATCAGTAACCACTGGAAGGACCTCCAGGACGTTGTCATCTCTGGCTGGGTTTAGGGAATCCCCTGAAGCGTTGAAGGGGGAAGCACTGGGGGGAAGATCCATGGCTGTTGCCTGCCTCTCATGGGGTGCTTTTTTAATCACAATCTGAGGAGCAAAAAAAGAAAATTGTAATCATTTGCTTTTCGTATATGCTAAACGTGTTTTTTAGATGTTCTTTGATGGGTCATAGGTAAAGAGGGGTTGGGTGGGGGAGACAGACAAAGAGAGAGAGAAGGGTGGGTGGGGGTGGTGGGGTGAACAGACAGACAAAGTGAGAGGCAGGTATACAGACAAGGTGGGTGGGGCTGTGCTGATTATGCTTATCATGTTGTTCGTCTGAATCATCATCATTGGTGCCATGTCCTCCTCGTGAATGGGGTACAGCATATAAAATGAACGGCACGGTGTACTTTGCTTGATCAGACAACTTGTAACGCGGCTATGTTACCCTTCGTGAAAGAGCACAGCATACAAGATAAATAGCACTGTATTCTTCACCATATTCAGCTACTAATAACACACACAAACATACCCTAAACATCATGATGCCATTAGAGAACGGAACTGAAATGCGAAATGTCAGTAAACTTGTATGATTCTTAAAGATCTTTCTAATATGGATGCCAAAGCTGCATTAGC
>CM065735.1:31378660-31381160 GCA_033310375.1 Conus canariensis | reverse complement strand
CACACACACACACACACACACACACACACACACACACACACACAAATATAAAAAAAAAAACATGCGAGCGCGTGTGCGCACGCATGCACACGCACGCAGGCACGCAAAAAGCACACATACACACAGACACACACACACACAGACAGACACACACACACACACACACACACACACACACACACACACACACACACACACATATGTACGCACGCACACAAAAAAGCACACACACACACACACACACACACACACACACACACACACACACACACACACGCCTCTATCTATCTATCTATCTATCTATCTATCTATCTATCTATATATCTGTGTGTGTGTGTGTGTGTGTGTGTGTTGTGTGCGCGCGCGCGCGCGTGCGTGAGCGTGCGAGATCTTCTGTTGTGATACAGTTGCAGAAGGGGATGAATCCAGTAGGAGGAATATCAGGTGGGGGAAATATTCAGTGGGGAGAGGTAAGAATAGGGAAAGTCAACACGCTCACGTGACGGCAATGAACTTAAGTAGTGATAAGTGTCTGAAATATCGAGCCGGAGGTTGGCAAAATATAAATGAATGAAAAAAAGTAATCAAATACAATGGGTTATGGACACGCAGCACCATTATAACATAGTGCTGTGGACATATGGCGTTATCAAGACGTAGCGACAATGAAAAAATGCAGTAGTGCTGTCGACACTTAACGGCGTTGAACGTACAGATAACGACATGTGACGCAATTAGGAGGCTCCTGGAGATGTTCCATTTATTCGGGTATTCGGCGTCTAGCTACGGCTAAAACGTGCTGGCTGTTATCCGGCTCAGAAGGAGAGAAGTGTGTTCCTTTACTCTGGGTTTAACCTACCCATCACACGCATCTGACGTGAGAAACGTTAAAACTGTGACTTAGGAGTCAATGTTGGTGGCTGTAATTTACCAGTAACCAAAACAATCTCCAAAGTCTCTCACAGTAGTTTGCATGTGTGCTCTTACCACCAGTGACAGAAGGCTTTTCCTCTCCATGTTCGAATTCTTCAGTGATAATGCCTTGGTTCTTGTTGACATTCTCGGGCAACTTAGAACATCCTGACGATGGACATGCCACTTACAAAAAGGTCGGTGTTACAGCCACATAGACCATACTCTTGTGAAGAACCTAAACAGATGCAGCATCAGCAGAGCTAAAACTAAAACATTTCTAGGAGATGATCTTGGTAGTTACCGGAACTTTGTCATAATGAACTTTAAAGCATGGTTGAAGAACAAACAACAAGACAGTGAAAGGCAGCCAACTAAAATTCAGTGTTGACAAATCAAATGATTCTGACATCGTTGAACAATTCCCAAGCCACCACAGGAAGAGCATTGGCCTCAGTGCTGCTGCTGAAGAACTTGAAACCTTCACAAACAACCCAAGTAAGTGGTGACAGACAACACTGAAACAGTACCAGTGATACACCCATGGACATCTAGGCCAGGGCTCACAACATCTGGGAGATTTGTGACACTAGAAGGAGATTAGACCTCACAGGAATGGTAAATAAAAAGGAACAGATTAAACGACACTTTGAAGGCATTGAGAAACAAATTTAGCCAATAATGGCCCAAAGAAAGGTTTTCTACTGTAAACAAAACAGGTGAAAAACTAAAGTTTCCTCTGTTAAGCACAAAGACGGTAATTGTTTCGCACAGGAAGCAGATAAAAAGAAATTAAAAAGATAGACTAAATATTGCTCTGAACTCTACTGCGATAAACAGAACTATGGAGATCGAACGGTACTATTGGTACAGAATTCATTAAATAAAGATGACGTTCAGAACTTCATGAAGGAGTTATGGCAACCTTTGACGATATTTCTACAGAACTCTTGCAGTATGGTGGAGAAGCAATAACTGCTATCCTAATTGCCATCTGCAACTCAATTTGGCACACACACATGGAAGCTCATGCCACAGGTTCAACTGCCAGTGTTAAAACAGTGGTCACCAGCAGCAAACCAGCAGCGAAGGGTAACAAAACAGCCATTCAACTGTAAAACCCGGCATTTTGTCGACGACTCGCCGACGTGTGCATCCCTTTCTTTCCTTCGTTTTTTTCCCCCAAAGTGTCATGATATATTTGGAAAACATCCATTGCAACTGGCATTTATCGCTCGTTATTCTTGCTAGCAATGCCCTAAGCAAACGCTTGCCTTTCGTGATTTCTGCTCATAATGCCCGAACCAAACACTTGTCGCTCGTGATTCCTACTCGCAATGCCCGAGCCTTACTTGCTGCTCGTATTTCCTGCTCATAATTTGCGAACCTAACACTTCCCTCTCGTTATTTCTGCTCGCCATGCCCGAGCCTAACGCTTGCGGCTCATGATTCCTGTACACAATGCCCGAGCCTAACGTTTGCCGCTCGTGATTCACGCTGATGTAATGAAAAGCTCTACACCTGACCCGCACTTGAGTTTGCCGTTGCAGCCGCTATATCGTAAGAATGCATAGTGTGCATCATCCCA
>CM065735.1:31353660-31373660 GCA_033310375.1 Conus canariensis | reverse complement strand
TGACTGCTCAACCTGAATGCACAAAATCAGTATGTGCTGTCACTATCTCAGGGAGTCTTGTTCTTCGGGTTTATCTATGGGTGTCCTTGCTCCGGAGCAGACCTCAGACCTTTGCTGGTCCCACGTAGAGTGACGCATGAGGCGTTTCATGGCACTCTGCTGTGATCGGCCCTTCTCCAGTCTGCTGACCTCCCTCCAATACCTGTGGACCAGACGTGGGTCGCTGTCCACTGTCTGTCTTGTTTTCATCAAGAGCACTAGTGATCTATGACCTGTTTGAAGATGGTTTAGGCCTATGTCAAGTCTGATCAGATATTGTGAATATTTTTGCAAGCTTCCGTTGCTCTCTGTTTTATTTGTGAGGATTACTTTTCAGTATCAGTTAAATTCTAGAATCATACACGATTGGAGATTTTCATGCAATCTATCAAAACTTGCTACAAGTCCATAGCAGGCAATCTAGTCACTAAGAACAGTTTTTTTTTCAGAATGTTAAAATCCAAAAGCAGTTAGAAGTATAATTTTATGTTTAGTTCGTTCAAAATCTGCATGGTGTTCTGGTTTCCAAATCCATACCACATCTTTTCTCAATCATCAGCCGTGGACTTCATGTCTGATACAAGGCTGGCACAAACTGCTCAAAGAGTTCAGCATTCCACACACATGATGCACTGATATTTTAGTGATTGCGTTGACATGATTAGAGTCAAAACGAACACCATCAGCACTAATGATGTGTCCGACATATCTCACCTCCGACTGTCTGAAATAATTGATTTTAGTTCAAATGGAGCTGCATTCTTCGTATGATGACAGGATTTAGTCTGACGTCATGTTCTTTAAGTGTTGTGTCATACACCATTGTATTATCCATTGTAACCTGACAAATACCCAAGCCAGTCAACATCTCTTTTGTTTTGGTAGCATTCAGGGTCAAGAGATTTGTCCATTAGTATCACTTCACAGCAGTATTGTCCCAGCCAGGTGATGAACGTCATCAGTGATTTACTCTTTTAATGGAGACTCTTTTACCTGGCACTGTGGGAGTCATGTCTTCCACGTTTGGAACCATCAAGTCTGAATCTTTTACTGACATGTACAAACATTTTAAATCAGTGCAATTTCTGATATCTACATTTGGTCTGACCACTGGTACTATCAGGGTACACCAGTCTGTGGGCTCGCTTACAGTTTATAATTATCTAGTTTCACTCTCTGTTGATTTGCTGTTTCAGAATCACCGAATCGAAGGTGATCATCTCTAAATTAGTTGCGGTTATATCATTTGAGCACATTTTAGCAGAATGTCTTTTAGGTGACTTTTTTGCATGTCTTTTCAACAACAGAGCACTTATTTTCACAATATTCATGTTCACATTGACCAGTTATCTCCACTGTAATTAGAGATACTTCTACAGGCTGCACACCAAAAATTAGTACGCCAAAGCCTTCTTAATGAATTGAGTATTTATAGACTGGTGCAATTAGATTGTTTTTAGAATCTTTTATTGTGTCTGAAAGTTGATTCTCCTCATTTTCTTTCATATGGCCATCAAGGAACAAGGCAAGTGGTTCCAAGCAGACAAACTAAAAATAAAAGAAATGGGACTATTTGGGGGTTTCCGCCTGGCACAGAGATAGAATCATGAGTTAGTGCAAAGGTCTGAAATGTGACGTCAACTGCTGGGAAGGCCGTATCTTTGAAGACTGTATGTGATGTCATCAGTGGAACCCCCCCCCCCCCCCATTCCCCGCCACCCCCCACCCCCAAAAAGGGAAATGATTGATGAGAAGACGTTCTTTTGATCAATTATCAGTTTAAGATTAAATGCTGCCTCAAACTTCTGGTGGGCCTCAAAATGCCTGCATGGATTATAAGGTGATTTAGAGCAAAAACGAAACTGTGGCATGTGGCCACATTTTCCTCTGTCTCTTGCATTTCTGCCTTAGCCAGACCCAGACCTTGTCCTTAATACATAAAATTGGCAGCTACAAGAATACTGGTGGGGAGATAAACATTTTCGAAGATTTGCTCCATTCAACTGTTTACTTTGGGTTCAATCCCAGAGTTGCATCCGTGGTTACAGCAAAGGAAATAATTACCATTCTAAAGACTCCTTGGCAGAGAAAACTGTGGCCACGTTTTGTTCCACACGAACTTCGTTACTCTTGTGCGTGCCATCGAGACACGCTACTGCAACGCTAAAACATTGTGACGTCGTGTGTGAAGCGCCTTGGACGACAAAGACGACTGAATGTTTTCGCGTTGCCACCATAATTCAACACTGGCTTCAGACCTTCAAATCCTGAAAGCAAAATGGTTTGCCTAAACTGCTTTGTATACTGGGGATTTTGGAGTTCGCCGATGTTTCCACTCATTGAGTCTTTATCAACACAGTCGCCAGGCAAAAGGACAGGCAATGGAAACCAGGGATGAAGAACATAGATATATTTGTTATGTTTACGAGGAAAACGATACATGAAGACACGCACCCTTTCTGTTCTTTTATCGTACTTCACCCCATCATTACCTCAGCATCTATCCCACCTTACCCTTTCTCACACTGTGCCCTGCATGCGACTGCACCGCGCACACCCACCACACCACACACACACACACACACACACACACACACACACACACACACACACACACACACACAGAATATGCAGGTGAAAGAGTACTGCTGACAAGGTTCACAGCAATCGTGTTCACGTAAACTATCATTGAGTGTGTGTGTTTGTGTACGTGTGTGTGTGTGTGTGTGTGTGTGTGTGTGCGTGTGTGTGTGTGTGTGTGTGTGTGTGTGTGTGTCTGCATGTCTGTGTGTCTGCGTGTCTGTGTGTGTATCTGTTGCATAAATACTTGTTGGGAGTTTGAGCTGAGAGCCGCCGATTTGTCGCACACGCCGATTTGTCGCACGTGCGACAAATCAGCGGAAAAAAGGGTGTGCTGAACCGCCGATTTGTCGCACAAGCCGATTTGTCGTGCGTGCGACAAATCGGCGGTTCTGCCTCACGCTGCTTTGTCGCACATGTATAGGTGTGTGTGTGTGTGTGTGTGTGTGTGTGTGTGTGTGTGTGTGTGTGTGTGTCTGTGTCTGTGTGTCTGTGTGTGTGTGTGTGTGTGTGTGTGTGTGGTGAATGGGAGAGAGAGATGAAAAGACAGAGAGAGAGAGAGAGAGAGAGAGAGAGAGAGAGGAGAGAGAGAGAGAGAGAGAGAGATGAAATGAAAATGAAACGAAACGAAATGAAATGAAGAATCTTTTAATTATTTTGCAAAAACAGCAAATAGCTCTCAGGAGACCGTGGGAACCTATAGTATATTGGGCGCCACGCATTCCTCTCTCTCTCTCTCTCTCTCTCTCTCTCTCTCTCTCTCTCTCTCTCTCTCTTCTCTCCACACACACACACACACACACACACACACACACACACACAGAGTCTGTCTGTCTGTCTGTCTTCCTCTCTCTCTCTCTGTCTGTCTTTCCTCTCTCTCTCCCATTCACCACACACACACACACACACACACACACACACACACACACACACACACACACACACACACACACCGATACATGTGCGACAAAGCAGCGTGAGGCTGAACCGCCGATTTGTCGCACGTACGACAAATCGGCTTGTGCGACAAATCGGCGGTTCAGCACACCCCTTTTTCCGCTGATTTGTTGCACGTGCGACAAATCTGCGTGTGCGACAAATCGGCGGTTCCCATGAGCCACCTAAGAATTGCAAAAGCATTTTCAAAATTCAGATCTAGCCCATTGATTCTGGAAAAGCCCGGGGGTATTCTAGAAAAGTCCGACGTTTAAGCGCTCTTAGTCAGTGTGTGTCGAGAAGTGTCATGAACACGCCTGAAAACGAAATCATGTCAGTGGGGAGACTTACAATGCCAAAAGTAAAAACTGTACCGATTTAAAATTCATTCCGGATAATTTTGAATCTTAAACTCTTTAAAACACGTTCCATTTTGCTTTGAACAGAAGCAAAAGTATATTGTAAATTACACAGTTATTGAAAAAGATTCTCTCTCTCTCTCTCTCTCTCTCTCTCTCTCTCTCTCTCTCTCTCTCTCTCTCTCTCTCTCTCTGAGAAAGAAATATTACACGTGCCCAGCATGTTTTAATTACGTTTCGTTACTGTTTGGTATCGACAGCCAAAAAGATGATATGTTTCTGTTTAAATTCTTCTTCCTCCTCCTCCTCTTCTTCTTCTGCTTCACCACCACCATCATCATTATCATTATTATCGTCGTCGTCGTCATCATCGTCAACATCTTCTTCATCTTCTTCTTCTTCTTCTTCTTCTTCTTCTTCTCCTCCTCATCATCATCATCTTCTTCTTCTTCTTCTTATTCTCCTTCTTCTATTCTATCATCATCATCATCATCATCATCATCATCATCATCATCATCATCATCTTCTTCTTCTTCTTCTCTTTTTCTTCTTCTATTCTTTTTCATCGCCTTTAACTCAGCGACGATCCATTAGATCGCCGCACTGAGGAACTGTTCACAAAGTTCCTCCTGCACTGTCGCTGTTGTGACAAGGAATAAGTCTCCGCGGACAGTGTCTCTGTCCAACGACGAAACAGTAAGCAGCACTTCCCCCTTAACAATGAAAAAGAGTAGAAACTTTATTGTCATGGACAGCCCAGCCTGTTGCCCAGTCTTTCTATTGACAGTGTGGTCACCAACTGAAAGGAAGCGACGGAGTTACCATACACTGAAGGCATCACCGACAGAGACACCTGGTCAGTAGAATAATAAAAAAAAAACCTTGGAACTTGAAACAAGAAGACTCTCCACTTCAGACTGCTTTCAGTGAATGGGGATTGAGGCGCTCTCCTTATTCTTGTATCTGCTTTATCAACATCACGGTCCACAATACTTCCTGTCATGATCGTTGTAACCATAGATGCATTCATACCAGATCGCGACTTTCCATTTCGCTGGGTATGAATGGTCTTCCCTTTTACGTCGCCAGATCGTCGCCAGGACTTTTCCTTTTCATCCAGGTTTTTGCACAAGAAATTTCGCAAAAGTGCAGCATTCACCACAGAAACTGCACTTACTGGTGCCTGTCTTCATAGCCCTGTCTTCTCCACTGTGACCATCATGATTTCTTGGCCTCATAGACTATCTCGTGTTTTAGCATCTCGCTTATCAGCACCCCTTCCTAGAGGTCTCCTGCTCTTCCAAACGCTTGTCTACACACGCTTCATCAGAATTGCCAGCCTCTTGGCACACGTCTGATTTTTAATAGTATGCTCACCAGTCGCCTTTTTTCGAGGCAGTCAAATCATGGATGAAACGCACGAGCCACACATTACTGTCGATGAACCAACTGATCATCTGCACTGGAAGATCTAGAGCAGCTCCTTCACGAACAGAAATTCCTTGCCCACAGTTTGATAGAAACATTGTGAACAGAAGTTTAGGAAAAGGCTGCTGTCAATACCCTCACATGTCCACAAAACACTACCTTGGCTGCGAGGTTGTGGGTTCTATTCCCATCAGAGTCATTCACTTGCGGGATTTTTCTGCCCCACCTGGCTCCTACCCAGAGTTGAGTTTGCTATGGGCTAAAATGAGCAGATTGGGACCAAACAGTCGAGTTTCATCCGCTTAATGGATGCGTCTCTGTGAGTGTTGCTCAATATCATAAAGGTAAGCATATAGTACAGCCCTGTTATGCAGTCTCATACCAGAATGGAAGTCATCATCCTCATCCTCATCGATGAGCATTAGAAAAAAAAAAGAGAAAAGTCTCGGAATGTGTGACCTTTATGCTCTTCTTTCGTGGTGACCTCAGTTTCGATTCCTCTCCACCTCAGTAGCCTTGCCTTGGTTCTGTTCGGGTAGCCGGTATCGCCACGTTCAAGGGGACTGTCACTGAATGGACGTGCTGAGGGGGAGCTCACTTACGCCGGCTCCACGACTGAGCAATTAGGGGGATTATTGGGTGGTGTCCTGCATAGCTTTGATCAGAACAGGCATCACTGAATACCACCGAAGTGGCTCGGTAACAGTGCAGTGTCTCCACTGTTGGGTTGCCTCTTGATGACTTGACATTGACTGCTCCCTGTGAACTACCAGTGGTGGGACTGGCCGGGCTGTGGTTGTGGACGAGGGGTCGGAATGAGCGGCGTGTGTGCAATGCCACTGAGGTAGTACAGAAGATGGGACCCTAAAACAAACAAACAAAGCCTTGGCTACACAGTCTATTACAAATTAGACTGACTCGATGTACCATGAATGTTGATGCAGAGTTACATATTTGGATTTCGCTTCAAGTTTATTCAATGTCTTGTGACAATAATTACCAAATTTACCGAGTGAAGCAATCCAAACGTGATAGCTCCAGGTTACTGTGCAGAGTTCCAGAAGAGTGCCAAAAGAGCAAAAAGCTTTCAGAAATTATTTCTCACTTGTTTTGAATATTTTTGTATTTTACAATACGTTGTTACGTTCATGGTGGCGGTGGTGGTAACTCTGGGCCTGAGTCAGAACTGCCCCCCCCCCCCTCCCCCCCCCAGCCTGTTCTGAAACCACTCCACAGTGAGTCCTAAGAGCATGGTTCAGAAGCACCACTTAGACTGAATATGAAATATTTTGCCCGCCCTATGTGACAGGGGGATGGATGGTGGTGGTGGAGATGGACATGCCTATCTTCATTTCAGGCGGTGATTCTAGACCATACTTCAAGTCAATCAGCGAACTCAACCAGTGCACTTTTGAATTTTAGCTTCAAACAAGTAAGTGATATCTTCAGCAGTCTTGTGTAATCCATACCTGCAAGAAACCAAGAAACTGCCATCGTTGCAATAGTCCTAACACAAGACTGGTTCCAGTAATACAGGGTGCAATGAGAAAGACATGGCAACCAGACAGAGAATTTAATTACACTTCATCCCATAGATGTGTGCAGCCTCCAGGAATATTGTGGGTTCAGGAAAAAATCCAGACGACAAATGCACAACAGATCCTGGTCTACAACACCCACCACATGCCTCTGCGGGGTTTGCCCATCACTTTTTGTTCTTTGGTCAGCAGGCAAGGCTTCCTATCATTGACCTTCTGGGACGTCATACTACAGGAACTACCAGTCTGGTTGACCAGGTTTGTCAGCATAAACGCCATCTCATGAAGCTTATCCGGTGGCCTAAGACCAACTCAAAAAAGCCATGGCCAAGAAAGGCAGCCTTAGCGACTGACCATACACTTCAAGTAGGTTATCATGTCTATCTCTGCAAACATGGACCTGTTTAAAAATGCAATTTTTTCGAAGCCAGAGCAACACGAAGCGATATACGAACATATGGCCACCTGCACCTGTGCGTGCCAAACCTCTGTCAAGTGACCCTGAAGAAATGGACAGTGGAGGAACCTTCTGCTAACAGCTGCATCCTTCGACCTGAAGACAACTTGCAGTCAGACATCTGCGCTTTCTGTCACCTCTGAGTCAGACAGCGAAGATGAATATTTCCCCTCTATGGATCCTGTTCCACCAAAACCATATCATGGTGAAACAGAATCTGCTCCTGTTCAATACAAACCTGTGCCTGCCTCATGGCCTTTTATCTGTTAAGCCGAAAAAACCCTCTGTACGAATATCCCAAACACCAGATTCCCAGTGATCGACTGCCTTCGTCTCTCTGAAGACATCTTTACTTCATAGACATTTTGTGGAGCAGGCACATCATTAAACAGACACTTCGAGTAAAATGTATCCAAACAACTGACAGTGAAAGCTTAAACAAATATTGAATCTAAGTGTTTTTTTTTAATAATCGGCGTCTGTATCACATATTTCTATTGAAATTAAACTAGTCACTGTAATGTCTTTCTGAGTCTGTTCTGCAGCTGATGCGGCTTAGATATGTGGGTATCAATTGAAGTTTGAAACACACCACTGGATTTGTGGATTTGACTGAAATATCCTTTCGAAACTGAGAGAACTTTCAAATTGTTCACATACAACTTGAAGACTCTCAAAGTGCAAACAATTTTCCATCATTTACACCCCCTTCCCAAAGGAGGAAGCTGATTCATGCTGGCTCCACAACTATGTATTTATTGTCAATAGTAGAAGCGTTAGTAAGCGGTGTCCTGAGCATGTTGGAGCAGAGCAGGCACCACTGAACACCACAGAAGTGACTCTGCAGCAATTCAGTGTCTCTTCTTGACCGCTCCCTTCGTGTTGCCGGTGCCTGAGCTGTAGCAAAAGAAACTAGCGTGTGTCTGTGAATGGGGGAGCAAGGAGGAACAGCGTGGGAGTAATGCCACTTACCTGGCTGGAAGACGAGACAACAGAAACAAGTAAGAAAGAATGGTGGCCCATGACAGCAGTTCTCTCTCATTCGAACACAAACACACTTTCCGTGTTGATGAAATTTCTTTAAAAGCGTCTAGATACTACAACAAATCCAGAAACTGAAGATAGTTTTAAAAAACACATCTTTCAACTTCAGCAACAAGGTTTGACTTTTCTTGTACTTGCTTGCACTCTATATAATACAAAAAAGAAAATTTTAATCAAAGCATGCTCTTTGTGATCCATTCTGACAATTCACTTTGAGTACTCATTCATGTCTTAGGCTGTTTGAAGTCTCGTGGTTAAAAGCAAACCCTTACAAAATGATTTTTCAAGCACTGTTAATCTTCAGAAATCGTCATTGTTCTCACTGTGAAAGGATTTCTTCTGACGTGGTGTGATACCTTCAAACTGCTTTCCTTCTTTGGTGGATCTGGACATCGAGGTCAAAGACTTATACCCACAACAACTGAAAAGAATGCTCAAGAACTCTCTTCTAAACTTCCTCCCAGTCAAGCAGTAAAGGTAGAAATTCCACGCAAAATTAGACACGCTGAAGACGAGCAACAAATCGTACAGAAAGTAATGGAACTGTCGGGAATCTTCGTCCTTTGAAGCCTCGTCAAAAACGAACGTATTATAGGTCATCATAGGAACTGCTGTGAGAACAAATGCAACAGACACAATAATAACTGTCATGGTTGTAGAAGACGCTTTATCCTTGCGGCTTTGTTTCTGCTCAATTTTCGTGCCGGAAAATGTCAGGTTTGCTTCTTTCACTGATATGGCGAGCTTCCAAACCAAAACAGCATTGCTTAAAGTTATAAAAAATACAGGAAAAACACAATACAGGAAAATGTCTACTTTGACCCAAACACTGAGCCAGAATGTTTGATAACTTTGAAATACAAATGTGCATCTGGTGGTTTTGCCACCTTCAAAGTTGATAATGTCGTAGCCGTACAATGTGTGAAGATATATTGTACAGACCACCACTGCAGTAGTGATGATGATGATAATGCTTTTCGTCGAGTGCACACAATCTTCACACGATGTGGCCACACAACAGAAACTGCCCGCTGGACTGTCAAGACAACCAGGAACCAGGCTGAACATACTGATGAGCTCTGCATTACCCAGATAAACCCCTTACACACTAGCACGTGAGTGACGTACATGTCAAAGTTGATTACCTTTCTCGCCCACATGGGTAAGGCCGTGCTGTATAGCATCATCGTATCTGACACAGCCAGGGCTGTCAGGTACAGATTCATCGCCAATGAACCAGCACGACACGACCGCAGTACAATAATAGTCATCAGATTCCCAAATGTACCAAACACCATGACTACAGAAGTGGCGATTTTTCCGTACCATCCTCCATCAATTGCATCAGTAACCACTGGAAGGGCCTCCAGGACATTGTCATCTCTGGCCAGGTTTTGGGAATTATCAGAAGTGTTGACAATGGTAGCTCTGCTTGAAAAGGGGGTGAGGTCCATGGCTGTTGGCTGCTCCTTGTGGGTCCCTTTTCTCTCAGTCTGTGGTGGAAATAATGAATTTTAAAAGTTTGCTTTTCTTACATGTTAAACGTTTTCCTAAAAATGTCTCAACAGCCCGAGGTAAAGACGACAGACAGACAGACAGAGGCAGAAGGAGAGGGGGGAGGGAGGGATGGAGGAAGAGAGAGAGCGGTCAGACATATAGGCAAACAGAGAGGCAGACAGACAGAGAGGGTGAGTGGGGGCTGTATTGATAATACTATGATGTTCGTCTTCATCATTATCTTTTGTTGTATGCACACCCCCATAAGGTGTACCAAAGACTTGTATAATCCTCTTACTTCAAGTCTGGTTTCTGTGGGGCGTGAGGGTTAATATTTGACAGACACAGGAGGTCTGATGGCCCTAGGGAAGCGATCTGATAAGATCGCTGGATAAACTCTTTCAACCGTGGGAAGGCGAATGGAGGGGAGCCAAACCATTCCTGGAGCTGTCGACTGGCCCCTATGTTGGCATGCCGGCGCCAGACCAGGACGGTCCAAGGGGAAATACTCTTGAAGTGACCTGGGAAGATTTATCGAGGTGTCGGCTGGTTATCAGCCTTCACTGAGCAAGAGGACGTGACATTTGGGGAGGAGTTTACCATGTAGGGATGTTATTCATCCAGAGGTTTAAAGAAAAGAGTTCTGATAACTACTTTTTTTTTAATGGTTGGGACCTAGGATTATGCAATGTTTGAGAACATGTTGAATGTTTAGTTTAGAGCGATATGTATATACTAAGAAGTTTGGATTGAATTGTTACTGTCTGATATGTAAGACCTTTATGAAAATTCATGAAGCGTAAGGATCTGATGGGCTGGGTATTTCAAGGTTTGGCGCCAAAGGAAGCGTCGTTTAAGGCAACAGTCTGAAGGATGCTTAAAAGCTTTGGAACTTACCGAGTTAGTAGGTCAGACCCCAAATCTCCAAGAGAGAGTACTACAAGCTTGTTTTGTGTGAAGTGTTTGTGTGTGTGTATACTGACGGCAGCAGAACTGTAAGTGTGTGTTTTTTTTAAATTTCTGTTTTCAGGGCATTATTTTTTAGCGCTAGATACTTGTAATCTGCTACGAGAACATATTGGACATTCGACCACGCTGCGTTATATAATAAGATGAGAAAGAGCACGGTTCCATGTATCATACTCTTGCCCTTTTGAGTTTTCTGGAGGTTTTAGTTGAGCACTCAGGTTTGAAGTTACTTTAGAAGTCGAGTTCATAGTTGGTTGTTAACACACACGCGCGCGCGCGTGCACGCATATATCTATCTGTGTGTGTGTTAGTTAGTTCTTCAATTTAACGTCTGTTCACTTTAAGTGATATTAGAGAAAATAATGCAGAAATGAGTGATGACAAAAATGGAAATAGTGTATGCAAAATGCTAGTATAGACCTACGTACGAATTGTGTGTGCGTCGTGCGTGTGTGTGTGCGTGCGCGACTTTGACAATTGAAAAGAAAATACTGTTCTAAATGTAACAATTTAAAAGATAAATTACAAAGCAAACAAAAAACAACAAACAAAAAAAACCAACAACAAAAAACTGGAAATATTTACACAAATGAGCAACTGGGCTTAACATCAACGAATTTACAAATGAAAAAAAAGCGTGAAGATTCTGGAAAATGCATTCTGTGTGTGTGTGTGTGTGTGTGTTTTAGCCGTAACACGTTTGCAGGAGGGGATTATCGAGTAGGGGGAATATCAGGCTGAACAATTGTGAGTGGGGGGAGATCAGAATAAGAAAAATCGGTACGCTCACATGGTGGCAATGAAACCTAGCAATAGGAGTCTGAAAGTTTGGCAGAAATGGTGCTGTCAATATGTAGCAGTACTGAGATGCTGTCTTATCACAGCGTGGTGATATCTAGCCTTAAGTAGGCAAAAAATAAGTAAACGAATAAATGAAAATAGAATTAATGAAATAAAAGCGGAAATGGACACGCAGTGCTTTTAAAACATAGTGCTATGGACACATGGCGTTATTGAGACTTAGCGACAAGAAAGAAAACAGTAGCACTATCGACACTTTGCGGCGTTGAACGTAAAGATAACAAGACTTCTGCCTGTGGCTAAAAACCTGCTGATTCTTGTCGGGCAGAGAAGAAAAAAAAACTCTGTTCCGGTTCAATCTTGGGCTTAACCTACCCGTCACAAGCATTTGACGCGAGAAACATCGGGACAGTTACCAAGGAGTCTTTGTTTGGTTGTTGTTGTGTGGACAGTAACCAGAACTGGCTCCAAAGTCATTTACAGTAGTATGCTTTCGTGTTCAGACCAGCAGTTGAGTTGTTTGTGAATGTTTCAAGTTCTTCGAGCAGTAGATGTGGGATGACTTTTCTTCCTGGGGCTGCTTGGGAATTGTTCAACAAGGTCAGTATTATCTGATTTGTCAGAACTGAATTTTAGATGGCTGCCTTTCACTCTCTTCTTGTTCTTCAACCATACTTTAAAGTTCATCATGACAAGGTCGTGGTAACTACCGATGTCTACTCCTGAAAATGTTCTTGTCTTAGCTCTGCTGATGCTGCATCTGTTCAGGTTCCTCACACGCATATAGTCTATCTTGTTGTGATACTGAGCATTTTGGAAGTGCCAAATCTAATGTCAGAATGCTCTAAGTTAGTCAAGAGCGTTGGCAAAAACCAAGTCATTATCACTGAAGAACTCAAACATGCGTAGGCATAGCTTTCTATCACTGACGGAGTGGAAATGAATGCATACTTGGCAACACACACACACACACACACACACAACACACACACACACACACACACACACCACACACACACACACACACACCACCCCACGTAACAAAATGTAAAAGATACAACTACACAAGCATAGGAAGAGCCGCTCGAATCATTCTGGAACGGGGCAGGGACATCTCCCAAGCACAAGAGCGCAGCCCTTGAATAACACGGACCCATATAACAACCTTCCCCTGCATGAACCCCGCCAGTAGAGAACAACAAAGTATGGCCAAACATCGGTGACAACGTGGTACTCAGCTGAACGCCCTGTGGCTGCCAAACCCATGCACCATGTTGACACAACAACGGCACAAAGAAAGATTCATTCCTGAGAATCTGAAACAAGCATGTAAGGATTAAAGTTGGGAAACGCGCAGCATTATGAAGAGCGCACCCAACTTGTTATAGCTCTACTCGTACAAGGACTGAACTACTTCTTCAGCCTGAATGCTAGGATGAGTCACTGGGGCAAGGCACCAGAGAACTCTTACCAGGCTCCCCAGTCCAGTCCTGTCAGTTTTGTGGGAAGCCGCGGTTTCTGTAAATGGCTAACCTGTCCATTCTGCAATGTTGTTAGTCCATCTTTTATATGTCTCCCTATCCACCTTCCTCCCTGAACAATTCCATGGGGGACTGTTTTATGAAGGCCATTGAATCTTCTTACAATACCATGTAAGCGTAGTCTTCTTTTCTTATGTTAACAGATCTCCATACAGTCCAGTGTGTTGCTTGATGGTTTCTTATACTAGCACTTTGGTAATGTAATCAATATACCTGATGTTTAGTATCTTCCATTTTCGTGAGTTGAATTCTTCTTTCCCAATCCACTGTGACTGTCCATGTCTCACATGGATACAGGAAGGCAGAATATACCAGTGCATGCAGGGGTCCAGTTTGTGTTTCATGGTGATATTATTGTCCTTCCAAAGATGTTTCTATCTGGACAATGCTGACGTCAATTTGCTGCCCATGAGAAGGTTTCTGGCTTGGATCCCTCGTTGCTAATAATGGATCCAACTGAGCAGTTCGTAGCTTCAAAGGACGTGTAAATCAGTGGTGTTAGTAGTGTTGTGGCTGGCCATCAACGAGGTCTTTTTAGCGTTGATTACCACGCCATATGTTGCCATGTTTCACCCAGACTTTTAACAAAAAAGAATTGGTGACTTCTAGTTCACTGCATGCCAGGCCACCGATGTAATCTGCAAAGGGAAGGGTCGTGACGGTTTTTCCTCCAATGATGACTTTGGTTGCCTGATCTTCAAAGGCATGAGTGACTGTGCATTTCCGGAATTTAGAGAAAAGTGTTAAAGATAGACGGCCATGAAGAACTCCTTCTTTAGTTTGGACCCACCTCCAGTAGCACCCAGTTAGAATACCACATTGGTCGCTTGGGCATATGGAACTGTTGTTGGATAGAGTTGATAGGTTTTGAAGCTCAGAGTATCTCCTGCCAAACTATCAAATGCCACATCATCTTTTTCGAAGAAAATGAAAAAAAAAACCTCCATCTAGTGTCGTAGACGTTTTTCGCAAGGGGTACGCAGGTCGAGGTTCTGTTTGATGGTATATCTGCCTTTGCGGAATCCAGTCTGTGTCTTTCAGCTGTAATATTTTCACAGTTACATTTGAGTTTCACTCTGACGACATGGCTGGTTATACAGGTAGTGTGGTAGTTCTGGCAGTGTAAGAGATTTCCGTTCTATTAGGACAGAATCTATCAAATGAAGATGACTTTCAGAACTTCGTGAGCAAGTCTTGGCAAGTTTTGACGTCATTTCTATAGAACACTTGGAGTATGGTGGAGAAGCAGTAACTGCTATCCTGATTGCCATCTACAACTCAGTTTGGCGCAGACTCACACGGGGGCTCATGCCACAGGCTCATTTGCTGGCATTCAAACAGCGGTCACCGGCACCAAGCTGGCGGCGAAAGGTAACAAAACAGCCGTTCAACTATAAAACCCGGCATTTTGTCGCCGATTCGCCGACGTGTGCATTCGTTTTTCTTCGTTTTTTTTTTTCTTAATCTAAAGTGTTATGAAACATTCAGAAAGTATCCATCGCATTTGGCATTTCATGCCATGAAAAAAACGCCACTTTGCCACTGTAATTTACATTTGAACAGAATTGAAACAGACTGCAGCTCAGTGAGAAAACAAAACTGTATAATGAATGGAGAGTCCTAGGTTTTAGCTGACAGCATTACAATCATTCAGCTACGCGGCTCTTCACATTTAACTTCACCGTACCAGTTTATATTCTCGCCCATATGTGTGTGTGTGTTTGTGTGTGCGTGACCGCTGTGTTAATACCGGCAATTGAACCTGTGGCATGAGCCCCTGTGTGTGTCTGTGCCAAACTGAGTTGCAGATGACAAAACTTGCCAAGACTTGCTCACGAAGTTCTGAAAGTCATCTTCATTTGACAGATTCTGTACCAATAGTACAATTCGATGTTCTTAGCTCGGTTTGTTGGAGTAGAGGTCACAGCAATCTTTAGTCCATGTTCTTATCTGCTTCATGTGCAAGAAAAAATTACTGTCTGTGTTATTAACAGAAGTAGCTTTACATTTCATTTGTTCAGTATACAGTTGAAAATCTTTGTGCCATTAACAACTAAATTTATTTCTCATTGTCATCACAGTGTTGTTTGAACTTTTACTTTCCAGTTAGTTTCAAAGTGAGGTGATTGCAGGCGGGAATTGAAACACATTAAAAAAAATGTTAGTGGGTTCGCCGATTAACATAGACAAACAAATTACAAGACAAAGCACGGCGCGTTTCGACATCCTAGGTCTTCTTCAGGCAAGATAAACAACATTGAGGACGACGAAAACGAAGAACGATCGATCACTAAATTATCATATTCGGCATGAGATTGGCGTTGAAGGAAAACAAGGCCGTTGGAATAGGAGACAAAGGGAGTTACTAATGAGTATCATAATGATAATAATGGTAGCGATGATAGTAATGATACTGATGATGATGATAATAATCAAACTATGAAAAGATAAAGAGATGGTTACTACTAGTTTCGGTGATAATATGATGACAGTGTCTGCAGTATTAAATGTGCCAGATGTCAGCCAGATAATCAGAGATGTGCGTCTTAAGTGTGCGGGACGTCTCACCTACATAGATCTCACTACACAACAGGCAGTGAACAGCAGACACGATGTTGCCGCTCTGACAGGATAATGTGCTTTTAATTGTGAATGAGCCTTTGTGGCCACGTAAGATGGTGTCTGGTTTGGTGAGAGGGCAGATTTTGCAATGGGTTTTGAGCAAGGGAAAGTACCTAGTGGCTTAGGTGTACAGATTTTGTTCAGTTTGAAGCGCACAAGCAGGTCTTTGAGGAGTTTGTCACGTTTGAAGGTGATCATCGGTTTGGTCTCAAATATAGCTTTGTGATTTTCTACTCTGTGCCATTAGGGCTTCAGGATCCTGCAGATGGGCAGTGTGTGGATGGAAGTGGAGGCAGGTGGTGGGTGTGTCTGTCTCTTTCGGAGGCTGGGTTTCCAGAGTGGATGTTCTGGATACAGCTGTGGTGCGGCTGAGAGGATCATTAATGACGTCACTGGGGTATCCATGGTCGATTAAAAACTCAAACATTTTGGCTGCTTATAGAGTGAAATCTTCATCACTGGAGCAGAGTCTGCGTAGGCGGAGGAATTTAGAATATGGAATGCTGTCTTTAGTGGACGGGTGGTGGAAAGATGTGTAGTCCAGGTATGAATGGACATCAATGGGTAATAGAAAATTGAGGCTTTGAGCAGTCCATTTTTGAGGGAGATGGTGACGTCCAGGAAACTGACACTGTGAAATAGTGTAGGTCAATTTGACGGATAGATGGAATGTCTGAGGAAAGTTGAGAAAGTTGTGGAGGTCTTGTTCTGGCATGGGTGTAGCTCCCAGTCCTCATCAGTGTATCTTTTGTAGAGCTGTGGTGCTGGGCCTGTATAAGAGGTCAGTAGGCGGTGTTCTAGGTATCCCATGAAGAGGCAGGTGTTGAATGGTCCCATTTTACTTCCCATAGCAACACCACTGATTTGTGGCAAGGTGTGGTCGTTAAATTCAAAGGCATTGAGGGCGAGGACTAATTCTGCAAGTCTGACCAACGTAATTGTGGGAGGGTGTTGTTGGGTAAGGGTCTGTTTGTTAAGAAAGAATGTGAGGGCCTTTCAGTCTGTCAGTGTGGGTGATGGAAGTATAGAGAGAGACAACGTCAAGTGTGAAGAGGAGACTGGGTTGAAAAGTGGGGTCTGTGTTGTATGAATTGATCATGCTGAGTGTGTGGGTTGTGTCTTTGAGGTATGTGGGGAGGCCTTGTATTATGGGTTGGAGGAGAGAGTCTAAGTACTGTAAAGTGTGTTCTGTGGGGCAGCTACAAGCAGAAACAACGGGTCGTCCAGGCGTGTTGGTTTTGTGTACTTTAGGGAGCAGGGAGAAGGTGGGTCGTTCGGTGTCCATCATTGTGAGGAGTTTGGCTGCTTTTGGTAAAGTTGTTATGTTTGATTTCTTGCTTGATTGTGGTTTAGGTGAGTTTCTGGTGTTGAGGGATGGGTGATGCTGTGAGTGGTGTATAGATATCTCTGTCCGACAGTCGTCTGTGTGCTTCCGTTATATACACTTGTTTGCCCCAGACCACCACTGCACCACCCTTGTCTGCTGGTTTGATGACAATGTCTTGTCGTTGTCTCAGTGTTTCGAGGGCTTTTTGTTCATCCCATGGGAGGTTGGACTGGCAGACAGGTTTGGATTTCATTTTTGCGATTTCCTTCCCGTACTTTTTGATATAGAGTTCGACTTCACTGGATTTGTCGAGTGGTGGTTGGCGGAGCACCGGGAATTGGAATTACTGCCAGACTCGAAACACACCACGTTCATGGCATCAACGTCCAAAAGTAGCATGTTACTATCTACCACCGCAACAACAGAGTGTGTGTGTGTGTGTGTGTGTGTGTGTGTGTGTGTGTGTGTGTGTGTGTGTGTGTGTGTGTCGCGCGCGCGCGCGTGTGTGTCTGTATGTGTGCGTGCATGAGTGTGTGCGTGTGTGTGCACTTTCTCTCTCTCTCTCTCTCTCTCTCTCTCTCTCTCTCTCTTCTCGTGTGTGTGTGTGTGTGTGTGTGTGTGTGTGTGTGTGTGTGTGTGTGTGTTTCCAAGAAATTGGATTAAGAAAAGTTGCATCCAGTTGCAAAGTGTTTGACTGTATTTCATTCCAGTGATAGTTTCTGCTCATAAGAGCACGCTGTCTTTTTTTTTTTTTTTTTAGTCGCTAAGTAAAAACCTAGAAATGATAGATCAGATAGCAACAACAAAAATCGATTGTGAATGAATTCGCCCTGCTTACTGTTTTCGGTAAGAAATTCATTTATTTAAAAAAAAAATCAGAGCGGGCTGCATGTTCAGTCCGGGTTTCTACTATGCTTTGAATATTATCTGTATAGTCATATCCACACCATACCCTAATTTTCGTGTTATTATACCTATTTTCGGTACACTTAATTGTTTGCCAAGAATGGACCCAAAGAATTGTATGATTCAAAGCATTAAACGCTTTTTCAAAGTTTTAGAAGCCACACAAAGTTTTCTGTTGAACAGAACATTGTTGACCGTGCCAAAGGCAACAATGTATACATCAGATCCCTTGTTTTAAAAACCAGCTTTGTGGAACCCCGTTATATCATTTTTGTAGACCCACTCTTCCAACAATAATCTAAAAGTGTCCTGTAAATTTCACTTGTACCATTAATGAAAATCATGTCCCAATCCAATAGTTCTTACTGCTAAGAACACCATTCCCTTGTACAGTGGAAGCATAATGCCCTTTGTCCAACTCTCATAAAATGTTTTGATAAAGCGTTAAAGAATGTTACATGAAATAAACATAATCGTTTGTTTGTTTTTTTTATTAACAATTGTTAACAATTCCCCATACACCCCATTTGTTTAAATGCACCCATAGGTTATTCTTGAGTGAAAAGTCCACAGATACTCTAGAACGATTTCAATTGTTCTCTTTGGGTCATGCAAAAGACTTTTTGGTCTTGAGTATTACCAGGCCGACTGACTATTCTTCTGACATTTATCAAATCAGCTTTTGATGTTCTGCATTCTTTTTCATATCACTTGTCTACACTCTGATCATATTTCTATGTCTTTCTTCATACATTTTTGTACTTTGTTGACGCTGCTATTGCAGGTTGTCAGAGAAAAACCAATCTGATGGTCAATCTGACTAAAAGCTAATTCTGAAATATGACGGGTTCCATTGATGTTTCTTTCAGTTATAAGTGTTCCCCAGGAAAGCATTAACGATGAATTCCCTCTACAAAAGAAAAACAACTACCAGTCATCGCACGGTGCGTCCGGTGCTCATCAAAATCCTGGATCAAAGTAAGGCAAAGCTTTCTTTCTACATTGAGTTATGCTCTGCTGACACAAACCGAACACCTTAAAGAACATAGGACAAATATTGTCAGCAAGGACAGGTTAGATGGCTTCCCAACTGAAGGTCACAAGGTACACAAAAGATTACACCCATACAAACAACAACAAGACTTTGTTTATAGTCACGTCGGTGACAAAATCTCTGACATTTCCTGGTTGTAGCCCTTCGTTCCTATGCAGACGTCACTCACAGGCTCCTAGTTGTCTTGTTTTGTCCACTATCCTGGCAGAAAGGATGCGCCATTTGACTCGCCTGCTCCCACGACGCAACTCTTCCCACACCAGTCACAGGTAGTGTGGCTGGTAGAAAGAGGTCTCTCTCTCTCTCTCTGTCAATATATATATATATATATATATATACACCATATATATATATATATATATAGCTGAACAATTAAGTAGTGGGGGAAAACAAGTGCAGGCTAACTATTCTTCAGTCATTATAGTAATGACTTGGCAAAGATGTGAACTTTAAGAAAAAAATGAAGTTGAAGAAAATGGGGGGAATATATCATAAGTACGAGAAACCCTTCGCTAGCTGCCTGAGGTAACCATCGCAATCCCTCTCAAAGGCGTATCTATTTCTATTGCCTGCTCCTAGGCCTTTCGTCCGCTGGATCGGACTCATCAGCGAGACACGGTTGATTGTGTCCGAGCTCTTGGTGTCAAATAGAGACACACCACAGTCCATAATTCTGTGGTGTTGTCACCACCAAGGGTTAAAAAAAGAATCCAACAGCACCCCCAAAGCAGCCAGCGAAGGGTAGTAAATGGAACAAAACGAAAGTGTGGAGAGGAAAAAAGTTGCTGAAAAACTAAAAGCATTATGCAAAACAGTATAAAATGTAGGGGACAATCTTTGAGCCTATGCTTGAGGATCCATTCAAGGATGCAAGGGAGATCAAAAGATATGGAACAGTCTGA
>CM065735.1:31308660-31351160 GCA_033310375.1 Conus canariensis | reverse complement strand
TTTCAAGCCATCTTGAGTGTTAGTGTATAACCACGAAGAAATCGTACCCTTGGAAACTGCACCGTCTGTGTCATGGTCGCTCCGATAAAGGTGTAGGACGAAGAGCTCACAATGTTGTTTAGGTCGCAGTTCACGGCATTGTTTTGATTGTTCAACGAGTCTTTTAATCCACTACAGAGCCCTGGCCAACATGCAGTGCTCTGCTCATTTAAGCCATGGTTGGACCTTAATGTGACGAGTGAAATTTTAATGAATTTTACTGCGACTACCAGGAATTATTACTCCATGTACGAACTGTCACCGACTATTAGCTTCAAAACTGATGATATGGTTGCAAATCTGTAACAACGCGATGCGACCATCTGTTTTTGTGAAGACGCAATCTCTTTTGAAGTTCAGAGCTGTGCACATTAGCCGCTTCAGGGGGACTCAAGACGTGGAGTGGTGACTGCTCAACCTGAATGCACAAAATCAGTATGTGCTGTCACTATCTCAGGGAGTCTTGTTCTTCGGGTTTATCTATGAGGGTCCTTGCTCTGGAGCAGACCTCAGACCTTTGCTGGTCACGTGCAGAGCGACGCATGAGGTGGTTCATGGCACTCCGCTGTGATCGGCCCTTCTCCTGTCTGCTGACCTCCCTCCAATACCTGTGGACCAGACGTGGGTCTCCGTCCACTGTCTACGTTTCTTGTTTTCATCAAGAGCACTAGTGATTTATGACCTCTTTGAAGACGGTGTAGGCCTATGTCAAGTCCGATCAGATGTTGTGAACATTTTTGCAAGTTTCCGTTGCTCTCTGTTTTATTTGTGAGTATTACTTTTCAGGATCAGTTAAATTCTAGAATCATAAGCGATTGGAGATTTTCTTGCACTTCATCAAAACTTGCTACAAGTCCATAGCAGGCAGTCTAGTCACTAAGAACAGTTTTTTTTTAGAATGTTAAAATCCAAAAGCAGTTAGCTATGATTTTATGTTTTGTTCGTTCAAAAGCTGCATGTTGTTCTGGTTTCCGAATCCAGACCACATGTTTTCATCATCAATCGTGGACTTCATGTCTGATACAAGGCCAGCACAAACTGCTCAAATAGTTCAGCATTCCACACACATGATTTCTGGAGTCGAGCCACACACGCACGCACCACCGCCAAAGCAAACTCCGCAAACGCGCGCAATCACTCCTTTCACCCAAGGCGCGTCAAATAAAATACACAACACTGAAAAGTTGGTTTTTTCCTTGCCCTCCTCCTACGGGATAACAAATATAATTAGTACTTACAATTCTCAAATTAACTTAACCACACCTCCTCTCCAATGGAATTCTCACAGAATAAACACAAACACACCTCTCCACTAAGGAGGTGAAACCAAATAAATACAAACAAAGGAGGTAACGCCCGGGACCGTTTCCCCTTCAATTGACACCTTCATAAAACATGGGGTGTATGTCACTATCCATCATCACCGTATCTATTTCATATACCATTAACTTATAACCTCAACACAGGAAAACAATCAAATCCAATTCACAACAGTGGAGGTCGTAAAGTAGAGTTATTACACTATGGGGGAATGCGCCAGAGTCATTCTTCATCCACATGGGGAAATACGCCAGAGTCATTCTTCATCAACATAGAAGAATGCACCAAAGACATTCTTCATCCACATGAATCTCCGTGAGGAAGGGTACTGCAGGCGAGGTCCGCCACCCGTCCCAGGCTGGGGTCAGGTCCGGCACCTCCGCCACCTTCAATCCTCACACCCGTGGCCCGGCGTGAAACAGGCAACCTGTCAACACACTCGGAACCACGTGCAGTTCTACAATAACTAAGGAGACTCACTTAAACATGAAGATGTAAACAGTAACCTTTTCTTATAAGTTCTTACTTTAAATATTACTTTTCCTTTTGTTTCCCCATTCTTTTATAAAGAAATGTTACAGGTGTAACCACACTGGTTCTTATTCTTTTCTTTTCTTTTGAATACAAATGTTTTCTTTAATTTTTCCCCAAAGATTTCACTTCCCTCTAGTTAAACATTAATGACAAAAATACCTCAACGATGCATCAGCCTTGCATCAGTCTTCAATCGTATAATCAAACTGATCATGCGACTCCCCCGGCTGGGGTAGAGCAAGTGATTATAAAATTTATAGCTAAGTTAAATAACGCGCGCAGCGCTCCCAAGCAGTACTCACCCCGGGCCACTATCCAACAAGACGACGCCGTGCAATCACATGATCTTTTTTTCTCTCAATACCCCAATACCGCTGACGTTCAATCTTAAAACACAAAACAACATGTGCACACGACACCTTCACACATCCTGTGCACATGACAATGATGCACTGATATTTTAGTGATTGTGTTGACATGATTAGGGTCAAAACGAACATCATCAGCACTAATGATGTGTCCAAAATATCTCGCTTCCGACTGTTTCAAATGACTGATTTTAATTTAAATGGAGCTGCATTCTTCGTATGATGACAGGATTCAGTCTGGTGTCATGTTCTTCAAGTGTTCTGTCATACACCATTGTATCATTCATTATAACCTGACAAACATCCAAGCCAGTCAACATATCTTTTGTTTTGGAAGCATTCAGGGTCAAGAGATGTGTCCATTAGTAAAATGTCACAGCAGCATTGTCCCAGCCAGGTGATGAACGTCATCAGCGATTTACTCTTTTTATGGAGACTCTTTTACCTGACACTGTGGGAGTCATGTCTTCCACGTTTGGAACCATCAAGTCTGAATCTTTTACTGACGTGTTCAAATATTTTAAGTGAGTGCACTTCCTGATATCTACATTTGGTCTGACCACCAGTACTATCGGGGTATGCCAGTCTGTGGGCTCGCTTACAATTTATATTTAGTTTCACTCTCCATTGATTTGCTGTTTCAGAATTACCGAATCCAAGGTGATCATCTCTAAATTAGTTGTGGTTATATCACTTCAGCACAATTAAGCAGAATGTCTTTTCAGGTGACTTTTCGCACGTCTTTAAAACAACAGAGCACCTGTTTTTACAATATTTATGTTCAAACTGACCAGTTATCTCCACTGCATATGGAGGTGCTTCTACAGGCTGTGCACTAAAAATTAGTGCGCCAAAGTCTTCTCAAGGAGTTGAATATTTATAGACTGGTGCAATTAGATTGTTTTGAGAATTTTTACTGTGTCTGAAAGTTGGTTCTCCTCATTTTCTTTCATATGACCATCTAGGTACAAGGCAAGTGGTTCCAAGTAGACAAAATTGAAATAAAAGGAATCGGATTATTTGGGGTTTCAACCTGGCACAAAGATAGAATGATGAGTCAGTGCTAAGGCCTGAAATGTGACGTCAACTGAGGGGAAGGTCATGTCTTTGAAGACTTATGTGATGTCATTGGTGGAAATCCCACCCCACCACCCCACCCCCAAATAGGGAAATGATTGAAGAGGAGATGTTCCTTTGATCGATTATCAGGTTAAAATTAAATGCTGGCTCAAACTTCTGGTGGGCCTGAAAACGCCTGTATAGATCATAAAATGATTTAGTGCAAAATCGAAACTGTGGCGTGTGGCCACGTCTTCCTCTGTCTCTTGCATTAGCCAGACCCAGACCTTGTCCTCAATACATAAAATTGGCAACTACAAAGATACTGGTGGGGAGATAAACATTTTTGAAGCTTTGCTCCGTTCAACTGTTTATGTTGGGTTCAATCCCAGAGTCGCATCCTTGGTTACAAACAAGGGATATAATTACCATTCTAAAGACTCCTTGGCAAAAAAAAAAAAAAAAAAAAAACAAAAAAAACTCGCCACGTTTTGTTCCATACGAACTTTGTTACGCTTGTGCATGCCATTGAGATACGCTACGGCAACTCAAAAACATTGTGACGTCGTGTGTGAAGCGCCTTGGGCAACAAAGACGACTGAATATTTTCGCGTTGCCGCCATAATTCAACACTGGCTTCAGACCTTCAAATCCTGAAAGAGAAATGGTTTGCCTAAACTGCTTTGTATACTGGGGATTTTGGAGTTCGCCGATGTTTTCAGTCAGTGAGCCTTTATCAAGACAGTCGCCAGGCAAAGAGACAGGCAAGGGAAACCAGGGATGAAGAAGATAGATACATTTGTGGTGTGTACAGGGAAAACGATACAAGCAGACACGCACCCTTTCTGTTCTTTCATCGTACCTCACCCCATCACTACCTAAGCATCTATCCCACCTTACCCTTTCCCACATGCTGCCCTGCGCGTGTGCGCACGCACTCACACACACACACACACACACACACACACACACACACACACACACACACACACACACACACATGGAGAGAGAGAGAGAGAGAGAGAGAGAGAGAACATGGGTGAGTACTGCTGACAAGGTTCACAGCAATCGTGTTCACGTAATCTAACATTGAATGTGTGTGTGTGTGTGTGTGTGTGTGTGTGTGTGTGTGTGTGTGTGTGTGTGTGTGTGTGTGTATGTGTGTGTGTGTGTTTGTGTGTCTGTGTCTGTGTTTCTGTGTGTCTGTGTGTCTGTCTGTTGCATAAATATTTTTTTGGAATCTTGAGCCATGCAGGAATTGCCCAGGCACTTTCAAAATTCAGAGCTAGCCCGCTGATTCTGGAAAAGCCCAGGGGTATTCTGGAAAAGTCTGCCGTTTAAGCACTCTTCGTCAGTGTGTGTGTCGAGAAGTGTCATGAACACGCCTGAAAACAAAATCACGTCAGTGGAGAGACTTACAATGCCAACAGAAAAAACTGTACCAATTTAAAATTTCATTCCAGATAATTTTTTTTATCTTAAATTCTTTAAAACGTATTCCATTTCGCTTTGAACTGAAGCAAAAGAATATTGTAAATTACACAGTTATTGAAAACGGATTCTCTCTCTCTCTCTCTCTCTCTCTCTCTCTCTCTCTCTCTGAGAAAGAAATATTACACGTGCCCAGCATGTTTTAATTACGTTTCGTTACTATTTGGTTTCGACAGCCAAAAAGATAGTATGTTTCTGTTCAAATTCTTCTTCCTCCTCCTCCTCCTCCTCCTCTTCCTCCTCCTCCTCCTCCTTCTTCTTCTTCTTCACCGCCACCACAGTCATCATCATCATCATCATCATCATCATCATCATCATCATCATCATCATCATCATCATCATCAATATCATCATCATCATCATCATTATCGTGTCGTCATCATCATCATCATCATCATCGTCTTCGTCTTCTTCTTCTTCTTCTTCTTCTTCTCCTCCTCCTCCTTCTCCTCCTCCTCCTCCACCACCTTCTTCTCCCCCTTCTTCTCCTCTATCATCATCATCATCATCTTTTCTTCTTCTTCTTCTTCTTCTTCTTCTTCTTCTTCTTCTTCAGCTTCTTTTTCTTCTTTTTCATCGCCTTTAACTCTGTGCAGATCCATTAGATCGCCACACTGAGGAACTGTTCACAAAGTTCCTCCTGCACTGTCGCTGTCGTGACAAGGAGTAAGTCTCCGTGGACAGCACTTCCCCCTTAGCAATAAAAAAGAGTAGAAACTTCTATTGTCGACAGCCCAGCGTGTTGCCCAGTCTTTCTGTTGACAGTATGGTCACCAACTGAAAAGAAGCGACTGAGTTACCAGACACTGAAGGCATCACCGACAGAGACACCTGGTCTGTAGAAAAAAAAAGCCTTGGAACCTGAAACAAGAAGATTGCCACTTCAGACTGCTTTCAGTGAATAGGGTTTGAGGCGCTCTCCTTATTCTTGTATCTACTTTACAGCATCACGGTCCTCAACACTTCCTATCCTGGTCGTTGTAACTATAGATGCATTCATGCCAGATTGCGACTTCCTATTTCGCTGGGTATGAATGGCCTTCCCTCTTACGTCGCCAGATCGTCGCCAGGATTTTCCCTTTTCATCCAGGTTTTTGCTCAAGAAATTTCGCAAAAGTGCAGCATTCATCACAGAAACTGCACGTACTGGTATCTGTCTTCATAGCCCTGTCTTCTTCACTGTGACCATCATGGTTTCTTGTCCTCATAGACTATCTCGTGTTTTAGTATCTCGCTTATCAACACCCCTTCCTAGAGGTCTCCTGCTCTTCCAAACGCTTGTCTACACACACTGAGCAACACGCCTCGTCAGAATTGCCAGCCTCTTGGCACACGACTGATTTTTAATAGTTTGCTCGCCAGTCGCCTTTTTTGAGGCAGTCAAATCATGGATGAAACGCACGAGCCACACATCACTGCGGATGAACCAACTGATCATCTCCACTGGAGAATCGAGACCAGCTCCTTCACGAAGAGAAATTCTTTGCCCACAGTTTGATAGAAACATTAAGTCCACGGAAGGTAACGAAAAGGCTGCTGTCAATACCCTCACATGTCCACAAAAGACTACCTTGGCTGCGAGGTCGTGGGTTCTATTCCCATCAGAGTCGTTCACTTGTAGGATTTTTCTGCCCCACCTGGCACCTACCCAGAGTTGAGTTTGCTATGGGCTAAAATGGGCAGACTGGGACCACACAGTCGAGTTTCATCCGCTTAATGGATGCGTCTCTGAGAGTGTTGCTCAATATCATAAAAGTAAGCATAGAGTACAGCCCTGTTATGCAGTCTCATACCAGAATGGAAGTCATCATCCTCATCCTCATCGATGAGCATTAGGAAAAAAAAGAGAAAAGTCTCAGAATCTGTGACCCTTCATGCTCTTCTTTCGTGGTGACGTCAGTTTCGATTTCCTCTCCACCTCAAATAGCCTTGCCTTGGTTCCGATCGGGTAGCCGGTACCGGTACGTTCATGGGGACTGTCACTGAATGGACGTGCTGAGGGGGAGCTCACTTACGCCGGCTCCACGACTGAGCAATTAGGGGGATTATTAGGTGGTGTCCTACATAGCTTTGATCAGAACAGGCATCACTGAATACCACCGATGTGACTCGGTAACAGTGCAGTGTCTCCACTGTCGGGTTGCCTCTTGATGACTTGACATTGATTGCTCCCTGTGAACTACCAGTGGTGGGACTGGCCGGGCTGTGGTTGTGGACGAGGGGTCGGAATGAGCGGCGTGTGTGCAATGCCACTGAGGTAGTACAGAAGATGGGACCCCAAAAAACAAACAAACAAAGCCTTGGCTACACAGTTTGTTACAAATTAGACTGACTCAATATATCATGATTTGTTGATGCAGATTTACATATTTGGATTTCGCTTCAAGATTATGAAATGTCATGTGACAAAATGACGCAATCCAAACTCAACGTGATAATTCCAGGTTACTGTGCAGAGTTCCAGAAGAGTGCCAAAAGAGCACAAACCTTTCAGAAATCATTTCTCACTTGTTCTTGATATTTTTGTTATTTGTAATACGTTGATACGTTGATGGTGGTGGTGCTGGTGATTCTGGGCCTGAGTCAGAACTGCCCCCCCCCCCCCCCCCCAGCCTGTTCCAAAACCACTCCACGGTGAGTCCTAAGAGCATGGTTCAGAAACACCCTTACACTGAACATAAACTATTTTGCCCGCCCTATGTGACAGGGTGATGGATGGTGGTGGTGGAGATGCACATGCCTATCTTCACTCCAGGCGGGGATTCTAGACCATATTTCAAGTCAATCAGCGAACTCAACCAGTGCACTTTTGACTTTTAGCTTCAACCAAGTAAGTGATATCTTCAACAGTCTTGTGTAATCTATACCTGCAAGAAACCAAGAAACTACCATCGTTGCAATAGTCCTAACACAAGATCGTTGCAATAGTCCTAACACAAGACTGGTTCCAGTGATAGAGGTCCAAGAAGAAATACATGGCAACCAGACAGAGAATTTAAACTGCACTTCATCCAACAGATGTGGGCTGCCTCCAGGAATATTGTGCCTTCAGGAAAAGAAAAACTCAGATGACTAATGCACAACAGATCCTGGTCTACAACACCACCAAACGCCTCTGCAGGGTTTGCCCATCACTTTTTGTTGTTTGGTCGGCAGGCAAGGCTTCCTATCATTGACCTTCTGGGACACCATACTACAGGCACTACCAGTCTGGTTGACCGGGTTCGACAGTTTAAACTCCACCTCAAGAAGCTTATCAGGAGGCCAAAGACCAACTAAAAAAAAACCAAGGCCACGACAGACAACCTTAGCGACTGACCATACACTTCGAGAAGGTTATCATGTCTATCTCTGCAAACGTAGACCTGCTTAAGTGTAATTTTTTAAGCCAGATCAATACGAAGCGACATACGAAGCTATGGCCACGTGCACCTGCACGTGCCAAACCTCTGTCAAGTGACCCTAAACAAATGGACAATAGGAAGGACCTTCTGCTAACAGCTGCAGCCTTCGACCTGAAGATGACTTGCAGCCAGACATCCCCCTTTTTGTCACCTCTGACTCTGAGTCAGGCAGCGAGGGTGAATAATTCCTCTCTGCGGATCCTGTTCCACCAAAACTATTTCCTGGTGAAACAGAATCTCTTCCTATTCAATACAAACCTGTGCCTGCCCCATGGCCTTTTATCTGTTACCCCCCCCCCCCCCCCAAAAAAAAAAAAAAAAAAAAAAAAAAACCCGGTGCGAATATTCCTAAGATCAGATTCCAGTGATCGACTGCCTTTGTCTCTCTGAAGACATCTTTACTTCACAGACATTTTGTGGAACAGACACATCATTAAACAGACACTTCGAGTAAAATGTGTCCAAACAACTGACAGTGAAAGCTTAAACAAATATTGAATCCAAGTGTGTGTTTTTTTATAATCGGCGTCTGTATCATATATTTCTATTGAAATTAAACTAGCCACTGCAATGTCTTTCTGAGTCTGTTCTGCAACTGATGCGACTTAGATATGTGGGTATCGATTGAGGTTGGAAACTCACCAGTGGATTTGTGGATTTGACTGAAATATCCTTTTGAAACTGAGAGAGCTTTCAAATTGTTTACGTACAACTTGAAGACTCTGAAGTATAACGTTCTTGAAAGATTTTGTGTTTTAAGCGCAAAGAATTTTCCATCATTTACACCCCCTCCCCAAAGGAGGAAGCTTATTCATGCTGGCTCCACAACTATGCATTCATTGTCGTTAGTTGAGGGGTTAGTAAGTGATGTCCTGCGTATGTTGGAGCAGAGCAGGCACCACTGAACACCACAGAAGTAACACTGCAGCAATTCAGTGTCTCTGCTTGACCGCTCCCTCTGGATTGCCGGTGCTGAGCTGTAGCAAAAGAAACTAGAGTGTGTCTGTGAATGGGGGAGCAAGGAGGAACAGCGTGGGAGTAATGCCACTTACCTGGCTGAAAGACGAGACAACAGAAACAAATAAGAAAGAATGGTGGCCCATGACAGAAATTCTCATTCGAACACAAACACACTTTCCGTGTTGCTGAAATTTCTTAAAAAGCGTCCAGATACTGCAACAGATCCAGAAACTGAAGATAGTTTAAAAAAAAACATATCTTTCAACTTCAGCAACAAGGTTTGGCTTTTCTTGTACTTGCTTGCACTCTATATAATACATAAAAAGAAAATGTTAATCAAAGCATGCTCTTTGTGATCCATTCTGACAATTCACTTCGATTGCTCATACATGTCTTAGGCTGTGTAAAGTCTCATGGACAAAAGCAAACCCTTACAAAATGATTTTTCGAGGACTATTAATCTTCAGAAATCGTCATTGTTCTCACTGTGAAAGGATTTCTTCTGAAGAGTTGTGGTACCTCCAGACTGCTTTCCTTCCTTGGTGGATCTAGACGTCGAGGTTGAAGACTTATACCCACAACAACTGAAAAGAATGCTCAAGAACTCTCTTCTAAACTTCCTCCCAGTCAAACAGTAAAGGTAGAAATTCCACGCAAAGTTAGACAGACTAAAAAGGAAGAACAAATCGTACACAAAGTAATGGAACCGTCGGGAATCTTCGTCCTTTGAAGCTTCGTCAAAAACGAACGTATTATAGGTCATCATAGGAACTGTTGTGAGCACAAATGCAACAGACACAATAATAACTGTCACAGTTGTAGAAGACGCTTTATCCTTGCGGCTTTGTTTCTGCTCAATTTTCGTGCCGGAAAATGTCAGGTTTGCTTCTTTTACTGACATGCCGAGCTTCCAAACCAAAACAGCATTGCTCAAAGTTATAAAAAATACAGGAAAAACACAATACAGGAAAATATCTACTTTGACCCCAACACTGAGCCAGAATGTTTGATAACTTTGAAAAGCAAATGTGCATCTGGTGGTTTTGCCGCCTTCAAAGTTGATGATGTCGTAGCCGTACAATGTGTGAAGATATATTATACAGACCACCACTGCAGTAGTGATGATGATGATAATGCTTTTACGTCGAGTGCACACAATCTTCACAC
Source organism: Conus canariensis (assembly GCA_033310375.1). Lineage (NCBI taxonomy): Eukaryota > Metazoa > Mollusca > Gastropoda > Neogastropoda > Conidae > Conus > Conus canariensis. Next base: position 31,340,818 of record CM065735.1, on the reverse strand, counting down.
GATGTGGCCACACAACAGAAACTGCCCGCTGGACTGTCAAGACAACCAGGAACCAGGCCGAACATACTGATGAGCTCTGCATGACCCAGATAAACCCCTTACACACAAACACGTGAGTGACGTACAGGTCAAAGTTGATTAACTTTCTCGCCCACATGGGTAAGGCCGTGCTGTATAACATCATCGTGTCTGACACAGCCAGGGCTGTCAGGTACAGATTCATCGCCGACGAGGCAGTCCGAAACGTCCGCAGGATAATGACAGTCATCAGATTTCCAAATGTACCAAACACCATGACTACAGAAGTGGCGATTTTTCCGTACCATCCTCCATCAGTTGTATCAATAACCACTGGAAGGGCCTCCAGGACATTGTCATCTTTGGCCAGGTTTTGGGAATTATCTGAAGAAGTGTTGACGATGGAAGCTCTGCTTGAAAAGGGGGTGAGGTCCATGGCTGTTGGCTGCTCCTTATGGGTCCCTTTTCTCTCAGTCTGTGGTGGAAATAATGAAAATTGTAATGGTTTGCTTTTCTTACATGTCAAACGTTTTCCTAAACATTTCTCAACAGCCCAAGGTAAAGACGACAGACAGACAGACAGAGACAGAAGGAGAAGGGGGAGGGAGGGATGGAGAAAGAGAGAGAGGTCAGACATATAGGCAAACAGAGAGGCAGACAGACAGAGAGGGTGGGTGGGGGCTGTATTGATGATACTATGATGTTCGTCTTCATCATTATCTTTTGTTGTATACACCTCCATAAGGTGTACCAAAGACTTGTTGTATAATCCTCGTACTTCAGGTCTGGTTTCTGTGGGGCGTGAGGGTTAGTATTTAACAGACACAGGAGGTCTGATGGCCCTAGGGAAACGATCTGATAAGATCGCTGGATAAACTCTTTCAACCGTGGGAAGGCAAATGGAGGGGAGCCAAACCATTCCTGGAGCTGTCGACTGGCCCCTATGTTGGCATGCCGGCGCCAGACCAGGCCGGTCCAGGGGGGAATACTCTTGAAGTGACCTGGGAAGATTTATCGAGGTGTCAGCTGGTTATCAGCCTTCATTGAGCAAGAGGACGTAATATTTGGGGAGGAGCTTACCATGAAGGGATGTTATTCATCCGGAAGTTTCAAGAAAAGAGTTCTGATTACTACTTTTTTTTTAAATGGTTGGGACCTAGGATTATGCAATGTTTGAGAACATGTTGAATGTTTGGATTGAATTGTTATTGTCTGATATGTAAGGCCTTTATGAAAATTCATGAAGCGTAAGGATCTGATGGGCTGGGTATTTCAAGGTTTGGCGCCAAAGGAAGCGTCGTTTAAGGCAACAGTCTGAAGGATGCTTAAAAGCTTTGGAACTTACCGAGTTAGTAGGTCAGACCCCAAATCTCCAAGGGAGAGTACTACAAGCTTATTTTGTGTGAAGTGTTTGTATGTGTATACTGACGGCAGGAGAACTGTAAGTGTGTGTATTTTTTAATGTCTGTTTTCAGGGCATTATATTTGAGCGCTAGATACTTGTAACCTGCTACGAGAACGTATTAGATATTCGACCACGCTGCGTTATATAATAAGATGAGAGAAAGCATTGTTCCATGTATCATACTCATGCCCTTTTGAGTTTTCTGGAGGTTTTAGTTGAGCACTCAGGTTTGAAGTTACTTTAGAAGTCGAGTTCATATTTGGTTGTTAACACACACACACACACACACAAACATACACACACACACACACACACACACACACACACACGCGCGCGCGCGCGCGCGCGCGCGCGCGCGCGCGCACGCATCTATCTATCTATCTGTCTATATATCTGTGTGTGTGGTGTGTGTGTGTGTGTGTGGTGTGTGTGTGTGTGTGTGTTTCTTTAGCCATAACACGGTTGCAGGAGGGGATTATTGAGTAGGGGGACTATCAGGCTGAAAACTTTTGAGTGGGGAGAGATCAGAATAAGAAAAGTCGGTACGCTCACGTGGCGGCAATGAAACCTAGCAATAGGAGTCTGAAAGTTTGGCAGAAATAGTGCTATCAATATGTAGCAGTACTGAGACGCAGTCTTATCACGGCATACCGATATCGAGCCTTAGATAGGCAAAAAAAATAAGTACATGCAGTGCTGTTAAAACATAGTGTTAAGGACACATGGCGTTATTGAGACTTAGCGACAAGAAAGAGAACAGTAGCACTATCGACACTTTGCGGCGTTGAACGTAAAGATAACAAGACGGGTTTCTGCCTGCGGCTGAAAACCTGCTGTTTCTTGTCGGGCAGAGAAGGAAAAAAAAAAAAAACTCCGTTCCGGTTCCGTCTTGGGCTTAACCTACCTGTCACAAGCATTTGACGCGAGAAACATCGGGACAGTTGCCAAGGAGTCTTTGTTTGGTTGTTGTTGTGTGGACAGTAACCAGAACTGGATCCAAAGTCACTTACAGTAGTTTGCTTACGTGTTCAGACCAGCAGTTGAGTTGTTTGTGAAGGTTTCAAGTTCTTCAAGCAGTAGAAGTGGGACGACTTTTCTTCCTGGGGCTGCTTGGGAATCGTTCAACAAGGTCAGTATTATCTGATTTGCCAGAACTGAATTTTAGATGGCTGCCTTTCACTCTCTTCTTGTTCTTCAACCATACTTTAAAGTTCATCATGACAAGGTCGTGGTAACTTCCAATGTCTACTCCTGAAAATGTTCTTGTCTTAGCTCTACTGATGCTGCATCTGTTCAGGTTCCTCACACGCATATAGTCTATCTGGTTGTGATACTGAGCATTTTGAAAGTGCCAAGTCTATGGTCAGAATGCTCTAAGTTAGTCAAGAGCGTTGGCAAAAACCAAATCATTATCACTGAGGAACTCAAACATGCGTAGGCATAGCTTTCTATCACTGATGGAGTGGAAATGAATGCATACTTGGCAACACACACACACACACACACACACACACACCACACACACACACACACACACACACACACACCACCCTCATAACAAAATGTAAAAGATACAACCCGCCAGTAGAGAACAACAAAGTATGGCCAAACATCAGTAACAACGTGGTACTCAGTTGAACGCCCTGTGGCTGCCAAGCCAATGCACCATGCTGACACAACAGCGTAAAAAGAAAGACTCATCCCGGAGTATCTAAGACAAGCATGTAAGATTAAAGTTGGAAAACGTGCAGCATTATGAGCTGAGCACTCCACTTGCTATAGCTCTCCTCATACAAGGATTGAGCTACTCCTTCAGCCAGAACTCTAGGATGAGTCACTGGTGCGAGGCACCGAAGAGCTCTTCACCAGGTTTCCCCCAGTCCTATCAGTTTTGTGCAAAGCCTTGGATTCTGTAAATGGCTAACCTGTCCATTATGCAATGTTGTTAGTCCATGTAAACGTAGTCTTCTTTTCTGATGTTAACAGATCTCCATACAGTCCAGTGTGTTGCTTGATGGTTTCTTATACTAGCACTTTGGTAATGTAATCAATAAACCTGATGTTTAGCATCTTCCATTTCCGTGAGTTGAATTCTTCTTTCTCAATCCACTGTGACTGTCGATGACTCACATAGATACAGGAAGGTAGAATATACCAGTGCACGCAGGGGTCCGATTGTGTTTCATGGTGATATTATTTGTCCTTCCAAAGATGTTTCTATCTGGACAATGCTGACGTCAGTTTGCTGCCCATGAGAAGGTTTTTGGCTTGGATCCCTCATTCCTAATAATGGATCCAGCTGAGCAATTCATAGCTTCAAAGGACGTGTAAGTCAGTGGTGTAAGTAGTGTTGTGGCTGGCCATCAGCGAGGTCTTTTTAGCGTTGATTACCACGCCATATCTTGCTATGTTTCACCCAAACTTTTAACCAAAAAAAAAATTGGTGACTTCTAGTTCACCGCATGTCAAGCCACCAGTGTCGTCTGCAAAGCGAAGGGTCGTCATGGTTTTTCCTCCAGCAATGACTATGGTTACCTGATCTCCAAAGGCATGAGCGACTGTGCATTTCCGGAATTTAGAGAAAAGTGTTAAAGATAGACAGCCATGAAGAACTCCTTCATTAGTTTGGACCCACCTCCTGTAGCACCCAGTTAGAATACCACATTGGTCGCTTGGGGGTATGGAACTGTTGTTGGATAGAGTTGATAGGTTTTGAAGCTCAGAGTATCTCCTGCCAAACTATCAAATGCCACATCATCTTTTTCGAAGAAAATGAAAAAAAAAAACTCCATCTAGTGTCATAGACGTTTTTCACAAGGGGTACACAGGTCTAGGTTCTGTTTGATGGCCTTTATGGAATCCAGTCTGTGTCTTTCAGCTGTAATATTTTCAGTTACATTTGAGTTTCAGTCTGACAACATGGCTGGTTAAACAGGTAGTGTGGTAGTTCTGGCAGTGTCAGAGATTTCCGTTCTATTAGTACAGAATCTATCAAATGAAGATGACTTTCAGAACTTCGTGAGCAAGTCTTGGCAAGTTTTGACGTCATTTCTATAGAACTCTTGCAGTATGGCGGAGAAGCAGTAACTGCTATCCTAATTGCCATCTGCAACTCAGTTTGGCACAGACACATGGGGGCTCATGCCACAGGTTCAACTGCTGCATAAACGCAGCGGTCACTGGCACCAAGCTGGCGGCGAAAGGTAATAAAACAGCCGTTCAACTATAAAACCCGGCATTTTGTCGCCGATTCGCCAACGTGTGCATTTGTTTCTTCTCTTGTTTTGTTTTTTTTTTTTTTTTTTTTTTTTTTAATAATGTTAATCGTTATGAAACATTTAGAAAGTATCCACTGCATTTGGCATTGCACATCATGAAAAAAACGCCACTTTGCCACAGTAATTTACATTTGAACAGAATTAAAACAGACTGCAGCTCAGTGAGAAAACAAAACTGTATAATGAATGGAGAGTCCTAGCTTTTAGCTTTTTCGGCGTGAGATGGGCGTTGAAGGAAAACAAGGCCGTTGGAAAAGGAGACAAAGGGAGTTAATAATGGTTATCATAATAATAATAATGGTAGCGATGATAGTAATGATACTGATGATGATGATAATGATAGAAATATGAAAAGATAAAGAGAGGGTTACTACTAGTTTCGGTGATAATATGATGATAGTGTCTGCAGTATTAAATGTGGCAGATGTCAGCCAGATGTTCAGAGATGTGCGTCTTAAGTGTCCGGGATGTCTCACCTACATAGATCTTACTACACAACAGGCAGTGAATAGCAGACACAATGTTTCGGCTCTGACAGGACAATGTGCTTTTAATTGTGAATGAGCCTTTGTGGCCACGTAAGATGGTGTCTGGTTTGTTGAGAGGGCAAATTTTGCAATTGGGTTTTGAGCAATGGGAAGTACCTGGTGGCTTAGGTGTACAGATTTTGTTCAGTTTGAAGCGCACAAGTAGGCCTTTGAGGAATTTGTCACGTTTGAAAGTGATCATCGGTTTGGTCTCAAATATAGCTGTGCCATTAGGGCTTCAAGATCCTGCAGATGGGCAGTATGTGGATGGAAGAGGAGGCAGGTGGTGGGTCTGTCTGTCTCTTTCGGAGGCTGGGTTTCAGAGTAGATGTTCTGGATATAGCTGTGAGAGGATCAGTAATGACGTCACTCGGGTATCCATGGTCAATTAAAAACTCAAACATTTTGGCTGCTTATAGTGTTAAATCTTCATCGTTGGAGCAGAGTCTGCGTAGTCAGAGGAATTTAGGATATGGAATGCTGTCTTTAGTGGATGGGTGGTGGAAAGATGTGTAGTCCAGGTATGAATGTGCATCAATGGGTAATAGAAAATTGAGGCTTTGAGCAGTCCATTTTTGAGGGAGATGGTGATGTCCAGGAAACTGACACGTGAAATGGTGTAGGTCAATTTGACGGATAGATGGAATGTCTGAGGAAAGTTGAGAAAGCTGGAGGTCTTGTTCTGGCATGGATGTGGCTCCCAGTCCTCATCAATGTATCTTTTGTAGAGTTCTGGTGCTGGGCCTGTACAAGGAGTTAGAAGGTGGTGTTCTAGGTATCCCATAAAGAGGCAGGCGTAGGATGGTCCCATTTTAGTTCCCATAGCAACACCACTGATTTGTGAAAAGGTGTGGTTGTTAAATTCAAAGGCATTGAGGGTGAGGACTAATTCTGCAAGTCTGACCAATGAAATTTGGGAGGGTGTTGTTGGGTAGGGGTCTGTTTGTTAAGAAAGAATGTGAGGGCTTTCAGTCTGTCACCGTGGGGGATAGAGGTAGAGAGAGAGACAACGTCAAGTGTGAAGAGGAGGCTGGGTTGAAAAGTGGGGTCTGTGTTGTATGAATTGATCATGTTGAGTGTGTGGGTTGCGTTTGTTAGGTATGTGGGGAGGCTTTGTACTATGGGTTGGAGGAGAGAGTCTAAGTACCGTAAGGTGTGTTCTGTGGGGCAGCTACAAGCAGAAACAATGGGTCTGCCAGTGTGTTGGTTTTGTGTATTTTAGGTAGCAGGTAGAAGGTGGGTCGTTTGGTGTCTATCATTGTGAGGAGTTTGGCTTTTTTTTTTGTAAAGTTGTTATGTTTGATTTCTTGCTTGATTGTGGTTGAGATGAGAGTTTCTGGTGTTGAGGGATGGGTGATGCTGTGAGTGGTGTATAGAAATCTGTGTCCGACAGTCGTCTGTGTGCTTCCGTTATATACAGTTGTTTGGCCCAGACCACCACTGCACCACCCTTGTCTGCTGGTTTGATGACAATGTCTTGTCGTTGTCTCAGTGTTTCGAGGGCTTTTTGTTCATCCCGTGGGAGGCTGGACTGGCAGACAGGTTTGGATTTCATTGTTGCGATTTCTATCCCGCACTTTTTGATGTAGAGTTCGACTTCATTGGATTTGTCAAAAGGTGGTTGGTGGAGCACCGGGATTTGGAGTTATTGCCACACTCCAAACCCTTCACCTTCATGGCATCAACATCCAAAAGAAGCATGTTACAATCTACCACCGCAACAACAGCGTGTGTGTATGTGCGTGTGTGTGTGTGTGTGTGTGTGTGTGTGTGTGTGTGTGTGTGTGTGTGTGTGTGTGTGTGCGTGCGTGCGCGCGCGCGCGCGCGCGCGCGTGTGTGTGTGTGTGTGTGTATGTGTGTGTGTACGCTTCTGTCTCTGTCTGTCTCTGTCTGTCTCTCTGTCTCTCTGTCTCTGTCTATGTCTCTGTCTCTGTCTCTGTCTCTCTCTCTCTCTCTCTCTCATTCGCTCTGCGTGTGTGTGTGTGTGTGTGTGTGTGTGTGTGTGTGTGTGTGTGTGTGTGTGTGTGTGTGTGTGTGTTTTCAAGATTTTTGGATCAGGAAAAGTTGCATCCAGTTGCAAACTGTTTGACTGTATTTCATTCCAGCTACTGTTTCTGGTGGTAAGAGCACGCTGTCTTTTTTATCAGTCGCTAAGTAAAAACCTAAGAATAACAGATCAGAAACCAACAACAAAAATCGATCGTGAATGAATTCGTCCTGCTTAAGAAATTCATTTTTAGACATAAAAAATCAGAGAGGGTTACATGTTCAGTTCGGTTTTCTACTATGCTTTGAATGGTATCTGTATATTCATATCCACACCATACTCTAATTTTCGAGTTATTATACCTGCTTTCGGTACACTTAATTGTTTGCCAAGAATGGACCCAAAGAATTGTGTGATTCAATGCATTAAACTCTTTTTCAAAGTTTTAGAAGCCACACAAGGTTTTCTGTTGCACAGAACATTGTTTCCGTGCCAAAGGCAACAATGTATACATCAGATCCCTCGTTTTAAAAACCAGCTTTGTGGAACCCCGTTATATCATTTTTGTAGACCCACTCTTCCAACAATAATCTAAAAATGTCCTGTAAATTTCACTTGTACCATTAATGAAAATCATGTCCGAATCCAATAGTTCTTACTGCTAAGAACACCATTCCCTTGTACAATGGCAGCATAATGCCCTCTGTTCAACTCTCATAAAATGTTTTTGATATAGCGTTAAAGAATGCTAAATGAAATAAACATAATCGTTTTTTTTTTAACAATTGTTAACAATTCCCCAAATACCCCATCTGTTTAAATGCACCCATAGTTTATTCTTGAGTGAAAAATCTACAGAATCTCTGTAACGATTTCTATTGTTCTCTTTGCGTCATACGAGAGACTTTGTGGTCTTGAGTATTACCAGGCTTTTTTTTAGACTACTCTGTTGAAATTTATCAAATCAGCTTTTGCTGTTCTGCATTCTTTTTCAACCACAGGCAAGCGCAATGGCATCCAGTGGACTATTTGGAAGCAGCTGGACGACCTAGACTTTGCCGATGATTTGGCCCTTCTTTCACACACCCAGCCACAGATGCAAAACAAGACCACAACAGTGGCAGAAACTTCATCCAGCATTGGTCTGAACATCCACAAAGGAAAGAGCAAAGTCATGAAAGCCAATGCCACAAACCAAGACCCCATCATGCTAGAAGGCAATGCGCTGGAGGAGGTGGACAACTTCACTTACCTTGGCAGCGTCGTCGACATACAAGGTGGTACAGATGCTGATGTCAGAGCCAGAATCTGGAAAGCGAGAGCAGCCTTTCTCCAGCTGAAGAATATCTGGAACTCAAATGTCATCTCCAAGAAAACCAAGATAAGGATACTCAATAGCAACGTCAAATCAGTGCTTCTTTATGGAGCTGAGACGTGGCGAACCACAGTTACCATTACCAACAAGATCCAGACTTTCATCAGTTCCTGTCTGAGGCGCATACTGAGGATCCACTGGCCAGACAGGATCAGCAACGAGGACCTGTGGCAACAGACGAATCAGAAGCCAGCCGATGCAGAGATTCTCCAGAGGAGATGGAGGTGGATAGGCCGCACCCTAAGAAAGCCTGCCGACAACACCACCAGGCAGGCATTGTCCTGGAACCCGCAGGGGAAAAGAAAGAGAGGCCGCCCAAGGAACTCCTGGCGCCGAGACCTGCAGGCAGACATGACAGCGTTGGGGAAAACCTGGAACCAGCTGGAGAGAATCGCCCTGGACCGTGATGCCTGGAGGACCCTTGTCGGCGGCCTGTGCCCCAGAAGGGGTTGTAGGCGTAAGTAAGTATTCTTTTTCGTACCACTTGTCTACACTCTGATCATATTTCTATGTCTTTCTTCATACATTTTTGTATTTTGTTGACGGTGTTATTGCAGGTTGTCAGAGAAAAATCAATCTGATGGTTAATGTGACTAAAAGCTAATTCTGAAACATGACGAGTTTCATAGGTGTTTATTTCATGTGTAAGTGCTCCCCAAGAAAGCACTGACGTAGAATTCCCTCTACAAACGAAAAACAACAACCAGCCATCGGTGCGTCCGGCGTTCATCAAAATCCTGGATCATTGTTTTCTGTGATCTGCGGACACAGACCAAACACTGTAAAGAAGAGAGGACAAGTATTGTCAGCAAGAGGACAAGTATTGTCAGCAAGAGGACAAGTATTGTCAGCAAGAGGACAAGTATTGTCAGCAAGAGGACAAGTATTGTCACCAAGAACGGGTTAGTTAACTTCCCAACTGAAAGTCACAAGATACACAAAAGACAACACCCATAGAAGCAATAAGAAAAACAACAACACGACTTTGTTTATTGTCACGTCGGTGACAAAATCTCTGACATTTCCTGGTTCCAGCCCTTCATTTCTAGGCAGTACTCACAGGCTCTTAGTTGTCTTGCGTCCACTACTCTGGGAGAAAGGATACGCCATTTGACTCGTCTGCTCCCACGGCGCAATACCTTCCCACACCAGTCACAGGACTCTCGGCTGTTATAATGATGTTGGGGAAGTTTCAACAGTAGGGAGGTAGACATATTGCTACCTAGAGTTAGACCTAGTCTCCCAACAAAAGAAAACGCACTACTCACTCGTAGCTTTCGTAACTTCGGTACGTCCCATGGTCACGTGATCTGAATCGAGAGTTCACTCAGTCAGCAACAGCATCGCTGAGGAAGATGGCCGGATGGCTGTCGAAATCTACGAGTGAGTAGTGCGTTTTCTTTTGTTAGGAGACTAGGTCTAACTCTAGGTAGCAATATGGTATAAAGATCTTTTTTCTATCAATCAATCTATCTATCTATCTATCTGTCTGTCTATCTATCTATCTAGTTATCTATCAATCTATGTATCTATCAATTTATCTACCTATCTATCTATCTATCATCCATTTATCTATATCTATCAATCTATCTATCTATCCATCTATCTATCCATCGATCGATCGATCTATCTATCTATCTATTGTTCATTCATTCAACTATATCCGTACCTGCAGAGGCAGGTGCCAAATTCGTTACATGTACAATAACATACCGTTATATACTAGAAAAAATGCCATTGTTCTCTCTGTTTCTTTGTACCCTTCCACCAACCCCTTGTGAACAATGTCTCTTGTTCTGTCTGTCCGTCTGTCCCGCGCACGTATTTGAAACCGTACTCCGAGCATACCCGTATTTTAATTAATTTTATTGGTGTACTTCGAAAGGGAATGTATGATTATCTGAACATGAAACTTGCGTGCATGCTCATACGCGCGCACATGCACAGGTATGTGTCCTCTCTCCCTCACTGTCTCTCTCTTTCTCTCTCTCTCTCTCACTCTCACTCTCTCTCTCTCTCTCTCTCTCTCTCTCTCTCTCTGTCTGGTGTGTGTGCGTGTGTGTGGTTTGTGGTGTGTGTGTGTGGTGTGTGTGGGTGTTTGTGGTGATGTTGTGTGTGTGTGTGTGTGTGTGTGTGTGTGTGTGTGTGTGTGTGTGTGTGTGTGTGCACATGCGCGTGATCCGTGCCGCGCACGCTGCAGGGTGTTGTGTGTGTGTGTGTGTGTGTGTGTGTGTGTTGTGTGTGTGTGTGGGTTTGTGTGTTGTCGTGTGTTGTCTGTGCGTTGTCGTGCGGCTGTGTCATGTGTTGTGTTGTGTGTGTGTGTGTGTGTGTGTGTGTGTGTGTGTGTGTGTGTGTGGTTTGTATGCTGTCGTGTGTGTTCTTGTTCATGTGTGTTGTGTGTGTGTCGTGTCGGTATGTGTAGGGTGATGTGTGTTGTGTGTGGTGTTGTTCGTGTTGTGTGTATTTGTATATGTATAATGTGTGTGTGTGTGTTTGTATGATGTGGTGTGTGTGTGTGTGTGGCGCGCGCGCGCCCGCGCGTGCGAGTATGCGCTCGTACGTGTGAGTTTGTGTGTGCAAGTTGCGTCGGTTGCGTTCGTGTTGTGTGTTATTTGTGCGAATATGTTTTATGATGTGTGTGTGTGTGTGTGTGTGTGTGTGTGTGTGTGTGTGTGTGTGTTGGCGGCGCGCGTGCGCGCTCGTGTGTGTTTGTGTGTGTCAAGTGTTGGTAAGGGTGCCTCGTGTTGTGTTATCGCTTCTGGTTTATGCACTGTTGTGTGTGTGTGTGTGTGGATGTGTGTACGTTTGGATGGTGCGTGTGTGTGTGGTGTGTGTGTGGTGTTGTGTGTGTGTGTGTGTGTATGTGGATAGAGTCTGTGTCTGGGTCTGTGTGGGTTTGTGTTGTGTGTCTGCGCGTGTCTCTGTGTGTGCCATGAATTATTTCCTTTAGATGTCAATGGTATCAGAACAGAGAGAGAGAGAGAGAGAGAGAGAGAGAGAGAGAGAGAGAGAGAGAGAGAGAGAGAGACAAAGACAAAGACAAAGACAAATAGGCAGACAGAGAAACGGAGACAGACAGACAGTCAGACAGACAGACAGACAGCTGTTGGAATTAGGATGGCTGGAAACTGATACAAAAGCGAACAAATATAATGATTGAAACTTAAATGAACACAAACGACCACAGTCGATAGGAACGCAGCCAGCTGAACAGAAAGCCCCGTTGAACGTGTACATCAATAAATGCAGGCTGGCCCTCTGACTGATATACTGAGCCGATTCTAACTTTTTGACGAGACTTAACGGTGTCACGGCCTCGACAGTTAGCTGGGCTATAATATACGTGCCTTGCTTTTTTTTTTCTTACAGAGACAAAGTCAGTTTCCCATATTCCTGGCACTGACACCTGAACCTAAAAGCAAGAGAGAGAGAGAGAGAGAGAGAGAGAGAGAGAGAGAGCCTCAAAGACTGACTTTGAGTCTTTTTGAGAGAGAGAGAGAGAGAGAGAGAGAGAGAGAGAGAGAGAGAGAGAGAGAGAGAGAGAGAGAGAGAGTCGGAGTCGGAGTCGGAATGTTTTAATTGATCAGGCCATTTGCCCATACAATGGAGTGAATATTCAAAATCAATAATCAAATCAAATCACATTCATACTCTCATGTCTTAACCTTAAAGCTTTGAATATGAAGAGGGACAGCCTTTCCATAATGCGTTTGTTCGTATTCTCAAGCAACAACGAAAATTTAAACATGGAAGGCTGTCTATAAAACTTTCTAGGCAACAATTCTTGTCTAAGGTTTTCATACTGGTGGCAAACAAACAAAAAATGGAGTTCAGTTTCTGGAACATTGGGACAAAATGGACAATTCACATCATTGTTCGGGTAGGGTCTAAACATCAAAAAATGACATTTCAATGGAGACATTCCAATTCTAAATCTCGAATATACATTACGCTTCTTGATGTAACTGATCTCACATAAATGTGGACTTATTGAAAAGGACTGCTTGAAAGAAGCATACACGTTATAAAATGTATGCGACTCCAAAGACGCATGCCAGTCCTGCTTAAAACAATCTATAAGCCTTTCCTTGAAGCATGCTAGAAAGATGTTAACGTTACCAACCCCTTGAGCATCCCAAACTTCCCCAAAACCAAACTTATACAGTACATTTCTAACTTTACATGCCCATGTTTCATAATTTTGACGTTGCAAATTTAAAAGCATTTCATAGGCCTTTTTGGGATATCGATCATTGTCCATCTGTGCAAGACGTAACCAAAACTTGACACATTTGACAAACGTTAATATATACAAAGGATACCTGCCTGTTTCTCCATAAACAACATGCTTCGGCGATTTTATATTCACACCCAGAAATCGTTTCAGAGCAAACAAATGGATTCTTTCTATCTGTTCTTGATTTTGCGTCAAGCCCCAGATTTCAGCTCCATATGTTAAAATGGGTTGAATCTGACAATCGAAAAGTTTAAAAAAGAAGGCAGGAGAATGCTCGCCAATTGACCACATCGTTCTCATGATTGCTGTAATTCCTTTCTTGGCCCTGTCTGCGAGATCAGACATCGTATATACAAAACTTAATCTTGTTGACAAGTGAATGCCAAGGTATTTGTACATATTCACAATTTTTAACTCGTTATCATCAAAAAACCATCTTTCCCTTAAGGCATGGTATCCCCCATTCCGAAAAATGACAATGTTCGATTTTTCCATATTTACAATGAGATCAAGACGTTTAAGAGAGAGAGAGAGAGAGAGGAGAGAGAGAGAGAGAGAGAGAGAGAGAGAGAGAGAGAGAGACAGAGACAGAGACAGAGAGACAGAGACAGAGAGACAGAGAGAGAGAGACAGAGACAGAGACTCAGAGAGGCAGAAAGAGAGAGAGAGAGAGAGAGAGAGAGAGAGAGAGAGAGAGAGAGAGAGAGAGATTGATTGATTGATTGATCTTTAATACACAAGGATGGAGATTTTAGGCCAAAGCCTAGTCTTACAATCTGTCCTTGTCATGCATACATTATTTCAACACATATCGTTCATACTGACAATTCAACATAACAACATGGTAATCTAATTCTACAATGATAAGCAAACAATTCATAAAAGCACTAATGAGATGGGGGATGGTAAAACAGAAGGAAACTTACAAACAAACAAACAAGACTACAGACAGAGAGGTCAGAGGAGGGTGGGGAAGAGAGAATGGTAGGTAGGGGGAGGAGAAAAGGGATGGTAGACAGAGTGGGAGTGGGGATGAGCGATTTTAACGGAGTAGGTTTTATGTTTAGACAATTCATTCAAAGTATGGTTCACAGAAGACTTTGCGAATGGGCGCTAATCATTGTAATTGAATAATTTAATTACTGAGACATAAAATGTTTATGCAAATGTTCCTTGAAAAGTTTTAAAGTATTCATGTTTTGTAGATTCGGTGGAAGTGAGTTCCAGACATATGGTCCAGAGTAAGCTAGGCTTGTTTTGTATAGATCAATGCGTGGGTAGGGAAGAAGGAATTTCGTCGAGCCAGAAAAGCTGTTCGATCTTGTAAAAAGGGCATTGATATAACATGGCATAGTATCTGTCAAGATTGTAAATATAAATGATGCCTTGTTGAATTCCAGTTGCCTATTCAGAGGAAGTATGTTCAGCGCTTTTAGTTTTTCGTCTGTTGTTAGAGATACAGCTGGATGGAGTAGCTTTGCTGCACGTCTATGGAGAGAATTCAGCCTTTTTTGGTGGACGTCACTACTGCCGTCCCACACTGTTGAGGCGTAATTGATACGTGACATTATGTGTGCATTGAAGAAAAGTTTAAGCACATTACTGTTGACGTAGCGTTTTAATTGAGATAACAGGAAAAGGTGTTTTGAGACTACCTTGCAAACGTTATTGAGATGAGATTGCCATTTCAATTCTTTATCTATCGTTAACCCTAAAACACGATGCTCGTCTACCTGCTCGATAGAAGTGCCATTCAACTGAAGTTTTAGGCAAAGAGGAGTCAACTGGTGTTTTTGGCAGGTAGCTATAATCATAGATTTGGTTTTGGCTGGGTGTATGACCATTGAGTTTGAATGACACCAGTCTGACACGTCATTTAGACTTTCCTGGAGAGAAGTTTCTATTGTCTGTAGATCACTACCATTCGTTTGGAGTGACGAGTCATCAGCAAATAAATCTGTCGTGACCTTTTCATCTGATACGGACAATGGTAAATCATTGATGAAGATGCAGAATAGTAGGAGGCCTAGTACAGAGCCCTGTGGGACTCCATGTCTGACAAAGTCTGAAGCGGAAGTTTTGCCATTAAGCACCACATACTGAGTCCTATCGTTCAAGTATGATTGGAATAATGAGATTGTCGGGGTATGGTTCAAGTAGACAGATAGTTTCTTTAGAAGAATGGAATGATCAACAAGATCAAACGCCTTTTTGAAGTCAAGAAAGACAACCCCTGTCATTTGTGATTGGTTCATATTTGAAAGCCATGAGTCACACATTCGTGATAATGCTGTGTGGCAGGAATGATTAGATCGGAATCCAGATTGGAGTGGGTGAAATAGTTTGTTTTTCTCCATGAACTGAGATACGTGTGTGTGTATGTGTCTTTCAAGGGGTTTGGATAGAATCGAAAGTAAGGATATAGGTCTGAAATTATTTGGATCCGATAAATCATTTGATTTTGGAATGGGGATCACTTTGGCGTTTTTGAACGCCTGAGGGAAAATATTAGTTTCAATGGATAAATTATATATGTATGTAAGAGACTCAACAATGTAAGGTAGAGCGAGTTTGAGAAGAAATGCGGGTATGTTATCAGGACCCATGGATTTTTTATTCTTTAATTGCGCTATGTGCATACCTACTTCATGTACAGCAAGAAGGGGAATTTTGACTGAGTTACTGGATCCAAGTTTTTGTTTGCAAAATGACATTAGGGAAGTCGGGCATGTATATTCATTTGGTGCTCTTATAGTCTGTGAAGCTTGAGTAAGGGTATCTGATAATGACAGAAAGTGGGTATTAAATTTGTCCGGGGTGATGTTTGTGCTTGAATTTTGTGAATCTGTACGCTTGTTGCGTACAATAGTGTTTATTGCCCTCCACACTGGCGCTGTGGATTTTGCGTCCGTTATCATTTGACTGAAGTAGTCTCGTTTGGTTTTTCAACTTCGTTTGAAACAAAGTTTCTCTGCTCTTTATATTCGTCAAACAAATTTGCTGCCTTGAGTTGGTCACGTACTACCATTTCTTGCAGCAATTCTGGCGTTAACCACGGGTTCATCTGCGGATGCCTAACTCTTTTTTGATGTAACGGCGCGTGTTTATTTATGATGGTGAGGAATGTTTGGTACCAGAAGGACAGTGCATCATTGACGTCTGAGTAATTATAAGTTAAGTGAAATGGGGAAATGTTTAAGTCATAGAGGTATGCTGCTTCATTAAACTTTTTGAAAGAGCGGTATTGGATGGTCGTGTGACCTCTGGGTGGTGGTTTTGGGAGCCTTAAGGACCACATGCAGAAAACTGGACAGTGATCACTAATACCAGAATGTACCACTGAAACATCTAGTATTGCAGATTTGTTGTTAGTGTATACATGATCAATAAGAGTCGCAGTTGTTTTAGTTATTCTCGTTGGGGTTTGTACTAACTGATGGAGTGCATGAAGTGATAGTGTACTTGTCCAAGCTGGTTGTTGTTTTAACATATCAATATTAAAGTCCCCTAACAGTAGTATATTTGAATTGTTGTGACAGATTCAATCCATCATTTGTACAAAGTTGTCATACCATTCGTATGTGGAAGATGGGTGTCTATATAAATGTCCGATTAATAATGGCGGTGATTTGGAGAGAGAGAGAGAGAGAGAGAGAGAGAGAGAGAGAGAGAGAGAGAGAGAGAAACAGACAGAGATACAGACAAAAATACAGACAGAGACAGAGAGACAAATACACAGAGAGAGACAGAGACATGTAGGCAGACACAGAAGAAGAAGAAGAAGAAGAAGAAGAAGAAGAAGAAGAAGAAGAAGAAGAGAGAGAGGAGAGAGAGAGAGAGAGAGAGAGAGAGAGAGAGAGAGAGAGATTATTTTTTTAGATTTGTAAATGTAAGTTTTTTTGTCATATTTATACCTTTCGTCTCTCTATCCTCTTTATAGAATTCTAGAGTCCTTTCCCATTGTTGGTATTCCTGCTGTTTATGAATGCTGTACTTTTTGCTGACAGACAGACAGACAGAAAGACCGGCAGACGGGCAGACGGACACATGGATAGATACACCAGACAACAGACTGGCAGGCAGACACGTGGATACCATGGTGAACATTTACAGCGTGAAACAAAAGAGAGGAAAACAAACACAGTAGGCCCATTTTGTTGGAGCTACTTGCCACGCTGGCAGTCTGAAAGATTTCAAGGAAAACCATGCTATTTCTGTTACTGTCGAACCATTCTGTTGACCGGAAAGTGCGTACGTTTAGCCCTTTGAAAGGGTCCATTGAAAATACCAGGACGCATTTCCTTTTACAACATTTGACCTGTATGTAGTAATGCTACGGTATGAAATACTAATACAGCTCATTTTCCTCTGCATCTTGCTAAACCAGGCAGATATTGCAGGTGTTTTTGTCTGTATAAAAGACTCGAAAGTCATTAATTCAAAATAAATGTAAAATAACAATGTCTTTGAAATGGTTTTTGTAGCACATATGCTGCTCTCTTCTCTCTCTCTCTCTCTCTCTCTCTTCTCTCTGTGGTGCGTGCGCGCGTGTGCGCGTGCGTGCATGCGCGTGTGGTGTGTCTGTTGTGTTGTGTTGAGGTGTGTGTGTGTGTGTGTGTGTGTGTGTGGTGGCCACTATATGTCTGCCCTGAAACCGCTCTTTGTGTTTGTCAATATATAAACAATTAACATGTGGGGTATTTTTTGCTCCCATAAGAAAACCTAACACAGAGTAACTTTTATTCAAGACTGGCACAGCCTTTTAAACTTGAATAAAGTCAGACAAATACATAGACAGCAATCTAATAGGGGGGAAAAAAACAAGCGCAGGCCAACAACTGAACTGTCTTCATAGTAATGACTTGGCAAAGATTTGACTTAAGTGGGGGGGGGGGGGGGGGGGGGGGGGGGTTGAAGATGGAGAAACTGGGAACATGAAATTAAGAAAATATGTTACAGATATGAAAACTCTTCACTAGCTGCATAAGGGAACCATCGCAATCCCTTTTGAAGGCAGATATATTTGTATTGCCTGCTCCGAGGCCTTTCGTCCGCTGGGTCGGAACTCATCAGGGAAACACGGCTGGTTGTGTCTGCGCTCCTGGTGTCAAATAGAGACACACCACAGTCCATAATACTGTGGTGTTCTCACCACCAAGGGTGCAAAAAAGAATCCAATAGCACCCCCAAAGCAGCCAGCGAAGAGTAGTAAATGAAACCAAACGAAAGTGTGGGGAGGAAAAAAGTTGCTGAAAAACTAAAGACATTATGCAAATAGTATAAAATGTAGGGGACAGTCTTTGAGCCTACGCTTGAGGATCCACCCAAAGATGGAAGGGAGATCAAAAGACAAACACACAGATGGACAGAAACAAATACAAATAACCTCAATTTAATCAAAACAAAATCGGAAATGAAATAGGCAGGGAACAGTAAACGATAAACAGTAAACAAGTGGGTATGTTTTGCTCCCATAAGAAAACCTAACACAGAGTAACTTTTATTCAAGACTGGCACAGCCTTTTAGACTTGAATAAAGTCAGACAAATACATAGACGAACAATCTAATAGTGAGGGGAAAAAACAAGCGCAGGCCAACAACTGAACTGTCTTCATAGTAATGACTTGGCAAAGATTTGGACTTAAGGAGGGGGGGGGGGGGGGGGGGGGGGGGGTTGAAGATGGAGAAACTGGGAACACGAAATTAAGAAAATATGTTACAGATATGAAAACTCTTCACTAGCTGCATAAGGGAACCACGCAATCCCTTTTGAAGGCAGATCTATTTGTATTGCCTGCTGATGCAAGGCCAGCATAAATTTGCTCAGGCACTTCAGCATTCCACACATATGATGTAATGATGACATTTCGGTCATTGCTTTAACGTGATTAGGGCCAGAACGAACACTATCAGTATCAATGATGTGTCAACAATCCTGCACTTAAGACTTTCTTAAATGATTGCTGTCTTCAACACGGATGACGACTGGATTTGGTCTGGCGTCATGTTCTTCAAGTGTTGTGTCAAACACTATTGTATCATACATGATAACCTGACAAACATCCAAGCCAGTCAACATCTGGTTTCTTTTGGATGCCTTCAGGATTGGCCATTAGTTTCATTTCACAGCAGTATCGTCCTAATCAGGTGATGAACGTATTTTTAGACTTCAGAATTAGTTTGTTTTGAGAATGTTTATTGTGTCTGAAAGTGATTCTCCTCGTTATATTTTATATGGCCATGAAGGTCCAAGCCAGGTGGTTCCAAGCAGACAGTTTACAATCAAAGGAAATGGACTATTTCGGGGTTTCCACCTGGCGCAAAGATAGGGTCAAGAGTGAGTGCAAAGGCCTGAAATGTGACGTCAACTAAGGGGGATGTCATGTATTTGAAGATGTATGTGCTTTCATTGGTGGAAATCCCCCAAAACGAGGAAAATAATTGGTGGGGAGTTTTACTTTTGATCAGTCATAAGTTTAACATAAAATGCTGGTTCAAACTTATGGCAGGCCTCAAAACGCTTACATGAATTATATACTGATTAAGTGCGAAAACCTAACTGTGGCGTGTGTCCACGTATTCCTCTGGCTCTTGCATATCTGCCTTAGCCACATGGAGACCTTGTCTTTAATACTTATAACTGGCAACTACAAGAATACTGGTGGGCAGGTAAACATTTTGGATGATTGCTCGGTTAATCTGTTCACGGTGGATTCAACCCAGAGTTCTGTGTGACGACCTTGATTACAACTAGAGAAATAACGACCATTCAAAACGACGCCCTGGCAAAGGAAAACATCCTGACATTTTGCTCCATACACACTTTGTAAAGCTGGTGCATACCATTGAGACGTACATGCGGCAACGCAAAAACATTGTGACGTCGTTATGAAGCGCCTTGTGCAATAACGACGACTAAGTGTTTCCGCGTAGCTACTATAATACAACACATAACGGCAGGTCTTCAAATCCTGAAAGCTAGATGGTTTGCCGGGAACTTGTTTATATGCTGGGAGTTCGCCGACGTTTCCAGCCGTTGAGTCTTCATCCAGACCGTCGTCGGGCACAGTGAACGGGCAAGGGAAACCAGGGATGAAGAAGAGAGATGCATCGGTCAGGATCTGTGATGTTCACGGGGACAACGACACTCAGACACACACCCTTCCTGATCTTTCATCTTACCTCACCCCATCCCTACCTTAGCCCCTATCCTTAACTTTTCCCAAATTGCATGCCAGTGCATACACGCACGCGCGCGCGCGCGCGCCACACACCACACACCAACACACACACACACACACACACACACACACGTACACACACTCACGCGCAGCACCACACCACACACACCACACACACACAACACACACACACACACACACACACCACACACACACTCGCACCACTCACGCGCATGCACCCACACACACCACCACACCACCCACACACACACACACACACATACACACACACACACCTCTCTCTCTCTCTCTCTCTCTCTGTGTCTCTCTTTCCCCCCCACACACACACGCACGCACGCACGCACGCACGCACGCACACACACACGCACCACACACACACACAACACACACACACACACACACACACACACACAACAACAAGGTGAAAGAGTTCTTCTGATAAGGTTCATAACAATAGTGTTCACGTAAAATATCATTGAATGTGTGCGTGCGTGCGTGCGTGCGTGCGTGCCTCGTGCGTGGTGTGGTGCGTGCGTGTCGTGCGTGTGCGTGCGTGCGTGCGTGCGTGCGTGGTGTGTGTGTGTGTGTGGTGTGTGTGTGTGTGTGTGTTACATAAACAGTTTTGGAATCTTGAGCCACCCAGGAATTGCCCAGTCATTTTGAGCATTCAGATTTATCCCGCTGATTCTGGAAAAGTCCAGGGGTATTCTACGCCGGTGCTCAGGGGCTCTGCGTCGTCTGTGCCAGAGAAAGACAAACAGAAGTCTGGAAGCGAACATACCTCACTGAAGAGACAAATTAAAAACTGACATCTAGAATTGTATCCGTTTAATATCATTCTTAATATTTCTCTATAATTCTATAAAGCATACCTCGTGTTGAATTAGAAGAAAATGGTACATTATACTGTAAGTAAAATGGATCGGTTGGTTTTCTTTTCTTTTTTTTTCCTTTGTTTTTTTATATTTGGGTGGGTGGGGGTGGGGGTGTTGTTGCTGTTGTTGTTGTTGTTTTCTTTTTTTTCTAATAAAACTTGTCAGGAATTTAAAAAAAAAGAAAAGAAAATGCCTAGGCCATGAGATGGTAATGTTCAGAAGGGGAGGGGGGGGGGGGTATGACTAGTATACGGCGCCAATCGTTACTTTATAACCTGCATGTCACATCAAGACCTGTGACGGTGCACAGGGACAGGCAATGGATGATACATTACACAGTTGTGCCCAGATGTAGACAGGTCAGGACAATTTCTGTCTCATCACAAAACTCTCTCTTCTCTCTCCTCTCTCTCATCTCTCTTCTTCTTCCACACACACACACACACACACACACACACACACACACACACACACACACCACCTCACACACACGCCTCGTCACACACACACACACACACACACACACACACACACACACACACACAACACACCTCTCTTGAGCCCCCAAACGCTTGCGTCTCAGTGTATGATAAAATTACAAAATGGATGTACCCGCTTGTATGTCATTCTGTGCCTGCAGTTTCTCGTAACTAAGCGAGCGTTTTCTTTGTGAAAAGGCCCTTAAGAAATGCCTCTCTCTCTCTCTCTCTCTCTCTCTCTCTCTCTCTCTCTCTCTCTCTCTCTCTCTCTCTCTGTGTTTCCACTTTTTCTTTCTTCATTTTCTTTAGCTTTAAGAATGGTTTTTTTTTTCTTTTTCATTTTTTGTTTTAATAGGTGGGGCCTCCATCCTCCTATTTTTTTTTACATTGTCTTTTTTTTCTTCCCAACTTTATTTTGAAAAAAAAACCCACTAACTCATGCTCACCATGCAATGTCTGTGTGTTGTTTACAGATGGACGTTGCACGCTGAGTTAAACGTTTCAACGTTTGATACAAAGCGTCTGGGTTAATTCATGTGCTAATATACGGAGTACTGACTCTGCCTGGAATATCCATCTTTGAAGCCTGGTCTAAAGCAGATGTAGTGTACACCACCAAAGAAGCCGCAGTCAGCGCAGTGATTACTGTCACAATTGCAAACGGCAACTTTTCCTTGCAGCTTTGTTTCTGTTCCACTTCTGTACCAGAAAACACCTAGTTTGATTCCTTTACTGAAATAGCAATGTTTCTCGTCGGAACAGTGTTAATAATGTCACGGGAGTGACTGGAACACACACAGAACATGAAAACATCCACATTCGTACACAACATTGATCTAGAGTGCTTGATAACTTTCAGATGCAAATGTGCTTCTGGCAGATGTACCATTTCGAATCTGACGATGTTATGACTACACCATGCGTGATCACAAACTGGATAGAAAACTCCTGCAATAGAGATGCTGATGAAAACACTCTTACTAACGGTGAACACAATGGTCACACGATGCGGCCACACAACAGAAACTGCCCGTTGGACTGTCAAGACAACCAGAGACCAGGCTGAACATACTGCTGAACTGTGCATGACCCAGATAAACCCCTTACACACCAGCACGTGAGTGACGTACAGGTCAAAGTTCGTGACCTTTCATGTCCACATGGGTGAAACCGTACCGTAGAGTGTTACCGTGTCCGACACAGCCAGGGCTGTCAAAAACAAATCCATCGCTGACCAGTCAAGACCCCACCCCCACCCCCCACCCCCCCCCCCCCTCTCCTTTAATATAATGACAGTCATTAGATTTCCAAATGGACCAAACACCAGAATTATGGAAATGGCAATCTTTCCGACCCCCATCATCTACTCCATCAAAAACCACTGGAAGGAGCTCTAGGAGGCTGTCATCTTCGGACAGATCTGGAGAATCCCAAAGAGTTGTGTTAATGTAGGAAGTGTTACTGTATAGGCGTGAATGGTCCATTGCTGTTGGCTGTTTCTTACTAGTATTTCTGTCTTGATGTTTAGTGGAAATGATGACGATTGCAAATTTTTTTTTTATCTGCTAGACTTGTTCCTAGACACTGAAGATAGCCGATGGAACAACAGTGTGATGGTCTATTTGACAAACAGCTTATTCAAACATGTTACGAGTTTTATTGTATTCGCCGAAATAGCTTACGTTTTCAATATTCCAGTGTACCATGCAATCTTCTTTTACAGTTGTCTCTCTGCACAAGCCATGTTGCGCAATACATTTGTCACAGGGCGAACTTGCATACAGGATAATCTCAGATGATCCCGGTGTACATGAAGATGCCAGATTCTGTAGAGAGAAACACAAGTCAAGATTTCACATGGTTGCATATTTTCCATCCGGAGTCTGGAATTTTCCATGAGTGACGAGTTCACTTTTGAGGATCTTGCTTTCTCCCAGGACTATTCAAGATTCCCTTAAGTAACATGAGGATGTCGATCTACAGTGGAACATTTCGGAATTCGGTATTTATCTTAAGGGTATAGATGATTGCAAGTTGAAGAATCTTGCACACACACACACACACACACGCGCGCGCGCGCGCGCACGCACGCACGCACGCACGCACGCACGCACGCACGCACGCACACACACACACACACACATTCCAAATTTATTCATTCACCATTTACCCAGGGAATCTCTCTCTCTCTCTCTCTCTCTCTCTCTCTCTCTCTCTCTCTCTCTCTCTTGAAAATTACCTACACTCAGGAAATGTAATTTTATGCATCAATTTTTTTTTAACTGAAAATATCACAAAGTATAGCTTCTAAGGTGCATGAATCAGCTTTGGGTGTACTTGCTCATGCACCAACTCTTGCCAGTATAAAGAAGCGGGTATTCTACCTCCAGATGAGTATCGTACACCAGCTACTGCTAAATATGTTCAGAGAATTAGCACTCTCGAAAAGTTAAAGTTGACGAGAAAATAAGACCCTACATTCCTTTTTCCAAAAGAGCAGGAAAAATAAATCAATGACAACAATGTTACAATGTTGCACTTCAGACATTCAAATCAAATCAGGACCAAACGTGAAAGACAAATGTAAGTGCCCTGCATTCTCTCATATTCCTCCGTGGAAAATAAAGCAAATGTCGACGTAAAAACAGCGACAGGTTGAAAAAAGAAGATAACCTTCACCTTTTGGCATTTTCATTTCGGTTACATCAAAGCTCTTTACCCTATACCCAAACCATTCGAAAGGAGACACAGATGGTTCGGTAACTGACAATCAAGCCGCCGGTGCTGGATTGTAATTCACGTTTTACCACCGAAAAAATGAATCATTTCACATTGAAGAGGATCATTCCATTTCTGCCCACAGATGTAGCTGCTGTTCGTATGGCTCTACGATATATAGTGGAAACTTTCCCATAATTTTGTTTCAAATTCTGCTTTGCTTTGATCGCAGATCCGCATTACTCTCACGAAAAATATAGAAAGCTAAAAGGAAGAGCTGATTTTACGAAAGAAATACATAATTTTGGTTGTGTGTGTGTGTGTGTGTGTGTGTGTGTGTGTGTGTGTGTGTGTGTGTGTGAACTTTTCTCATTCAGTAGAGTTCTGATGTAACCTTTTGTTAGATCCCAATTGATTGCGGTGTTCCCGCAGATAAATGGTCAGCTGTAATGCAATGGTCAGAAAAGCGTTGCAAATGGCTGCGTGAATGTCCCTGTGGAGAGAGAATGTTAACAAACAGCAGTGTTCAGCTTTGACCTGATTCATTGGCAATCAACGACTGTCCAAAGCCACTATTGATCAACCGTTTACTTCTTTTCACCGCAGCAACTTTCCCTTTACCAAATCCCATTGGAACGGCTTTGTATGTAGTCCATTCGTTTGTTGAAAGTTTAAGAAGCAGAAATGTTAAACTTTTTTTGAGGGGGGGGGGGGGGTGTCTTTTTTTGTTTTTTGTTTGTTTGTTTGTTTTTAAGGAGATGAAAAACGAGGGGGGGGGGGGGGAGGCGACTTACTTATTGTTTAAGAACACTTTCATGTTAGTGGTGAAGGTTAACAGTTTTGACAATCGTCTGAAAGCACCCTTTTGGTGTTAAAAGACGTTAAAGCAAGCAAAATAAAGCTAACTATAGCAAATTTCTCTTTCCTCTCTCTCTCTCTCTCTCTCTCTCTCTCTCTCTCTCTCTTCTTCTCTCTTCTTCTTCTTCTTCTTCTTCTTCTTCTTCTTCTTCTTCTCTCTTTTACCTATCTATCTATGTGATAGATTACTGATGAAGATTTCAGAAAAAAATGGAGATGGATTCAGGGTGGGAGGAGTCTGTTTGAAAGAAAACTTGACGCAAAACAAGGTGTTAGAATTTTGTTTTTTTCCTTCACTAGCAGCAAAGGGGGGCTACAACACCCTGCCCTGAACACGTAACCTTTCCTATCGCCTGCCCTGAACACGTAACCTTTCCTATCGCCTGCCCTGAACACGTAACCTTTCCTATCGCCTGCCCTGAACACGTAACCTTTCCTATCGCCTGCCCTGAACACGTAACCTTTCCTACCGCCTGCCCTGAACACGTAACCTTTCCTACCGCCTGCCCTGAACACGTAACCTTTCCTATCGCCTGCCCTGAACACATAACCTTTCCTATCGCCTGCCCTGAACACGTAACCTTTCCTATTGCCTGCCCTGAAGCCTTTCGTCTGCTGAATGTGACTCATCGGGTGATTGTGGGGGCGGTCCTCCCTTGCCATCCAAAGGAACAATATCACCCTGTGGCATTCTCACCACCAAGGGTTAAAGAACAGAAGCTAACGGCAGCTGAAAGCAGCCAGCGAAGGACAGAAAAATAAAATGAAGGACACACACACACACACACACACACACCACCTCTCTCTCTCTCTCTCTCTCTCTCTCTCTCTCTCTCTCTCTCTCTCTCTCTTCAGGGAGTCTCATCTGTCAACAACTGACATTCGTATTCATTACTATTTTGCTTTTCTGTTTTGTTTTTCATGGGTTTCCCTTGTACTGCGTCCTTTAGGTTTTTTTTGTTTTTGTTTTTTTCTTCTTTTTTTTTAAATTTTTGATCTGTTATCATCTGCATATTAGTTCTAGCTCCTACAGCATTCTGTAAAGAAGACTACGGCTGAATATCTGACTCACTGTCATCCCCAACTGAAACTTCTGTGTGTGTGTGTGGGGGGGGGGGGGGGGGGGGTCACGCGCGCGCAAGTGTGTGAAGCATCTTTTACATTTAAATCGTTTAACCAAAACATAATTGATATATGGAGAACTAGGAATATATCCTGTTTCAGTTCAAGTATATGCACGAATGATAAAGTTCTGGTCATCATCACCTTCTCCACAAACAAACTAATATTCCTCTAGACTGCATAAAGTATTATATGACTTATACAGAAATCAGGGTTTTACATTATTCATCTAGACTGCATAAAGTATGATATGACTTATACAGAAATCAGGGTTTTACATCTAGGTGGTTGATGTGTATACAAGATATCCTAATAGAAACGGGATTCGACTGTGTTTGGGAGACACAAAAGTTTTCGTCTGTTCACAGTCTTTGTAGAAACGTTCGTAATTCATTAGAAAATATTTCCATGCGTGCATGGAATGATGCTTTAGAATCTAGTAATAAGTGTTTATTTATAGGAATTTTGAAACAGAGTTTTGCTGTGAAAATATATTGAAATGTTGCCTGATGTTGATATATACCCACAAATTCGGTTTCGCTGTGGTAATCATAAACTCATCATAGAAATTGGCAGACGATTTGGAATACCTCACGATGAACGATTCTGTCGGGACTGCGACCAGAATGACCTTGGTGATGAATTTCATTTTGTAATGAAATGCACCAAATATAACGACATTAGCAATCAATTTATACCAAGAACATTCACATGTATAAAATCGGTATTTAACTATTGTTTGCTCTGTGGTGGTAAAAAAAACCTTTGCTAAATTTAGCAAAGTTTCTAAAACTTAGTAAAGTTGTGTAACATTATATTAAGTGTGTTAATTATCGGGAACATTTTCGGATGTTTGATGTGTTTCATTTACATTTGTTTGATTTGTTTCAAGTCCTCCATACCCCCAAAAGGGGTCACAGGATTAAAATCTTTGAATCTTTGAAATCTCTCTCTCTCTCTCTTGTGTGTGTGTGTGTGTGTGTGTGTGTGTGTGTGTGTGTGTGTGTGTGTGTGTGTGTGTGTGTGAGTGAGAGAGAGAGAGAGAGGAGAGACAGGGAGAGAGAGAGAGGAGAGAGAGAGAGAGAGAGAGGAGAGAGAGAGTTTTGTGATGAGACAGAAATTGCCCCAGCTTGTCTACATCTGGGCACAACTGTGTAATGTATCATCCATTGCCTGTCCCGTCGCACCGTCACAGGTCTTGATGTCATATGCCGGTAACAAAGTAATGATCGGTGCCGTATACCAGTTATACCCTCCCCCTTTAAACGTTACCCATTCATGTCTTAGTCATTTTTTTCCTGGCAATTTTTCAGCAGGAACAAGGAAAGAAAAACAAAACAAAACAAACAACAACCAACAATAAAAATGCAACAAAAAAGAAAAAATCCGATCCTTTTTACATACTGTATAATGTATCATTTTTTTTCGTTCTGATTCAACATGAAACATGTTTTATAGAATTATGAAAAATATCCGGAATGATTTTAAATGGGTAACGTTTAAGTTGTAACATAATCAAGTCTCTTCAGTGAGGTAGCCTCGCTTCCAGACTTCTGTTTCGTCTTTCTCTGGCACACTCGACGCAGAGCCCCTGAGCACCGGCGTTCTCTAGAATACTCCTGGGCTTTTCCAGAATCAGCGGGCTAGATCTGAATTCTGAAAATGACCGGGCAATTCTTAGATGGCTCAAGATTCCAAAGCTTGTTTATGCAACACACACACGCACACACGTGCGCGCGCACGCACGCACGCACGCACACACGCGCGCGCGCGCGCGCACACACACACACACACACACACACACACACACACACACTGATAGATTACATGAACACTATTGCTGTCAGCCTCATCAGAAGAACTCTTACACCAGTATGCTCTGTGTGCTTGCGTGTCTCCGTGTGCGTGCGTGCACGAGCGTGTGTGTGTGTGTGTGTGTGTGTGTGTGTGTGTGTGTGTGTGTGTTGTGTGTGTGTGCGTGTGTGTGTGTGTATGCGGGCGCGCGTGCGTTCTTTCGCACGCGTGTATATATGGCTGTGTGATGGGGCAACGTGTGGGGAATGGTAAGGTAGGATAGGGGTTGAGGGTAGGAATGGGGTGAGGTAAGATGAAAGAGCAGGAAGGGTGTGTGTCTGCAGGTGTCATTGTCCTCGTGAATATCACAGATCCTGACCGATGCATCTCTCTTCTTCATTCCTGGCTTCCCTTGCCCTTCACTGTGCCCGACGACGGTCTGGATGAAGACTCAATGACTGGAAATATCGGCGAACTCCCAGATCTCCAGCATTCAAACCTCCGCTGGCTAAGCCATGTACAGGACAACACTCGCAAACCAGGCCATCAAGACAGTGGGTTCCAGCACAGCGGCCTAAGCAACCTCACGACGCTTCTCGTTCTACACCTTTATCAGAGCAGCTGTGGGGCAGAACGTGCGGTTTCCTAGGGGAAAATTTATCAGTGGTTATAGAGTAATACTCTAGATGATTGTAGATATCCCGGCTGAACACGGTGTCTGTATTTATGCTGATCAGTAAGCTGAAGGTCATATTTACCACACTCGGTATTCCTGACATTCCCCTGTCTGATAATGGACCTCATTTTCAGTGTATAGAGGTCAGAGACTTTACTCTCAAATATGACTTCATTCATCAAACAAACAGTCCTCACTTTACTTAACCCGTTCGCTGCTTGAAGCTGCTTGAAAATGTTACAAAGGCTTTCCCAGTGCCAGGGAAATCTAATGATTTGGGGGTAATAATTAACAAAAAATTCTAGCTCAGAAACTACAAAAGATATAACAATGAAATATATATGATTTTTGAAGGAAATTGAATGAAGATTTTGAATCTGGGCTTCTTTTGTTTTAATTTTGATAATAAAAAAGTATTTAGACAATTAGATTTGGATAGATTTTTTTGCACGATCAAAAGCATATGTATTTACCACTACATCTTCACATCCAAACAAGAACACAAAGCAAAAAAGTTGAAAATAAAGTTTGTATTGTCACACTACACCTGAAAATGAAAGTAAAACAGTTTAGAAGTCTATCAAGACGCTCACACTCTATGCAGACAGGTCAGTCCACGACCACGCCCCCCTCTCCCCACCACGCCCCCTTGCTGGACTTCAACCCTCTCTTTCACTGCTCCTCTTCCCCTTCCTTTCCCTCTGCCCTGTGCCGCGCCGCGAGCAGGCCGTGCTCCCCTCTCACGCTGACTACCACGTCACTGACCACTGGCACGCAGTGCAGAGTACACACTAGGCGAGCTCGTTCGACGCTGGCAAACCAGTCAGCTGAACACACATTGAGGTCACACAGCCCGACACAATAACTGACGAATACGGTTGGCAATTCCATCACTATCATCATCTCACCTTCATGCTCGAGTGAGTCGTTGAATAAAAGATTATTGTCTTTGTCAAAAATCATTAGCAGAGCCTGCTCAGCTGTGTAAATACGTTGATTTGGTCGCTGCGCTTGTCGAAGGTTGCGCCGCCATCTTTGCAAGCGAGACGAAGTGCTGGCTGGTCATCCAGTCAGTGATGAGAATAAATGGGCTTTCCCCTCACGTGTGGTCATTTACATATCATTTTAATACTACAGACATATAAGGCTTACTACGCACACTCTATTTAAGTCCGTTGATAGAAATAGTAACGAATGAAAATTCAAGAAAAATGCATGACGTCAGTGGACGGCCCATAGGCACTGGGAAAGCATTTTTAATGCGGCGTCAGCTGACGGCTTAAAGGCACTCTACAGGTTAAGCAAATGGAGAGGCGGAAAATGGTGTGAAGATGGCGAAGCGTTTTCTTCAACAAGAGACAGTTGATTGGGCATCACTGACTTACAGGAAGACATCTCACGGTAGTATTGGTATCAATCCAGCAGATGCTGTCACAAGAAGGCAGCTTGGCATTATGCTTCCAGTATTACCTGGCAACCCATTGCCGAAGCCACTTAGTGGCGCTGATATATGCAGGCCGGATAAAAAAAAAAAAAAAAAAAAAAAAAAAAAAAAAAAAAAACCGAAGAAGCCATTTTTGCCTAGCACATTTCCGCTCAGTTCTGTCCATTCTTTTAGAATGTGAGAAAGTCTAAAGAGAATGGACTGAACTAGGAGAAAGCATTTGTCAAAACATTCAAATAAAAACCCGCGAAGAAGGTAGGACAAGAAAAAGAACAGCATAAAGCATTGGGTGCCTTTCGAACAAAGGGTCTTTATTATCTTTAAACATTTAAAAATTGCAAGACGGACGATTTATTTTTGTTGTAAATTTACATGTATGTGTGTGTGTGTTGTGTGTGTGTGTGTGTGTGTGTGTGTGTGTGTGTGTGTGTGTGTGTGTGAGAATATTGAAATGAAAACCCATTAAGACGAAAGGACAAGAAGAAGTACATGATAAAGTGTTGGGTGCCTTTCGAACAAAGGGTCTTTTTTTCAAACATTTAAAATTACAAGACGGACAATGTATTTTTGTTGTAAATTTGCATCTGTGTGTGTGTGTGTGTGTGTGTGTGTGCTGTGGTGTGTGTGTGTGTGTGTGTGTGTGTGTGTTGAGTGTGCGTGCGTGCGTGTGCGTGCGTGCGTGTGCGTGCGTGCGTGCGTGCGTGCGTGTGTGTGTGTGTGTGTGTGTGTGTGTTAGTGTTGTGTTGTGTTGTGTTGCAGGTAGACAGAAAAATACTTCTTTTGAATTTTTTTTCGTTTCTCACTTCCCTTTACTTACCTTCCTTTTCTGTAAAAACCTCTCAAATAAGTAAGAACGTTTCGTCTCTCTTGTTTTGCTACATGTATGAAAATAGACCTGAGAGTCGAAAAGCTTTTAACTCTTTCCTCCCGTTCTTCTCCTCCTGTCTTTTCAGTGAGTGT
Source organism: Conus canariensis (assembly GCA_033310375.1). NCBI lineage: Eukaryota > Metazoa > Mollusca > Gastropoda > Neogastropoda > Conidae > Conus > Conus canariensis. Next base: position 31,309,862 of record CM065735.1, on the reverse strand, counting down.
TGGTCCCAATATTTTAACAAACCTACGACAGACTACACGGAGTTCATCCTTTATCTCAACTGAAGGCTGGGAATTCTGTTATGATTCAGACCTGTGCAGAGAAAACATGGGAAAAGCCTGGCGTTGTTGTAGCTTAGACCACACTTACCTGATGAATCCCCTCCAGGAGCGATGTGCTGTAAAAAGAACCTCTACTTCAAAACCAGTCTCTACATCAAGAGCAGTCTCTACATCAAGTGCAATCTCTACATCGAGAGCAACCTCTACATCAAGAGCAGTCTCTGCACCAAGAGCAATATCTACATCAAGAGCAACCTCCACATCAAGAGCAGTCTCTACATCACTAGCTATCTACACATCAAGAGCAGTCTCTACATCAAGCAACCTCTATATCAAGAGCAACCTCTACATCAATAGCTATACACATCAAGAGCAATCTCTGCCTTAAGCAACCTCTATATCAAGAGCAATCTCTACATCAAGAGCAATCTCCACATCAAGAGCAACCTCTACATCAATAGCTATCTCCACATTGAGAGCAATCTCTACATCAAGAAACCTCTACATCAAGACCAATCTTTACATCAAGGAATATCCACATCAAGAAACAAGTTGCAGGGTCATCTCCTGTTGAGACGGAATCACGGACACTAGAATTAGAAACACACAAGTCATAGCAAATTCATGTGTCAATAATTCCACGTTTCTTTGTCTCTGTTGGCTATATATTGATAAGGGCAGAGAGCAGTTTTAGGGCGCAGAAACCACAGAGATACTCTCTCTCTCTCTCTCTCACACACACACACACACACACACACACACACACACACACACACACACACACACACACACACACACACATACATACACACACCAGCAGCAGCAGCAACAGTAGCAACAGCAGCAGCATTTTACGGGGATTGTATGCTACAAGGAACAATCCAAAGACATCCTTATTTGACCTTGTTTTGAAGTCATGACCTTAAGAGTCTTTAATACAGAGACAAACACCTGCAGTATATGCACGTTTTAGCCGGATGTGCAGGAAAATGAGCTGTGTTAGTCACAGTGAACAATGTACTAAGTACACGTCAAATGTTACAAAGCAAGTGTCCTCGCGCATTTTCAAAGGGAACAATGTACTAAGTACACGTCAAATATTACAAAGCAGGTGACCTCGCGCATTTTCAAAGGGCCTTTTC
>CM065735.1:31298660-31303660 GCA_033310375.1 Conus canariensis | reverse complement strand
AAGTGAAAGCAAAGAACAATGTTTGGTTTGTGTTGACCCGTGTTACGTACTTTCAGAATACGATAGATATACATAACTAAAACGGAATCGAAGATTTTCTTTTTGTAGCAAATACTGCTTTGGCGTCCAGATTCTTACAGATCTGTAAGAATGACACCAGCTTACAGACATTAAGCATTTCAATTCTGTTCTGTTGCGGCGTTATGACGTTTATTTCTTGTGTAATTAGTAGCCTAATCTGATTACGAATATCGTGCTATTTATCTTGTATGCTGTATGTCTTTCACGAAGGATCACATTGCCTTGTTACGTTGTTTCATCTGCCAAATATCATATGAGTCCTCTCATCTGCCAAATATTGCTGTTCTTTTTGTATGCTGTACCCCTCTCAAGAGGAGAACATGGTCTTTACATAATAAATAATAATGATGAAGATGAACATCATGATAAGCATTGTCAACACATCCCGCATCCACACTGACTGTCTGTCTGCCCCTCCATTTTTTCTGTCCCCCCCTCCCCCCCCTCTCTCTCTCTCTCTCTCTCTCTCTCTCTCTCTCTCTCTCTCTCCCCTCCTCTCTCTCTTTCTCTATCTCTATCTGGCTGGTCAGAAAATATCGACGAAAACGCTTAGCATATAAGAAAAGCAAACGATAATAATATTTCCAGCTCATATCAAGACAAAAATAAGTACCCCATAAGAGGCAGCCAACAGCCATGGACCTTCACCCGATATCTGGCAGTGCTTCACCCTTCAACACTTCAGGGGATTCCCTAAACCCAGCCAAAGATGACAACGTCCTGGAGGTCCTTCCAGTGGTTACTGATGCAATAGATGGAGGATGGACTGGAAAAATCGTCATTTCTGCAGTCATGGGGTTTGGTACATTTGGAAATCTGATGACTGTCATTATCCTGCGGACGTTTCGGGCTGGTTCGTCGGCGATGAATCTTTACCTGACAGCCTTGGCTGTGTCAGACTTGACGATGCTATACAGCACGGCCTTACCCATGTGGGCGAGAAAGGTAATCAACTTTGACATGTACGTCACTCATGTGCTGGCGTGTAAGGGGTTTATCTGGATCATGCACAGTTCAGCAGTATGTTCGGCCTGGTTCCTGGTTGTCTTGACAATCCAACGGGCAGTTTCTGTTGTGTGGCCTCATCGTGTGAACATTGTGTGTACACGACGTATAAAAGTGTCATCATCATCATCACCACTACAGTGCTGCTCTGTATGATTCATGCTCATACATTGTACGGCTACAACATCATCAACTTTGAAGGTGGCACAACCACCAGATGCACATTTGCATTTCAAATCTATCAAACATTCTGGCTCAGTGTTTGGGTGAAGGTGGATATAGTCGTGGTCTGTGTTGTTCCTGTAATGTTTGTAATTGTCAGCAATGTTGTTTTGGTTTGGAAGCTCGAAATTTCAGTGAAGGAAGCAAACCTGAGATTTTCCGGCACAAAAGTAGAACAGAAACAAAGCCGCAGGGATCAAGCCTCTTCTACAACTATGACAGTTATCGTTGTATCTGTTGCATATGTGCTGAGCACAATTCCCATGATGACCTATAATACGTTCGTCTTTGAGGAGGCTTCAAATGACGAACATTCCAGACGGTTCCATTATTTTCTGTACGATTTGTTCCTCATTTTCAGCGTGTCTAATTTTGCATGGAATTTCTACCTTTATTGTTTGACAGGGAGGAAGTTTAGAAGAGAGTTCTTGAGCATTCTTTTCAGTTGTTGTGGGTATAAGTCTTCAACCTCGACATCCAGATCCACCAGAGAAGGAAAGCAGTCTGGAGGTACCACAACTCTTCAGAAGACGTCTTCGGAAATGCAGAGCAATGACGACTTCTGAAGATGCCAAGTTCTTTAAAAAAAAACCACTAAGGATTTTTTATTTGTTTCTGTTTTTTTTGTTTTGTTTGTTTTTTGGGCGGGGGGGGGGGGGGGGGGGGGGGGCTTTTCTGTCATTGAAACGATTAATAACTTTAGACACTGAAAGTATTGGAAATGGATCCAATAGTCAGGGTGAATCCGGAAGAGCATGACTTGATCGAAGTATAGTTTCAGTGCCAGCAAATACACAAAATTACCAGTTCTTTTTGCTGAATTTGCAAGATGTAGTTTTAAGATGATCTACAATTACTTAATTCGTTGCAGTATGTGGGCGTTCTTTTTAGAAATGTCAGCCATTAGGAAAGTGTGTTGGTTTTCGAATGAGAGGAAATTGCTGTCATGAGAAACCTTTCGTACTTCCTTTTGTGCTGTCTTCATCTTCCATGCGACGTAAGAGGCATTATTCACACCCTGGCTCTTCTTTCTGCAGCCCAGACACTGGCAATCCTCAGGGAGCAGCCAAGAAGAGACGCCGCATTGCTGCCTAGTCACTGTGGTGCTGATAAGTGGTCCATCTTACGTAAGACACCACTGGGTAAACCCCCTTCTGACGACAATAATTGCCTAGTAGTAGAGCCAGCATAAACAAACCTCCCCTTTGTGTGTGTGTGTGTGTGGGGGGGGGGGGGGGGGTGTAAACTAAAAAAAAACACCTTGTACCCGAAATGCAAAGGCTGTAGACAGTGTTCACCACTGAGAGTCTTCAACTTGTGGATGAAGTATTGGAAAGTTCTCTCAAGTTCAAAAGATATTTCAATCAAATGCATAAGTGCATTTAATTCATCAACCGTAACCCATACATGTCAGTCGCATCAGTTGCAGACCAGACACACGAAGACATTACAGTGACAAGGTTACTTGAAAATGTGTATTACAGATGTTGATTAAATATTTTTAAAAACAACCTGAAGATGGCCAGTGCAAGAAAAATACATATTCAGTGTCTATTTTAGCTTTCAATTTCTTTTGTATGGACACACTTTACCTGACATTTCTGTTCCAGGTTTGTCACGGCAGTTTTGTTCATTTTTAGTTTTTCCTTCACTTTGCATTTAAGGACGGGAGAGTTTAATTAGGACAGTATGCCTGTGAAGCCTTGGCCACCTAGGACAAACTCACCTGCCTAGTTTTGTTCACTTGGGCCTCTGTTTGTGTTTGTTGCATGCCTTTTGTGCTAGGTTTGTACTTTGCTATCTGTAATGTGTTTGTTGATTGATTATTGTATGTGAACAGTGGTCTGTTAACTTGTGTTAGCTTGTTAGGCAGAGAGGAGTCAGTTGGTGTTTATTTCCCCTCTCTGCTACAGTCGGTTTGCAGTTAGGGTGGTTAAAGCCAGTCTCTGGTTAGTGATTTTTATCTGTAGTTAAACTTTGTGTCCTAGAGGTCAAATGGTTTTTCTGTGTCTATGTTAGTGTTGTAGCCTTCTATACCTCTCAGTTGGTAGGGGTAGGTTGCATCTCTGTTCATCTGTGTGGTTGGTGTTTAGTTCCCCTCTCTGCTACAGTCGGTTTGCAGTTAGGGTGATTAAAGCCAGTCTCTGGTTAGTGGTTTTTACCTGTAGTTGGACTTTATGTCCTAGAGGTCAAATAGTTTTCTGTGTGTCTATGTTAGTATTGTAACCTTCTATACCTCTCAGTCGGTTAGGGTAGGTTGCATTTCTGTTCTTATGTGTGGTGCTTCCAGTCATCAGTGTACAGCACCATGTGTCCTATGTATCCTTGTTTAGTCCAAGGCATGCACACCTGTTGTTGACCAGCCTGGTTAGGTTGATTGTATATATTATGTAAATAACTATAAGGCATGGATATTTATGGATAAGGGCTTGTTGGTTGTGTGCAACAGCTCAGACCCATATTGAGGTGCTTTTTGCATGTAAACATATTTCGGAAATTCTTCTTCCTCCGATCTTACAAGAAAAAAAACATACTAAAGTTTGTACAGTTATGACGCAACCAATGATGTAAAAATGATTTACGTCATTTTTTATTTTAATCGTGTTTTGTTCAAGAGAGGAGAAGAAACGGACGGGCCTTGTGTCCAGCCTGGAATTGGATACGTTTTTTGTTGTTGTTTCTTTTTTATTCATTCGTTGCTGTTTCCATCGGGTGATGTCAATGGTTCGTCTGTGCTGCTATACCTGTGGAAATTTTGATTCAGCCGTATTTTTTTTTTTTTAGCTTCAACATGGTTCACGGTGCCGTGTCAATCTTCAAATCAACTGTATTCGTCAGTGGTTCATCGGTGCTGCTGTACCCATGGAAATTTGATTCAGCTGTATTCTTCTGGGGTTCGACGTGGTTTTATGGGCCTTGTGATTCTATGCTTCAGCTGTGTTTGTTAATGGTTTTATGTGTTTACTGTGTTCTGTGGGGCTCTAATTCAGCTGCATTTGTAGGTGGCTTGGCTCACCGTGTGGTTCCCTGTTGGTGTTATATGCTGTTATCACCTACATCATTCTTCGTTTTGGAACGTTATTCATTCTTCAGTATCTTCTGTGGATCGTTTCCTTGGTGCGCACTTGAAGTTTTAAGTTATTTCATATCGTGTAATACTATGTTATTTCCTTGGTGCCGCCTCGGGTGGCACTACGCGGGTTTATGTTTGTAATCGGTGTGTATGATGCGTCATGATGTTTTGTTTGGGACATGAATGTGTGAATGAAAGAGAATAAAATTCGTGTGAATGATATCTGTTCAAAGATTTCTCATTTAGTTAGTGAAAGGGGGCGCTAGAACTGATAGGTCTATTTCTCTGTCTTTCCACTCCAGTTCAAGTCTTAGCGAGCTTGACAAGGTTTTCTTTTCTCTTTAAATGTCTGTGAAGTTTAGGTGTCTTACCAGAGATGAAGTCAGTGAAGTACTTGATTTTTTTAACTGGTATTACTGATTTTTTTGGCTTGACAGATAAAATGTCGCGGGGCAGGCACAGATGTATACTGAACAGGATCAGGTTCTGTTTCACCAGGTAATACTTTTGGTAAAATTGAAGTCGGAGAGAGGAATAGTTCATCTTTGTTATCTGACTCAAGAGTCAGAGGTGACAGAAGATGGGGCCGAGTGACTCTAGGTCGTCTTCAGGTCGAAGG
>CM065735.1:31283660-31286160 GCA_033310375.1 Conus canariensis | reverse complement strand
TTGCCTTTAGCATCTAAGTCATACAACATATTGTACGCCTTACGAGGAATTCTAAAGTCTTCCATTTGTAACAGTTTCAGCCAGTAGCGGATACATCTGACAGCAGAAGTAATGTAAATTGGAAATCGATTAGTCTCACCGTAAATTAGATCATTTGGAGTCCGTCTATCTACACCAAGAAAACTTTTCAGAGCAAACATTTGAACAGATTCACAATAGATAGCCGCTTTTTCTAGTCCCCATAGCTCAGAGCCGTACTGTACAATCGGTTGAACCTGATAATCAAATAGCTTTATAAATAACATGAATGAAGAATTATTAAGAACATGTAACTTTTTCATGATACAAAGCACAACATGTTTCGCTTTACTTGAAATGTCTTTGCACGCGCCAACAAAACTCAAGCGTGTTGAGAATAATGTTCCTAAATATTTATAAGCATTGACAACTGGCATAGGAGTACCATCGTATACCCACCTTTCCCTTACACTTAATTAACCACCTTTACGAGATACTATGATATTGCTTTTTTCCATGTTGACTTTCAACTGCAATGATCTAGCGGCACGGTGCAAGCTATTCAATTGTGTTTGCAACCCTATAACAGTTTCAGACATCAAAACAACATCGTCGGCCAACAAAAGGATAAATAATTCAAAAGCGTCGAGCGATAATAAAGCACCATGTTTACCATTGTTGATTACATCAAGAGCTAACTCATTAATAAACAAAGAAAATAAGATAGGGCTGCATGCATCTCCCTGCTTGACTCCTCTAGAACAATTAATATAGTCAGTAAGTTTCGCTCCACAACGGACTCTAGTTCTTACTCTATCATACATACTTCTAATACAGCTATGGAGTTTACCTTTAACACCATTTTTTTTTGTCAAAATGGGCCAGAGGAGATTTCTATAAATGGAGTCAAACGCTTTTTCGAAATCTATAAAAGCTACGTATAACTTCCTATTGTTAGAAAACTGCTTCTGCACAAGTGCAATCAATGTAAACATGTGATCAATAGTTGAGTAACCCTTCTTAAAGCCTGCTTGATAATCACCTGTGATATCATTTTCCTCTACCCATTCTTGCAGTCGATTATTAACAATTGTCCCAAAGATTTTACTACTAATATCACTAATAGAGATCCATCTGTAATTGTTGGGGTTATTAACATCGCCCTTTTTAAAAATTGGCAAAATAACTGATTCAGTCCAGTTTTCTGGAAACGTACCTTTATCAAAAAGTATATTAAACAATTTCAGAAAGAACTGCATTACCTGGTCAGAAGCATGTTTAAATAGTTCACCAATAATGCCGTCAGGGCCAGCCGCCTTGCGATTTTTCAATTTTCTACACGCTAATACTACCTCGTCTTGCGTAATTGGTCGATTCATATAACTGTCGTTGTTGACATCAAGTGTTTGGTCAACGTACACGTTACTAACATCAGACTCTAGTAGAGCCTGGAAATGTTGAAACCATGTTTCAATACTGATGTTATTCCTGGGCTGTTTTCTTTTGAAAGAAATCCTCTGAATAGTATCCCAAAATTCCGTTTGACAGTTTATAGATGATACAAGTTTTTGAACTAAAGAACTGTTGAAGTCTTTCTCTTTTCTCTTCAATAAATGTTTATATTCTCGCCTAGCAACTGAGTAAGCATTTTGTCCTCTGTCTTTAAAGTACGACGACTGATACGAAGTAACCTCCTGGTTTTTCTTTTACTAGCATCACATTCTTTATCATACCAGTCACCAGGTACTTTGTTGCTATTAATATGTATACATCTTCTCATGCAGTCTGCACTTTCCTTCATGCCATTATTAAACATGTTTAGCGCATAATTTATATCCACATCTAATAAACTTATAGCAGCATCTAACTTTGTACGAATTCCATCACTACATAATGTACTACGAAACAAACTAGCGTGTTCATCATTCCAGATGAGTTTTTCTATAACACATTTTTCTGTCTGGTTACTGGCATGTACAGTATTTTCTTTAGGAAAAGCAACAGAAAGCGATACAGGTAAATGGTCAGAATCTATGCGTTCTAAAACATTAAGCATACATGAATCATACAAAAGAGCAAAACGTTCTTTAGAAAATATGAAATAATCGACAACACTGGCACCAGTATCAGACATGTATGTATAGCGACCTTCAAGGTCACCTTTACACACGCCATTGAGAATGCACAGATCTACAGCAGTGCACTCGTTCAGTAGCAATTTACCATAATTATTCAATGTACAGTCTTCGGAGTGTCGATTAATACCGAGAGGCCGGCTATGGAAACGCTCATCAAGAACATCGTTCACAGATATGTCTTGTGAAATGTTAGAGGTTCTGCTATTGAGGTCACCATTTAATATAACATAAACATCCCTAGGTAACAACAAATCAACGAGACATTCTTCAAGTAAATTAATACCATTATCAATATCAAAAAATGGGCATAAAAAGGAGAACCTTCTGGAGGTATATAGGAACAA
>CM065735.1:31276160-31278660 GCA_033310375.1 Conus canariensis | reverse complement strand
CTATCTTTTTGAACACAACACACACACACTCTCTCTCTCTCTCTCTCTCTCTCTCTCTCTCTCTCTCTCTCTCTCTCTCTCACACACACACACACACACACACACACACACACACACACACACACACATGACACAAAGTTGACCTGGTAACCTTCTTTCTCACACGGAACAGAAGGAAAAAATGGTTATTGCATGTTCAGAGACTGGCTATTAGCCTAGGAGTAAGGGGAGGGAGGAGACTGGCTATTAGCCTAGGAGTAAGGGGAGGGAGGAGACTGGCTATTAGCCTAGGAGTAAGGGGAGGGAGGAGACTGGCTATTAGCCTAGGAGTAAGGGGAGGTAGGAGACTGGCTATTAGCCTAGGAGTAAGGGGAGGGAGGAGACTGGCTATTAGCCTAGGAGTAAGGGGAGGGAGGAGACTGGCTATTAGCCTAGGAGTAAGGGGAGGGAGGAGACTGGCTATTAGCCTAGGAGTAAGGGGAGGGAGGAGACTGGCTATTAGCCTAGGAGTAAGGGGAGGGAGGAGACTGGCTATTAGCCTAGGAGTAAGGGGAGGGAGGAGAAACAGATATCGGCTGTAAACAACAGCACAGGGCGATAATCCACAGCTTTTAACCCCTTCGCTCCTTCCCGCATCCTTTCCCGAAGAGGCATTTCGATAAAAAAAAAAACAAATAAACAAAACAAAACAAAAACGAAAATACAAGCGAAAAGAGTGAGGGGGGTGGTGGGATGTGTGTAGGACGGGTACACTACAAACATGCGGTTAAAATCGGCTTAACCACAGCTTCTGTGTTGAAACAACGGAAATACATCTCTCACTTTTCTGGAATATCAAACTACGCGTTTGAACAAGATTTTGCACAGTACATGATGTCAAAACATTCCTGAAAATGAATTGAGACAAGAATCCCAAATTAGTCATTCCTAGGTTCATCATTACTGTTATACGTAGCACAATCAAATAGATTCTTTTCTGCAAAAAGAAACAAAGAAAGTGAAAGGAAAGGACAATCTTTGGTTTGTGTTGTCCCGTGTTACATACTTTCAGAATACGATAAATATACATAACTAAAAAAAGAATAGAAGATTTTTTTGTAGCAAATACTGCTTTGGCGTCCAGATTAGAAAGATCTTTAAGAATTACACCAGCTTCCAGACGTTAAGCATTTCAGTTCCGTTCTGCTACGGCATTATGACGTCTAAGTTATTTCTTGTGTAATTAGTAGCCTAATCTGATTACGAACATTGTGCTATTCATCTTGTGTGTTGTATCCCTTTCAAGAAGGATCAGACTGCCTTGTTCCGAATTGTCTCATCTGCCAAATATCATATGAGTTGTCTCATCTGCCAAATATTGCTGTTCTTTTTTGTATGCTGTCCCCTTCTCACGAGGAGAACATGGTGTTTACATAATAAATAATAATGATGAAGATGAACATCATGATAAGCATTGTCAACACATCCCGCATCCACACTGACTGTCTGTCATCCCCTCCATTTTTCTGTCTGCCCATCTCCCCTCTCTCTCTCTCTCTCTCTCTCTCTCTCTCTCTCTCTCTCTCTCTCTCTCTCTCTCTCTCTCGTCAGAAAATATCTACGAAAAAAGTTTAGCATTTAAGAAACGCAAACTATTACAATTTTCACATATTTCCAGCTCATATCAAGACACAGATCAGTACCCCATAAGAGGCAGCCAACAGCCATGGACCTTCACCCCATATCTAGCAGTGCTTCCCCCTTCAACACTTCAGGGGATTCCCTAAACCCAGCCAGAGATGACAACGTCCTGGAGGTCCTTCCAGTGGTTACTGATGCAATAGATGGAGGATGGACTGGAAAAGTCGTCATTTCTGCAGTCATGGGTTTGGAACATTTGGAAATCTGATGACTGTCATTATCCTGCGGACGTTTCGGGCTGGTTCGTCGGCGATGAATCTTTACCTGACAGCCTTGGCTGTGTCAGACTTGACGATGCTATACAGCACGGCCTTACCCATGTGGGCGAGAAAGGTAATCAACTTTGACATGTACGTCACTCATGTGCTGGCGTGTAAGGGGTTTATCTGGATCATGCACAGTTCAGCAGTATGTTCGGCCTGGTTCCTGGTTGTCTTGACAATCCAACGGGCAGTTTCTGTTGTGTGGCCTCATCGTGTGAACATTGTGTGTACTCGAGGTAAAAGTGTCATCATCATCATCACCACTGCAGTGCTACTCTGTATGATTCATGCTCATACATTGTACGGCTACGACATCATCAACTTTGAAGGTGGCACAACCACCAGATGCACATTTGCGTTTCAAAGTTATCAAACATTTTGGCTCAGTGTTTGGGTGAAGGTGGATATAATCGTGGTCTGTGTTGTTCCTGTAATGTTTGTAATTGTCAGCAATGTTGTTTTGGTTTGGAAGCTCGACATTTCAGTGAAGGAAGCAAACCTGAGATTTTCCAGCACAAAAGTAGAACAGAAACAAAGCCGCAGGGATCAAGCCTCTT
>CM065735.1:31266160-31271160 GCA_033310375.1 Conus canariensis | reverse complement strand
CAAGAAATTTGTTCTCGATGGGGATGATCAGTTAAAGGAAGTTAGATAAAGGTTTGGCCGGCCTCTGCAAACAAAGTTAAACTTCCACAATCCTAAAAGTCAAATTTCCCTGGTTGAGGATACAAAGGTAGATAATGTTGACCAAACACCGGTTCCGAAGATAAAATGCGGAAACGCACGTGCTGGTGGCCGTGTGTCATGTTTACTGAGAACAGGTTGTAGATGTGTACCGGCGAATTGTGAAATGCATGCTTGTTCTTCACGTGTTGGAATGATCTGTGACACCAGCCGTGACGAAGCTCGTGAAAATGACAGGGAACAACACAATGGGGAAGAGAGAAGAGAAAATATAACCAATAGAGACATCCCGATGGACGAAAGTCTGAATGAGAGTACGAATGATAGCGAGTATGAAAGTGAACAAAATGTTAGTGAAACACAGGTTAAAAATAAAGTACACTTGTTCTCTTTCCTTCATTGGAACGTAGATGGCCTTCCATCTAAACTGAGTGATCAAAAGTTTTTATCGTATGTTTATAATTTTGATTTCATTTGTCTTGTTGAAACGTTCATGGAGAAAATAGATTCCCATTTGTTCCCCTACCATTCTGTCTTTTGTAAACCTGCGATTAAGCTGACAAGACACGGGAGGAGATCAGGTGGAGTGGTGTGCTTAATTAAAACCGAGTTGATGGCTTATGTATCTGAACTTACATGTGAACATGACAATATTATGTGTTTCTTATTAAATAAAACTTTATTTGGTTTTGAAAATAACATGCTTTATGTGTGTACTTACGTGCCTCCAATAAATTCCCCATATTATACAACAATTGAAATTGAAAACGGCATTGTTTGCCTTGAAGAGGTTATAACAGATAAGATATTATTGTATGACAACGTTGATATCCTTTTGTGTGGGGATTTGAACGGCAGAACAGCCAACATTTTCCCTTTCAGCAATGATCAGTTTGATAGGTTCAGTTTCATGGATAAGAATGACAAAACAGATCTCATAAGATATTCTAAAGACTCGGAATTGAATGCATATGGAAGAATGATTTTGAATTTATGTATTGCTTTTAGATTGTTTATCATGAATGGTGTATGTAATGGTGACCTTGAAGGTCATTACACATACATAACGGAAACAGGGAGTAGCGTGAATGATTATTTCTTAGTTTCTGAAGATCTGTTCGATACTTTTAGAAATTCTTGCCGTTTGCATGTTTCTGATATGATTAATTCTGATCATCAACCATTGGAATTTTATTTTTATGCGAAGAATGATGTGTTACGCAATGACAATGATTGGCGTGATATACCTTTATCTATTAAAAAGATAGTTTGGAATGATGACTTTGCTGAACAGTTTCATAATAGCATGCATTCAAGAAATACAAAAGAAAAACTTAATCAAGCCAGCATATTGATGGGTACTGACATTAATCAGGCATTACATTTATTTAATGAATGCATAAGACAGCAAGCAGTATGTATGGAAAAGAAAATTTATACATGTCAGAAAAGGTCAGAAAAGTGGTATGATGATGAATGTAAAACTTCTAAGCGCAATGTTAGAAAACTTTTAAGAACATGTAGGAAATCATCCAGAAAAAATACAAAGTTGCCGGATACAAAGTTGCCACCAAAGGAGAATTCACCCGAAAAAGAGGCTAGGACAGCTTTTTGCAAAGAAAGAAGGGAATACAAAAAGCTGTTACAGAGAAAGAGACAAGAATATAATAGAATTGTACTTGAACAATTGATTATGTCTGTAAATGACCAGAAAGAATTTTGGCAAAATATGGGTAGAGTTTCTAGTAAGAATAAGTTTCAGCCAAACAAGATCACAGTACAGGAATGGTTTCAACATTTTAAAAGGGTTCTTGAAAAACATGAGACTGATGGCAACAAATATATCTGTACAGGTGCTTCTGATGTTTCAGATAATTTTTCAGATAATGATAACGATGGTCAAGGAAATGGAAATGATGCACATGAGAATGATGATTATGATGATGTCAACTTTCTGAATCGGCCTATTTCTAAAGAAGAAGTCATACTCTCAGTGAGAAATTGAAAAGTAAGAAAGCAGCTGGACCGGATGGTATAATTGGAGAGCTATTAAAAAAATCAGGAGATGATGTAATTGGTTTCTTTGTAAAATATTTCAATGTTCTATTTGACACGGGTCAATATCCTGATTTATGGAAAGAATCTATTATTGTTCCATTGTTTAAAAAAGGCAACATTAACGATCCAAATAATTACAGAGGAATTTCCCTTTCAGACATAAGTAGCAAAATATACAGCTCTATAGTTAATTCAAGATTACAGGAATGGGTTGAGCAGAACAATATTACCGGTGAATTCCAAGCTGGGTTTAAACGAAATTATTCTACAACCGATCACATATTTACACTTTTAGCAATCATTCAAAAGCAATTTTCATGTAATAGAAAACTGTATGTAGCTTTCATTGATTTTGAGAAAGCGTTCGACACAATTTCAAGAAAATTACTGTGGCCTATTTTGTTAAAGAATGGAATTAAAGGTAAAATTTACAGATGTATTAAAAGTATGTATGAGGTTGTTAAAGCTCGAGTTCGTTGTGGTACACAGTACACAGGTTATATCAATTGTACGAACGGTGTGAAACAAGGCGATATTTGTAGTCCTCTTCTGTTTTGTTTATTTATTAACGAACTTGCGCTTGAAATTATGAATAATGGTAAACATGGTGTTAGTCTCAATGTGGATATGATTGAATTGTTTATTCTTTTGTTTGCTGATGACATTATACTATTGTCAGAAACTGTGGTTGGGTTGCAGACGCAACTAAATAATCTTCATAAAGCTGCATGCCAGTTACAACTTAAAGTTAATTTAGAAAAATCTAGCATTATGGTTTTTAGAAAAGGGGGATACCTAGCAAGCACAGAGAGATGGTTTTACGGCAATGTTAAGATGAATGTAGTGAATTCATATCGATACCTAGGTATCTTGTTTTCAACAAGATTGAGTTTTAAGCCTGCATGCCAAGATTTAGCGAACAAAGGGAAACGAGCTGCTATTCGTATTATTTGTAAGTTGAATCAGTTGAATAATAACTCTGTGAAATTATTCTTGAAGCTTTTCGATTCACAGATTCAATCTATGCTTCTATATGGTGCTGAGATTTGGGGTTTAGAAGATGCTTCATCAGTGATAGAAAGTGTTCACTTGTTTGTGTTAAAGAAGTATTTAGGGGTAGGTATCAAAACACCGAATGATCTTGTATATGGTGAATTAAATCGATTCCCCCTGTTTATTAATTCTACTGTCTCTCGCATTAGATACTGGTTGAAATTAACCCGAATGGAGGAGCATAGACTGCCATTCAAAGCATATAAAATGTTATTAAATTTGTCAAATAGAGGAAAAGTCAATTGGGCTTCGAAAGTTCGGGATGTTTTGAATAGTAATGGCTTCTGTTATGTATGGGAAAATCAAGGTGTATGATGTATAAATTCTTTTATAAGAGAGTTCAAACAAAGATTAATCGATTGCAGGTGGCAAAGCTGGAATTGTCATATGGATGATAGTAACAGCTTTATAAACTATAGAAAATTCAAGATGTCTCATGATCTGGAGACATACTTACTTTTGGATTTGAACAGATTTATACGATACACACTAACAAGATTTAGATTTGGGATTTCTAATTTATCAGTGCACAGCTCAAGATATAACAGGGATAGCGAACGTGTCATGAAATGCCCATTGTGTAGATCTGCCACAGATGATGAAATTCACTTTGTTTTTTGTTGCCCTGCTTTCGATGATTTAAGACACAGTTTAATACATCCAAAATATCATAATAATCCTAGTGATTTCAGATTAACATTACTTCTAGCATCACGAAAGACAGAAGTCGTTAAAAATCTTGCTGTATATCTTTACAAAGCCTTTAAGAGAAGGGATATAGCTATATCTTGATTTATCAAATTTGTTGTTGTATGAATTTGAATTTGTTGATTGAGTCTATAAATGTGCGAATGTAATGATTTTCTTTATTGAATTTCCATTATTTTCCTTTGTAAGTTGGAAACTGGTTTTCAGTCTTGTATTTGACCTAGTTCTCATGCTTATAATGGGATGACAGTGTCATTCATATTTGTATCATATATTCATTGTTATTGTTCACACCCCTTCAAATGGGGCTTTGGCCTTTTTGAATAAAATTCTGTTCTGTTCTGTTCTCTCTCTCGCTTGCTCTTCAAGGAGTCTCATCTGTCAACAATTGACCTTCGTATTCATTACTATTTTGCTTTTCTGTTGTTGTTTTATTTTTTCATCGGTTTCCCTTGTACTACGTCCTTTTTCTTTCTTTTTGATCTGTTATCATCTGCATATCAGTTCTAGCTCCAACAGCATTCTGGAAAGAAGACTACGGCTGAATATCTGACTCGGTATCATCTCCAACTGAAACTTCTCTGTGTGTGTGTGTGTGTGTGTGTGTGTGTGTGTGTGTGTGTGTGTGTGTGTGTGTGTGTGTGTGAGTGTGTGTGTGTGTGTGGTGTGTGTGTGTGTGTGTGTGTGTGTGTGTGTGTGTGTGGTGCGTGCGTGCGTGCGTGCGTGTGTGTGTGTGTGTGTGTGTGTGTGTGTGTGTGTGTGTGTGTGTGTGTGTGTGTGTGTGCACTCGCGATCGAGTGTGTGAGGTATCTTTTTTTATTTAAATCGTTCTACCAAAACAGAATTGATATATCGAGAACTAGGAATATATCCTGTTTCAGTTTAAGTATATGCATGAATGCTAAAATTCTGGTCATCATTACTTTCTCCACAAACTAACAAATATTCATCTAGATAGTATAAAGTATTATATGACTTATACAGAAATCATGGTTTCATCTTGGTGGCTGATTAGTATACGGGATATCCTAATAGAAACAGGATTCGACTGTGTTTAGGAGACACAAAAGCTTTCGTCTGTTCACAGTCTCTGTAGAAACGTT
>CM065735.1:31256160-31258660 GCA_033310375.1 Conus canariensis | reverse complement strand
TAGTTTTGAACATTTTCCCATGGATTCCTTCAGCAGGCAGTACATACAACAGCTTTTTTCTGTCAACACTATCAAAGGCTTTAGAAAAGTCCACGAAATGCGAGTAAAAGCGGCCAACTTGTTTGGTCAAGTACTTCTGTACAAGTAATTGCAAGGTAAAGATGTTGTCTATGGTGCTGTAGCCTTTCCATAAACCGGCTTGAGCTTCAGGAATACATTCATGGTGGTCGCAGAAAAGTGACAGTCTCCTGTTGATAATCGAATTGTAAATATTACTGATTACGCTTAGCAAGAAAATGCTTCTGTAGTTGTCTACACATCCGCGACTGCCTTTCTTATGTAAAGGAAAAATAACTGCCTTAGAACAGCCTTCAGGGTAGTCACCACTTTCAAACACCTTATTGAACAAAGTATGTAAAAATCTGACAAGTACGTTTCTTCCCTCGTGGAAAAGATCCGAAGGCAGACCATCCGGGCCGGAAGCTTTACATCTTTTCATTCCTTTAATCGCATCATGTATCTCAGATTCGGAAATTTCATGGTCAAATTCAAAGGTGTTACATTCTTCGCATGTTTCAGACTGATGATTGTAAAGCGTATCAGTGACTTCTTGATTAAAGTTTTTATCAACAACATTAGCTTCTGTTGTCAATAGGGACTTGAAGTAATGAAACCATTTACCAGGTGATATTGAACTGGGTGTGTTTAGGTTTTGTGTTGTCAATGAACGTACTTTTTGCCAAAATGATTTTGAATTTACATCATTACATGCTTCATTCAGGTCATTTAAAATGTTCTGATTATGTCTCTCTTGTTTTGAACAGCAAAGAGACCTAAACGCTTTTTTCAGGTCAAGGTATTCGAGTAAGTCATCACGTTTATTTGTAAATCTGAACTTTTGCAGGTGCCTGTATTTTTCTTGCTTCGCACTTTGACATTCCTGATCCTACCACGGTGGCTGTTCACGTGAAACTGGGGGTTTTGGTTTTGACCTCATTTTTTTTATGCTGCTTTTTGCA
Organism: Conus canariensis; assembly: GCA_033310375.1. NCBI lineage: Eukaryota > Metazoa > Mollusca > Gastropoda > Neogastropoda > Conidae > Conus > Conus canariensis. The sequence continues at coordinate 31,257,641 of CM065735.1, read as the reverse complement.
CGAAGGAAACAAGGAACCCCGAGCCCGTGTTTACATCCTGATTAAGAGCCTCCATGAAATCTGTCAGCCCCTGTACTTGGTTCTCTTGTAAATATTCTGAATAGGACCCTAAATCCTGTTGTCGAATGTAAAATTTTGTCTCGTTTTCCAGTTGTATATCATTCTCAGAAACAAAAGTTACACGACCAATTTTTTTGTCATTTACGTGCAGAACAATAGGGAAATGGTCCGATTCACATCTGTCTGATATATACATATCTGTTCTTCCGTTAACAATAAATAAATCATTCTCTTTTAAAAGTTCGATGAGGCTCAATCCAAAATTGTTTGTAACACTAGCTTTTGATTTTCGTTTTGTTTGTGGACCATCTGACAATAATTCATCAATTTCAACCAGAGGATACGCATGTCTGTTTTCTTCAGTATCATCTATATCTGAAAGGCCCCCAGTGCGAGCATTGAAATCCCCACATAGAAACCAGGGTAAGTCAGGACATTCATGCATGATTTCTTTCATATGATTTGCTAGCTGATCAATTCCACTGGCATTGTCTTCGCCGTAAATAACAGAATGTTCTGGGACAACATAAACAAAGGCAAAAATGACATCAAAGGAGTAATTCAAATCTTTAGATACACATTATCCTCTACCTTTCCCAGCAACTGTTCAACATGTTCATCGATAGTTTTGTGCACAAACACACCCACACCTCCTTTCAAACGATGCGCGCGTGGAGAAAAGAAAATTTTAAAGTCTGGAAAAGCATTTTCAATGTCCTCGCGCTTGCAAAACCATATTTCTGACAGTCCAAAGATCTGGAATTGTTCACAAAAATGTTTAAAGGAATTGTTATTTAATTTGCTCCTCAGGCCTTGAACATTCCACGGCATCGTCTGAAACACACGTGTTCTGTCACTAACGCAATGTCCATGATCACAAAACAAATCACAACCACAATCGGTATCCTCTTCATCGCAATTAGCGAAACAGTCATTACGATCATCGCAGTTTGTGTCACTGACTTCATCGCGTGCATTGTCTAGTTCGTTTGTTGCGCTGTTGTTGTCACTGCCCTTATCTCTGTCATCGTGTGTAAGGTTGGGGTACGAAGCGGAAATCTTCCCTCTCTTTCTGTTGTCGTGTGTGTGTCTGTTTGTTGTGTTGTGTTGTACTGCTCGTAGAAAAACAAACAAACAAACAAACAAAAAAACACAAAAAACCCTTCTTTTTATCCTTTTCACTTTCTCACCTCCCTTTACTTACCTTCCATTTCTGAAAAAAAAAAAAACTCAAATAAGTGAGAGAATGTTTCGTCTCTCTTGTTTTGTTACACGTATGAAAATAAACCTGAGAGTCCAAAGACTTTTAACTCTTTCCTCCTGTCTTTTCAGTTGGTTTTGGTCCCAACATTTTGACAAACCTACGACAGACTACACTGAGTTAGTCCTTTATCTGAACTGAATGCAGGGAATTCTGGTAT
>CM065735.1:31248660-31251160 GCA_033310375.1 Conus canariensis | reverse complement strand
GTTCCTCCTTTTTAGTCTGTCTAATTTTGCGTGGAATTTCTACCTATACTGCTTGACTGGGAGGAAGTTTAGAAGAGAGTTCTTCAGCATTCTTTTCAGTTGTTGTGGTATAAGTCTTCAACCTCGACGTCCAGATCCACCAAGGAAGGAAAGCAGTCTGGAGGTACCACAACTCTTCAGAAGAAGTCTTTGGAAACGGAGAGCAATGATGACTTCTGAAGATGACGAGTCCTTTAAAAATCACTCTCTATGGATTTGAGCTTTTTGTCAATGAAATGGTTAACAACCTAAGACACTGAAAGAATTCAAAATGAATCGAACCGTCAGGATGCGTCGCAAAGAGCCTGCCTTGATCAACGTATAGTTTCTTCTCCATATTAACCAGCAAGTACACAAAATTACCGGCTCTTGCTGCTGAAACTGCAAGATATAGTTTTAAGATGATCTTCAATTACTTAATTTGTTGCAGCATGTGTACGTTCTTAAAGACATGTTAGCAATTAGGAAAGTGTGTTGGTTTTCGAAGGAGAGGAAATTGCTGTCATGAGAAACCTCTCTTACTTCCTTTTGTGCTGTCTTCATCTTCCATGCGACGTAAGAGGCATTATTCACACCCTGGCTCTTCTTTCTGCAGCCCAGACACTGGCAATCCTCCGGGAGCAGCCAAGAAGAGACGCCGCATTGCTGTCTAGTCACTGTGGTGCTGATAAGTGGTCCATCTTACGTAAGACACCACTGGGTAAACCCCCTTCTGACGACAATTGCCTAGTTGTGGAGCCAGCATGAACAAACCTCCCCTTTGGGAGGGGTTTGTAAACTAAAGAAAAAAAAAAACTTGTACCCGAAATGCAAAGGCTGTAGACAGTGTTCACTACTGAGAGTCTTCAACTTGTGGATGAACTATTGGAAGGCTGTCTCAAGTTCAAAAGATATTTCAATCAAATCCACAAGTGCATTTAATTCATCAACCCTACGTAACGCATACATGTCAGTCGCATCAGATGCAGAACAGGCACATAAAGACATTACAGTGACAAGGTTACTTGTACACGTGTATTACAGATGTTGATTAAATAAGAAAAAAAAACTGAAGAAGAATGCCAGTACAAGAAAAATCCATTTTCAGTCTCTATTTTAGCTTTTAATGTCTCCTGTATGGACACATTTTACCTGACATTTCTGTTCCAGGTTTTTTATTTTCCTTGAATGTCTGTGAAGTGTAGGTGTCTTACAAGAGATGAAGTCAGTGAATTACTTCATTTTTTTTAAAACTGGTATTACTGATTTTTTGGCTTGACAGATAAAATGTCGCGGGGCAGGCGCAGGTGTATACTGAACAGGATCAGGTTCTGTCTCACCAGGTAATACTTTTGGTAAAACTGAAGTCGGAGAGAGGAATAGTTCATCTTTGTTGTCTGACTCAAGAGTCAGAGATGACAGAAGGTGGGCCCGAGTGGTTCTAGGTCGTCTTCAGGTCGAAGGACACAGAAGGCCTTTCCTATTGTCCATCTGTTCAGGGTCACATGACATAGACATGGAACGTACAAGTGCAGGTGGCCACGGATTCGTGATGTTGCTTTGTGTTGCTCTGGTCTCGAAAATATTGCATTTGCCAAGTACATGTTTGCAGAGGTAGACATAGTAGTCTATCCGAAGTTTATCGTCAGTCGCCTAGGCTGTCTTTCTTGGCCATGGCTTGTTTGAGCAGATCTTCTGCCTCCTGATGAGCTTCTTCAGATGGTGTTTATGCTGTCAAACCTGGTCCACCAGATTGGTAGTGCCTGTAGTATTGCTTTCCAGAACGTCAATGACCGGTAGGCTTGTATGACGACCAAGCAACAAGAAGTGATGGGCAAACCCCATAGAGGCGTGTGGTGGTGTTGCAGGCCTGGATCTGTTCTGCACTAGCTATCAGGGTTTTTTTTTCCTGAAGGCGCAATATTCCTGGAGGCTGCACACATCCCTGGGATAAAGCGCAAGTAAAACTCTGTCTGGTTGCCATGTACTCTCTCTCAGACATTCAGATTCTATCTCTTCTTTCAAGTCTAAACTTAAAACCCATCTATTTTCTCATAATTAGTCAAAGCTGTGGGGAGAGGGGGGGGGTACAACCTAACTCATAGCCGTCTGAGCCTTTTCAAATGTAGCGTATGTGTATGTTCTCTATTATATGTATTTGTTGTATGATTGAACGTTATAGGATTAAGTTTTTGTAGTGATATTTGAAAAATAAGTGAATGTCACATTGGTAGGATTAGGATTTGTTAGTTATTGTAGTAATAGTATTTGTAGTTGGATGTAAGGTGTATTATTGTATATGAGAAGGGTGAATGTAGTATGACTTTGTAAAGCGCTTAGAGAAATTCGTTTGATTAAGCGCTATATAAGAAACCATTATTATTATTATTATTATTTATTACTTCTTCTCGGACCTTCTATCACTGGAACCAGTCTTGGTTAGGACTTTTAAAACGATGGCATTTTTTTTTAGTTTCTTGCA
>CM065735.1:31236160-31243660 GCA_033310375.1 Conus canariensis | reverse complement strand
GAAAACAAGTGTCAAAAACTACCTGAAAAGACATTTTGCTCAAATATTTTTCTAAAACCAGTATTTAGACCCCCTCCAGATCGCCTACAAACCCCGCAGGGGCATCCATGATACTAGTTTGTCTGTTCTTTACAAAGGTTTCTTCCACTTGAACAACCGAGGTTCTTTTTTTCCCTTTTTTTCATTGATTTCTCTTCTGCTTTCAATACAATACAGCCTCACCTCGCTTAAAAACTGTCTGATTAAACGTTGATCCGAAGTTTACTCTGTGGATTATGAATTTTCTGCATGAATGAATTCTTTTCACTTATGAATGAAGAACTGTCCTCAAAGGAGGGGTCTAGATGCTGATTGCAGAAGAAGTGACGAGGAACAAGTTGTTGTTTTTTTTTTTTCAGAAACGTTCCATGTCAGTGGAAGTCAAAGCTTCAGGGCGGGGGTGATCTATAGTCTTCTGAACAGCACCGACAGAGGATTGTTGTCCAGATACTTGGATCTGAGCATGTGTTGGGAGACAAGTTAAAGATTTGGCAAAGCACGTCACAGAGTTCAGAGGCACACACCCTTCAGCAATCTCCCGCTCATGCTGTCTGGACCTACTGCTTTCCTGGTGTCCCGCTCATATTGTCTGGCCTACTGCTTTCCTGGTGTCCCACTTATATTGTCTGGCCTACTGCTTTCCTGGTGTCCCACTTATATTGTCTGGGCCTACTGCTTTCCTGGTGTCCCGCTTATTACTGTCTGGGCCTACTGCTTTCCTGGTGTCCCACTTATATTGTCTGGGCTTACTGCTTTCCTGGTGTGCCACTTATACTGTCTGGGCCTACTGCTTTCCTGGTGTCCCACTTATATTGTCTGGGCCTACTGCTTTCCTGGTGTGCCACTTATACTGTCTGGGCCTACTGCTTTCCTGGTGTCCCACTTATATTGTCATGGCCTACTGCTTTCCTGGTGTCCCACTTATACTGTCTGGGCCTACTGCTTTCCTGGTGTCCCACTTATATTGTCTGGGCCTACTGCTTTCCTGGTGTCCCACTTATATTGTCTGGGCCTACTGCTTTCCTGGTGTCCCACTTATATTGTCATGGCCTACTGCTTTCCTGGTGTCCCACTTATATTGTCTGGGCCTACTGCTTTCCTGGTGTCCCACTTATATTGTCTGGGCCTACTGCTTTCCTGGTGTCCCACTTATATTGTCTGGGCCTACTGCTTTCCTGGTGTCCCACTTATTGTCTGGCCTACTGCTTCCTGGTGTCCCACTTATATTGTCTGGTACTGTTTCCTGGTGTCCCACTTATATTGTCTGGGCCTACTGCTTTCCTGGTGTCCCACTTATATTGTCTGGGCCTACTGCTTTCCTGGTGTCCCACTTATATTGTCTGGGCCTACTGCTTTCCTGGTGTCCCACTTATATTGTCTGGGCCTACTGCTTTCCTGGTGTCCCACTTATATTGTCTGGGCCTACTGCTTTCCTGGTGTCCCACTTATATTGTCTGGGCCTACTGCTTTCCTGGTGTCCCACTTATACTGTCTGGGCCTACTGCTTTCCTGTGTGCCACTTATATTGTCTGGGCCTACTGCTTTCCTGGTGTCCACTTATATTGTCATGGCCTACTGCTTTCCTGGTGTGCCACTTATATTGTCATGGCCTACTGCTTTCCTGGTGTCCCACTTATATGTCTGGGCCTACTGCTTTCCTGTGTGCCACTTATATTGTCTGGGCCTACTGCTTTCCTGTGTCCCACTTATATTGTCTGGGCCTACTGCTTTCCTGGTGTCCCACTTATACTGTCTGGGCCTACTGCTTTCCTGGTGTGCCACTTATATTGTCATGGCCTACTGCTTTCCTGTGTGCCATTATATTGTCTAGACCTACTGCTTTCCTGGCGTGGCAGGTACTGAGGTTTTAAAGACAGTCAAATCAGTTCAAGATCTTCTGTACTTATTCGTTGTCTCGCGCACACACTCCACTATCACACTGCCTTCCATTATCATACAGGCACACACCACCACCCGATTCCTTTCCCACTTTCTTACACTCTATCCATTCTAAAAGACTTACCAAAACTACCAATAGCAAAACTTATTAATAATCTTTTCAGGTCAGCCATATATCATTAAAATAAGGAAGACAGTCATTCGTAAATTCGCTTTAAACATACATTTTGCCTGGAATTCATCCAAATTGCAGTTTTTACTGCTAGGTCAAGGGTCCGACGTTTGACAAAATTGTATAAGGAAGGAAACTTTTGCTTGTTTTTCTCATAAGTCTCTCCGCACATCTCGTCTCAGTCCTGTGGTTAGCACTCTTTCTTCTGCCTAACTTTTCATTCTTTCACTCATCCACCAGATCATCCAGTAACATTTCCCCCTCAAGCTGCTGGACATATACCCGGTAGATACTTTTCGGTCTTCTGGCGTGTATGGACTGGTCCGCAAGCAATGACACCCGCTTGATGAAACGGAAACTGGAAATGAAACTTATAGGTATGATCCACCTCCATTCTGCTTTTATATGGCGCATTGAGTTCAATCAGAATCATTTTATTGATGAACTGAAGGGACAGCAATTTCCCATCTCCAGTCTCATGCCATTTGTGCTGATGATTTTTGATGGTTTCCCCATCCTGAGAGGTTTGCTGTACACTCCCAAACATCCACGTCATCAAGTAAACCTTGAATGCATGCTGTTGCTGTCACAGCTGTCCCGACTACGATTCGCGTAACCTCCTTCCGTGTGGAAAGTTGTTGCTGGAGCTTCTAGTGGCGTGACGTTTCCTCTGGCATTGCTGACCGCATGTGTGATCGCTTTAAGCACCTGGTTGTGTTTCCATGCGTTCCGTGATTTGCATTGCTTTGCATGAACTCAAGACAAGTTCCAGTGTTTGCTTATCTTGACAGAGTAGCCACGCAGGGTCATCTGATTTGCCCCGTATTTTATTAGATTTGAATCCGAGGGTAGGAGAACATATGCAGATCTGAGGATGAGCCTGATCCTAAGTGGTGTCAAGTGACAGTATTTCTTTCCAATTGAAATGGAGTGGTTCATTGCAGCAGTAATCCACCGCCCCTGTTGTCCTTGCTGGACGTGCTTCTGGAAACCCTTGGAATCCTGTTAATTCTTCTTTATTTCCCTGATCTTGAAGGTTTCATTTGCCACGTCTGTGGGGGCTCTACGCTCAGAGTAGAACCGTATCCTCACAGAAGTCCCAAACAGAGCACTTTGCCTTGATTTTCGTGCTTTTGTTGTTGTTGCTGTTGTTGTTGTTTTGTTTATTAAGCACAAACATGTATATTGTTATCAATGCACTGAATACGAAATCCACCGCAAAGAAAGAGTATTCAGAAAGTAAATAAGATCTGTGTTATTAAATACAGCAATGTACTCTCCCTTTGCCAATGAATGAAGGCATACCACAGTGCTGTCTGCTTTTCGGGCGTTCAGTGAGAACTAGGCCAGCGCCTCAGCCCGCACTATCACTGGTCAAGTCCATTATCGCAAGATGGGGGCTGCACCTTTGTTGTTGTTGTTGTTGTTTTTCTGTGCTACAGCTCACGGGTTGCCAGTGGAGAAGAACGGAAAGGAGACTGTTGAGGTAAGTACACTCAAATTGTCTTTAAGACTTATATATAACAAAATGCTACATGCCGGTAAGTACCGTAAACAGTGGCTTTCCGTGCGTGAGAATTTTGCTGAAAGTGAGAGTTAGCTGAAACTGGCCCTGTGATGGACAACACGTGCCATGCGCGTGGCAGTTGGAATGAAGTAGGCTACACTCGCCAAGGAGTGTGCGTTGCTGTTGGCTTACAGCCAGCTGTGAGCTTAAGGCGCCAACACGTCCATTGTATCTTGAAACTTTCCATTGTCTGCCAGTCTCTGGCTTTGGCCTGTTCTGTCTCACAACCTCGTCTCCCCCCCCCCCCCCCCAACCTCCCCCCTCCCCTTTTACCCAATAATTCCAAAAGGTAGTGAATCTTTCTGGTTTGAATGTGGTCCCAACACCCGCTGATAGTAAGTGAGGTGAAAATTTCAACCTAATGAACTTGAAAAAAAACAATCTTTGGCACTATACCTTTCCCCACAACAAAATACCTGTACATGGATTAAAGTATGGATGACCCTTTGTGTCTGCAACACAAAATGCAGAGTATTGATGAGTCAATTTACAACTGTCTCCGAGTTTACAGGTTTTCGTCAGATTTATAACCTTGTCCAACACTGCTTTGTTGGGTTGATATTGCTTATAATGGAGACCTGATGGAGAAGGGGATGGGGAATCACCAGACGGCACATCCACTGATGATGTGTTTGATTTGATGTTGCCACTGGTCAAGTGACAGGTATACAGGTTTAGCTTTCTCGATGTCAAGTCTTTTCTTTTTCAAATCCATTGGCTAATGATCAGGCATCAGGAGAAGGCTTTGATATGCTCCCATGCCTTTCCCATTCTTCTTTCTGACAAGTCTCAGTTCTCTATCTCTAACCCTTCCTCTCTTCTTCTTGTTGTTGCTTTCCTTTTGACTACAGTTGGATACACGATTATTGCAGGTGGAGAGAACATCAAGAGACAGCAAGACTGTGGACGAAAGAACGAACACAGACAACCAGACTGTCCGCGACAAAGCATCAAAGGATACGAAGACCTTAACGTAACGAGTATCAACAGACAGCCACACTATCACATGGACAGTATGAACAGAAAAGAAGATTGTCACTGAGAGAGATTCAACAAAGAAGAAGGCGGTCACAAAGACTATCAAATGACAAGAAAAGAAAACGGCCACAGAGACAATCAGCAGGTAGGAAGAGAGTAAAGGAGAGAACATCATACGACACCAAGACCGTCACATAGAGAACATCAAATGACACAGATAATGCCAAAAAGAGATCATCAAGCAACAAGAAGACTGTCTCACAGAGATACCCAACTACAGTCTTGTCTATCTGCCTACCTGGCAACCTACCTACTTACTACGAAACTATCTGATTACCTACCTACTTACGTTCATACGTACTTACACACATACATACTTGCTTACATACATACATGCATAGAAACATACATACATACATACATACATACATACATACATACATACATACATACATACATACATACATACATACATACGTATGTACATACACACATACATACGTACGTACATACATACATACACACACATACATACATACATACATACATACATACATACATACATACAAACATTGGCAGCAGAGAGACATGGAGAGACGGGAGGGGGAGAGGCACACTGCAGACAGAAAGAAAGACTGATAAACATAATGACAGAGCGAGACAGGCAGGTGGAAGAATAACACACAAGGTCAAAAAAATTTTTAAAGACCAAGAGAAAAAAAGACAGACAAAGAGAAGAGAAAAACGAATAACGTATATATTTTGATCACTCGATTGATAGCATTTTCTTGTGTGACTGCTTGTATGTCTGTGTCTGTTTTGTGACCGGTTGCTTCCTAACATGGGTTCAAACTACTTTTAACACCGGTTTACTGAGTGTAAGTCGCCTGCGCATGTGAATTAGGTAGACATGTAGGCTGCAATAACACTTTCTTTCCATTCATGTTGCTGTCTAAGCCCTTCCACGCACGGTAATAAATTGAGCACTGAAGACCCTCTTCCAACCATAACTTGCTGACAACTGGAATTTGTATTATCGCAGCGCTTACTGGCTTTCAATGCCCTAGAAAATCCGGTGGTGTGCACATCAAGGCTTGCTCTTTGTATCTCAGCATGACTACCAAATCGGTTTTCAATACATATTAATGTCTCGGATGGTTAACAGTAATCATCAACGAAAAATACAGAGAATACCCAGGAAAGTTTTTTTTTTAAGGACGTATCCTGAAAAAGGTCATTACTCCACATATGCTATTTCCTGGCTGCTTTTATTCTTTGATGGATCTGGCCTTTGAGGTTGAAGACTTAAAACCACAACATTTGGAAAAGACTGTCAAGAAACCTGTTCTAAATTTCCTTCCTGTCAAACAGTATAGGTAAAAGTTCCAGGCAAAATTAGACAAAGTAAAAATTTGGAGCAAGTCGTACAGAAAATAATTAAGTTGCATGGAATTTTGGTCTTTTAAAGCTTTGTCTAAAAAGAACGTATTGTAAGTTATCGTAGGAACTGTAGACAGCATGAAAGCAACAGATACAATGATAACTGTAGCAGTTGTAGAGGACGCTCTTTCCTTGCGGCTTTGTTTTTGTTCTACTTTGCTGCCAGAAAACATCAGTTTTGCCTTCCTCACTGAAATGGCGAGCTTCCATATCAGAACGGCATTACTCAGAGTCACGAAAATGACTGGGAAAACACAGAACAGGAAATTATCCACTTTCACGCAAACACTGACCCAAAGTGTTTGATAACTTTGAAACGCAAATGTGCATCGGGCAGAAGTACCGTTTTCAACCCTGACAATGTCGTGACCGTACAATGAGTGGGTATAAATCAGATAAGCCACCAGTGCAATAGAGATGCTGATGATGACACTTTTACGAACGGTGCATACAATGTTCACACGGTGTGGCCACGCAACAGAAGCTGCCCGCTGGACTGTCAAGGCCACCAGCAGCCAGGATGAACATACCGCTGAACTGTGCATGACCCAGATAAACCCCTTACACACCAACACATGAGTGACGTAGATGTCAAATTTGATTACCTTTCTCGCCCACATGGGTAAGGCCGTGCTGTATAGCATGGCCATGTCTGACACAGCTAAGGCTGTCAGGTACACGTTCATTGCCGACGATCCAGCACGAGACGTCTGCAGTACAATGACAGTCATTATGTTTCCGAATGTACCAAACACCAGGATCATGGAAATGATGATCTTTCCAATCCATCCACCATCCAGTCCATCAATAACCACTGGAAGGACCTCAAAGATTCTGTCGTCTTCGGCTAGATTTGGGGAATCTCCCAAAGAGACATTGATGTTGGAAGCAGTATTGAGCGAAGGGAATAGCTCCATGGCTATTGCCTGTGTTTTATAAATATTTTCTGTCTCGGTCTGTAGTAGAAACAAAGATTTCAGTTTCAGTTTCGTCAAGGAGGTGTCACTGCATGCTGACTAGTCCATAAACGCTACACCACACCTGCTAAGTATTGAGACCACACTGCGCAGGATTTGTAACTGATGGATAAATGAATTTAAGTACTGAGGTGAGAGGACTAAAAACGAGGGTCTCAATCGATATGACTGAGCATTTGTCTGACCTGCGCATTAGCCGAACGCGCTGGTCAGACCTTGAGTGCATACCTAGGTAGGAATGAAAGATAAGTAAATGTGTTTTTCGTCCATGGTAAGATTGTTCCTACATACTGAAAATAGCCGAAGTCAAATTAGTGTCATTGTCAGTCTGACTGACAATTAATTGTAACATTTTATAGTGGTGATTACTGAATAACAAATGTTTCCATCCTTTTAAAGGTCCGTATTCTTTTACGGTTTGTTTCCTT
>CM065735.1:31213660-31228660 GCA_033310375.1 Conus canariensis | reverse complement strand
CCTTGCCCAGTTTAATGATTGTCTACGTAAGGCTGGTGAGAGTATGCTGATGACGCATACTGTGGGTGCGGAAAAATTGCGGATTTGGTTTGACCTTGAGTGTCGGCAAAGTCGTCGACTCCTGAGGCAACGTCTCCGCAAATGTCAATATTCTAACTTTGTGGAAGATAGACTCTTTTACTGTGAAAAAAGAAGACAGTACAAACAACTTTTAGCAGATAAAAGGCGAACGCATCGTGATAGTATCATTAATAATCTTAATAGCTGTTCCAATGACCCACGTAAATTTTGGGACACTATACGTGCTGTGCGTGCAAGAGGAGCTACCGGTGCAAATGTTTCAAAAGAACAGTGGTATGATCATTTTAAGAATGTTTTCAACTCTGTAAATGATGTTGATTCTTACGATTTGTCTGACGAGGTTGTTGGTGAACTAGGGAATTCTGTATTTCTTGATTGTGAATGTATAAATGTACCAATTATTTCTCACGAGATACGCTCAGCTATTGGTGCCTTGAAGTATCACAAAGCAGCTGGGCCTGATGGTCTTATTGGAGAATTTTACAAATGTAGTTGTGAACAGATTTTACCATTTCTCACGAAGCTTTTCAACTATCTTTTTGACAAGGGCTTATTTCCAGATGCTTGGTCATTGTCAATTTTACTACCATTACATAAAAAAGGTGACCCCTCTGTTCCAGATAATTTCAGAGGAATTTCTTTGCTTGACATCAGTAGCAAGCTGTACAGTTACGTTTTAAATAAGCGTATTACTGACTGGATTGAAATGAACAATGTTATTGGTGAGGAACAAGCTGGCTTTAGAACAGATCACAGTACCACTGATAATATTTTTACACTTTTTTCTATGATTCAGAAACAGCTTTTAAGGCACAGAAAATTATATGTTGCTTTTATTGATTTTCGCAAGGCATTTGACTCGGTTTGCAGAGATAAATTGTGGAAAGTATTAGGCAAGCATGGTTTGAATGGTAAAATTTTTCATGCCTTGCAAAGCATGTACAGAGTTGTCAAAGCACGAGTGCGCGCAGGAGCAGATCTAACTGAAGAATTCTTTTGTCCTAAAGGAGTAAAACAAGGTGAAGTGTGCTCCCCTGTATTGTTCTCACTTTTTATTAATGAGCTTACTTGTGATATTACCAAGCACGGTAGACATGGCATTCAGCTTGCCCCAGAACTAACAGAACTATTTATTTTGTTATTTGCAGACGATGTTGTTCTATTTTCTGACACCGTTATTGGTCTACAAACCCAGCTGCACATACTTTGTGAAAGCTCAAAACGTTTGGGCCTTGTTGTGAATCTTGACAAGTCGAATATTGTTGTGTTTCGAAATGGGGGTTTTATTGGTGAAAGCGAAAAGTGGTATTTTAATGGTTGTGAACTGAAAATTGTTAACATGTACAAATACCTAGGTATTCTTATGTCCACCAAACTTTCATTTTCTCATACCATGAAAGACTTAGCTGGGCGTGCCAGCAAGGGTGTTTCAGCAATTATGAAGTTATTGTGGTCTGTTGGCGAATTCTCTCCAAAAGTGTTTTTCAAACTTTTTGACTCGCAAATTCTGCCTATCCTTACTTATGGTTCAGAAATTTGGGGCTTGTCCGGAGTCCAAGACCAAATTGAAAGAGTACATCTCACAGCTTTGAAGCGATTTCTTGGTGTAAGTTATAAGTCTCCAAGACAATTAATTTACGGGGAAACTGGAAGATACCCCCTCTTTGTAGCTACTTACTCCAGATGTATCAAATTTTGGCTGAGATTGACAAGATTAGATAATTCAAGGTACTCAAAAAAGGCCTACAACATGTTGTTGGAGTTGCAGCGTCATAATTATTCTACTTGGGCATGCAGCGTACGCAACATTTTGTTCAAATATGGATTTGGAATCGTTTGGGAGTCGCAAGGTGTCGGAAATGTTAAAGTTTTTATAGCAGAATTTAAACAACGTCTTATTGACTGTTTTAAGCAGGACTGGAGATCTTCGTTATCTTCTCATGATTTTTTTTACGTGTATTCCTTTTTCAAACGCGATGTTATTTGCTCCGAGTATGTATCTTTAATTAAGAATATAACTGTGAGAAAGTCTTTTGCAAGGTTTAGAATAGGGATGTCCCTTTTGAAGTCTCACTTTCTTAAGTTTCAACCTGGACGTAATATTGATTCTCGCTGTCATTTTTGTTGTGACGTTGAAGAGAGTGAAATGCACTTTCTCTTGATATGTCCAATGTATGAAGATATTCGTGCCCGGTTTATTCCGCACAAATTCTGGAGGCAGCCATCTTTTTTTAAATTTATATTGTTGATGTCAAGCACAAACCAAAAACTGATAAAAGAAGTCGCACTTTTTGTTCACAAAGCTCTCTGTATCAGAAACTTGAATTCCTAATGTGTACATTAGTAACTGTGTTTAGTTGCTTCGTTGCCAGTTGTGTCTTAATTGCTTCATTTGTTACATTTTCTGTATGTTTAAATAGATTTGTTTATACTGTTTTACGCTGGCGAATAAGTATGATTTAGCTGTGTTTTTTTTTTTTTTTTTTTTTTTTTTTTTTTGTTTTTTTTTCTTGCGTGCTTGATCATGTGTGACGATCTTTTATGTGTTTTATTGTGATGGGCTGGTGGCCTTTACAATTAAAGAATCATTCATTCATTCATTCATTCTCTCTCTCTCTCTCTCTCTCTCTCTCTCTCTCTCTCATTCGTATATCCTATATTAGTGAGAACCACAAACACACAGACAGAATCACAGATAAGCATATACATGCGCATGTGTTCGACCATGTGTAGCGCCCGCACATGCACATGCACAAGAACGTGCACACGAGCTGTATGTTCAGATAATTGTACATGCACATTAGCGGGCACACAAACAGGCTCCAAATCAATCAGAAAGCAGGTATGTGCTTGTACTCTTATTGATTTCAGATGTATAATGGAGAGCATAAGCGAAAAAGAGACAAAGACGATGGAAGGCGTGGGAGCTGATTGAAAATGCTGGGTGACAGTGACTTGCAACGGTAAGCATGTACACTTAAAGTCGCCATTATTTTGCACCTGTCTCACATACTGTTTCAATATACTACCACCACAACAGGAACTATAGTGTAAGAGAGAGAGAGAGAGAGAGAGAGAGAGAGAGAGAGAGAGAGAGAGGAGAGGAGAGAGAGAGAGAGAGAGAGAGAGAGAGAGAGATACTTTAGTTTTGTTATTCTTTGAAGCATTTAGATTTATTGATCTATCTATCTCTCTACCTATCTATCTATCCATCTCTCTCTCTTTCTCTCTCTCCCTCTCTCTCTCTCTTTATCTAACTATATATATATATATATATATAATGCTGACCAATTAAGTAGTGGGGGAAAACAAGTGCAGGTTAACAATTCTTCCATCATTAGAGTAATGACTTGGCAAAGATTTTTTTTTTAATTGAAGAAAAAAATATATATACATACGTATATGAATGTGTGTGTATGTGTGTGTGTGTGTGTGTGTGTGTGTGTGTGTGTGTGTGTGTGTGTGTGTGTGTGTGTGTAAAACGGTATGATCTGTATAACAATAGAGAATCATATGTAACTGCTGTAAGGTATTGCTAAGATGTGGACCAGTCTGATTCAGATCGGTGGCAAGCAATGCTGGGGTGGGATGGGGTGGAGGGGGGGGGGGGTGAATTCGAAGACTTTGGCCTAATTCACTCAACATGCACTTCAAAGCTGATAATTTAAAGACTGAGTGTGCAACTTGACCTTCAGAATAGAAGGGACAGATCTGAAGGCCTGAGAGAGTACCTGAGGTCTTGGATCTACTGTCAGTCAGTCAGTCAGTCATTCCCCTGACCGCTGGGGTCGTTGGGGGGACGTGATGAGGCAGCCGCCGTTTCTCTCCAGGCTCTTCTGTTGGTAGCTGTCGTGAGGAGATCTGGCATGGTCATTTTAGTCCAGTCCTCTCTACTGTGAGATATACCTATTCACACGATGCGCGGTGATGCTGTTATGATCTTTGTAGAATGTGCACCGGAAGGTCGTGGAATGGAGTTCAATCGTCTGTGCGGAATGTTCAGACCCAGCAGGCTGCACCCCAAAGTTGTTAGGTGTACTATAAAGCCTACAGCAGAAAGACTATAACCGCGACTGAATTTCGTTCACTTTATGGATGTGTTTCTAAGTTCTCGGCTTCAGACGTCAGTCTCACAGTCCTGGTCAAAACTGGGATATAATTTCAAGAAAGAAAGAAAGAGAAAGAAAGAAAGAAAGAAAGAAAGAAAGAAAGGAAGTTCATTATAACTTGAATTTTAGATTAAACTTATCCAAATTCATTAATAATTTCGTTGTTCACTGTCGAACTATTTCTTCAAAATAATTCTTTCGGTGTATAACTTTCACATTTCATGAAGCCAGCAAGTTTGTGAAAAATGTGCCCTGAGAGAAACAAAAAAACTTTTAACTAAATAAATGCAAGGATTTTGAAGAGAATATTATCCAATGTTAGGAACGTGTGTGTAATTCTTATTGTCTACCTGTTTGTTTTCCAAACTCTGCACTCTGATATTTTGATTGAATAATCTAAAAGTTACATTCATATTGAACAGTACAATGCAGTGTCTGACAGATCCTTAAAGGAGGATGTCTTCTTCATAAAACAAATCATTTCACAAAACAGGCAGATTGTTGGTCACCACAATTTATGACAAGCAGGATTGAAAAAAAAATGTGGATTTTGTAAATGCTTACATAAGTGCACACACACACACACACACACACACACACACACACACACACACACACACACACACACACACACAGAGAGAGAGAGAGAGAGAGAGAGAGAGAGAGAGAGAGACATCAGACAGACAGACAGACAGACAGAGACAGAGACAGAATTAGAGAGGCACAGACAGACAGAAAGACAAGCAGACAAACACAGAATTAAAGACCGAGACAGTGGGAAGTGAAGTATATAGGTATAAAGAGACTGGGAATTAGACTAAACGAAAGAACGACAGAAACGGAAAAGGCAGGATAATTAGGGTATATATTTTGATTCTTTGATTGACTGTAAACTCCTCAGTAACACCTCGTTTGTGTGTTTGTCGTTTCGCGTTTGCTTGTTAGCTTGCTTATATCTGGAATATTGTAAGATCCTCTTTCTGAATATAAGGGCCATGCACGTCTGCGTTAGTTAGAGATATGGGCTATGACAGTAACAGCTTCTGATTCGTACACCAAGCACACACTTTCCTTGTTACCAGTATCTTTTTAAGAACTTCCACGTACTGCAAGAAATCCTGAAAACGGAGATCATCCCACAGCCGTAACCTTCAACTCCAGCAACACGAATTACTGTTAAAACAGCTCCTGCTGGTATTCCATGCCGTATGAAGAGAAATGATGTGTACATCAAGGCACACTCGTTATCGCTCAGCATGACAAATAAATCAATTTTGAACGCACACTCGTGTCTTCGATCGGTAAGTTATCATCAATGTTGAGCACAGAAAACAGCTTTTTGCTGTTGTTGTTGTTGTTGACTCAGAAATCATCATTGCTCTCAATTTCAACAGATTTCTTTCGAAGACTTACAGTACCTCCAAGCTGCTTTCCTTCCTTGGTGGAACTGGGCGTTGATGTTGAAGACTTCCAGCAACAACAATTGTAAACTATGTTCAAGAACTCTCTTCTAAATTTCCTTCCTGTTAAACAGTATAGGTAGAAATTCCACGCAAAATTCGCCAAACTGAAAATAAGGAACAAATCGTACAGAAAATAATGAAACTGCCTGGAATGCTCGTCCTTTGAAGCCTGGTCAAAAACGAACGTGCCATAGGTCATCATGGGAACCGTTGTCAGAATGAATGCAACAGATACAGCGATAACTGTCACCGTTGTAGAGGATGCTCTGTCCTTGCGCCTTTGTTTCTGTTCAACGTTTGTGCCAGAAAATGTCAGGCTTGCTTCCTTCACTGAAATGGCGAGCTTCCACACCAGAACAGCATTACCTATGATGACGAACGTGACGGGAATAACACACAGTATGAAAAGATCTACCTTCGTACCAACACTGATCCAGAATGTTTGATAACTTTCGTATGCAAAAGTGCATCTAGCGGATGCATCGTTTTCGAATTTGACGATGTCGTAGCCGTACAGCGTATGCGCATAAAACAAATAGATTACAACTACAATAGTGATGCTGATCATGACATTTTTACCATGGGTACACACAATGTTCACACGGTGTGGCCACGCAACAGAAACTGCCCTTTGGACTGTCAAGGCCACCAGCAGCCAAGATGAACATACCGCTGAACTGTGCATGACCCACATGAATCCCTTACACACGAGCACGTGAGTGACTGACAGGTCAAAGTTCATGAGCTTTCTCATCCACATGAGCAAACCCACGCTGTACAAAACAACCGTGTCTGAAACAGCCAGTGCTCTCAAGTACAGATTCATTGCCGAAGAACCAGCACTGAAAGTTCGCAGTACCGCGACAGTCATCAGATTTCCATATGAGCCAAACACCAGTATCACGGAGAGGGCAATCTTCCCAATCCACCCCCCGTCTATTGCACTAATAACCACAGGAATAACTTCCAGAACGTTGTCATCTTCGGACAGATTTGGAGAATCCCCCAAGGAAACATTGACATTGGAAGCCGTGCTAGCAGAGGCGAAAAGGTCCATGGCTGTTCGCTGTTTCTGTAAGTACTTTTTGTCTTGATCTGTGGTGCAAATGAAAAATAAATGTAAACATCTGTGTGTTGTTTTTTTTCTTACACCGTAACTTTGTTCCTACATACCAAAAGTAGCTAAAGTGAAATTTATATTATACTGAATTTGACTAACTTACTCCAACATCTTAAGTGAGTTTTATTTGTGTTCATTGAACTAGCGAACATTCCCGCCACTTCAGTGTTCCATGTAATCCTTTCTTATGATTTGTTCGTCTGCATGTGTAGTCAATTTGTCATTGTGTTCTACAGGATGTCCATTGAACATAGGTTACAGATACCTGGCTGCTCCAAACACAACTGCTTCAAAACAAAATCTGGCTCTAATCCACTCTCCTGTATCTTACACTTTCGTAGTCAATGAGGCAGCAAACGCCCTGACGATTCCAAGGTGTCTTCATCGAAAGAGACAAGTAATAATAACAGAAAGGAAACTACTTTCTTGAAACACCTTCGGTACCTCAGCTTATACAGTTAATTAACGGACATCGATAATTCGGATTCATTTTTAAAGGGGGTGGCGAACAACTGATACACCATGCTGTCACAAAATTACTAAATTCGAAGAAAAGTTATTCAAAATATCTGTCTACCAAGCGTTTTTGTCTCTTTTCATTGTCACAGTGATCCACGCATCGAATCAACTTGTGCAACGGCGAGAGAGCCTTTCTCTTGATTACTAAATCACTTTTCAAGATAGACTAGCAAAATTCTCAACTGTCTCTGCTAATTTTTCTTCATAGACTGTTTAGCGGTCTGCCTGCTTCTAGCGAAAATATACTCAGAGGCATAAAAAACGCGAAAAAATAGAGACAGTGCACGATTGTTCACATTGTGAACAGGACGTAAGCAATGTCGCTGTCACGTGCAACATTAGCAGTACGTGGTGTCTTGGCCGGTTGTAACCTCGTAACAGTGGGTGAATGTTGCCGGGTCAGCGTTTTTGGCACGAGGAGTGCATTTGCCATGTGGACTACCTACGCCACGTGCATCAATGTGAATTGCAACTCAATGTGGCCCCGATTGTGGGGCTATAAATTTCCAAACCCCAAAAAGTTCAAATTATCCCTTCCAGCGGCGCCAACATAATGCCGAGACTTTCTCGTCAAGATCGTTGCATAGCAATGGGGCAACTGCAGGCCGGGGTTCCAATGAGGCAGGTCGCTATCGCATTCGGAGTCCACATTTCCACCGTCTATCGCCTTCTGGACCGCTTTCAAGCAAGAAACACCACTGATGACAGACCGAGGAGCGGCAGACCGAGGGTCACCACAGCAGCCCAAGACCGCCATCTTCTGCGTCAGCATCGACGGGAGCCTTACCAAACCGCTGCCAACACAGCCAGGAACACCGTCAGCAACCATGGCAGGCCAATCAGCAGCAGAACCGTGCGTCGCCGACTGAACACAGTTGGTCTCCAATGCAGGCGTCCAGCCCGGCGACCTATCCTGACACTCCAGCATCGCCAGAACCGTATGCAGTGGGCACAGATCCACGTGCATTGGCGCCATCGGGACTGGGGCCGAGTCCTCTTCGGTGATAAAAGCCGGTTCTGCGTCGACCCAGGCGATGGCTGCATCCGGATCTGGAGAAGAGCGGGGGAACACTTCACGCATGCCAACATCACCGAAAGGGACCCATGGGGTGGTGAAAGCATCATGATCTGGGGGGTTATCGGCATGAATCACCGTATTGGGCCAGTCATCTTCCAGAATGTGGGTCCAGGATGTGGTAACGGGGTCAGTGCTGTTCATTACATCGACCAAGTCCTGAGGCCCCACATCCTTCCGCATTTCCAGCGGCATCCACAGAACCTGTTTCAGCAGGACAACGCAAGGCCGCACACTGCCCGTGCTACGCAGAACTTCCTGAGGCAGAACAACATCAATCTGCTGCCTCACCCAGCCCGTTCTCCCGACCTTATCCCAATAGAGCATTTCTGGGATGCCCTTCAGAGGCAGTTGAACCAGCTCAACCCCAGACCCCAGACAGCAGCTCAGCTTGCTGTCGCTGTGGGCCAGGTGTGGTGGCAAGTCCCCCAGAGGCAGACCAACACTCTAGTGCGCTCGATGCACCGCAGGTGCACAGCTGTGATCAATGCTCGAGGTGGTCACACCAGATACTGACATTCTGCTGTTAACACAGGGTCAAGGTCAAGTTCATGTGACCTTATTTTCTACCAGAATGAACTTTGAAAGGACACTTTTGCGGTGTTTGATTGCTTTTTCTCGCTTTCTATTACCAGTTCAAAGGAATCGTTGGCCAAATTACATCAAAATTTCTATACAGTTTATTTTCGCGTTTTTTAAGCCTCTGAGTATATTTGTCTCACATGTACCATTTCATTACTTTCCCAGAACTCATGAGAACGCTGCCTGACGCAAGCAACGTGTTCTAGCTAACACTCTGTGCTAGAAGGTCCAGCATATTCTAAAATGACAACAAAGACCTCGGCTGTGCAGTTTCGTGAGCGCTACCACGCAGACCCTCCATGGACTTCTGTACTGATACCAGCCACCGACAGGGACTGCGTGCTACAGCAGGCAGGAGATTTAATAGAGGCGGGGCTGAAGCACCCCTTTAAATAAAGCCACTTTTTTCGTCAAGTTGCAAAGTGAGACGACTGCAGGCGGAAATCTAAACAAATCTTAAATAAATGTTAGCGAACCGCCAAAAAATCGTGGACAAACGAATCACAAGACAAAACACTTGTCTTGTTTTGTCTTGTGATTCGTTTGTCCACGGTTTTGTGTGTGTGTGTGTGTGTGTGTGTGTGTGGTGTGTGTGTGTGTGTGTGTGTGTGTGTGTGTGTGTTTGGTTTTTTTGTGTGTTTGTTTTTTGTTTTTTTTTGTTTGTTTGTTTGTTTGTTGTTGTTGTTGTTGTTGTTTTTTTGGGGGGTGTATTCTTTATCAAACGTTTGACAAATTAACATTGAAAGTAGAGGGAGATCAAGGATCATCAGCAGAAAATTTTGTTAATATTCCTTCTGCGGTTTTTTGTTTCTTTGTTTCTTTGTTTACTTTTATATGACTTAAAACAAAGTATCCAAACTTGAAAAGCAACGTGCATCAGTTAAGAAATCGAATTTTTGCGGGTCCGATAACTTGTTTAACTTTTCGCCTGTGTACTTAATCAAAAGGTTTTCCGACAAACTACGAAAACACAAACCCAGATGTCTCCAAAGGCGATTCGAACAAGACCGCCCAAGATGAACTATGCCTGCTACTGAAGTACGTGCCTTGCGAACGCTTTAACTGCACGAAGGGCACGAGCAGGGCGGACAGAGCAATGGCTCAAGTCTATCAGTAAATGTCACCGGTCCCTACACCGAACAAACCAATCAGCAGAATGCAGTAATCCAAGACAGCAGAAGAAATGGGGTGAACAGTTGCTCAGTGCAGTGCTCCAAAGACGAAGTTAGAAGAAAAAGAAAAAAGAAAATGCCATAAAAATATATTACATTATTATTGAATGTTTCATATAAGGTGTGGAAAGTTTTAAGACATTTTGCACGTGATATGTTTTGCGCACTCCGCCTAGTGTTATTTTGTGAAAAGTCCCGAGTCGATGTTTGGGACATGTGCTAAATCCTATCCAATATCATCATCATCATCATCATCATCATCATTTTAATTACATTATCATTGTTATGATCATCATAATCAGCATCAGCATTAACATCATCAGTACTACTACTACTATCATTACTGCTACTACTACTATTACTGACGCTGTTGCTGCTGCCGCCACCGTTGCTACAGCTGCTGCTGCTGTTGCTGCTGCTCTACTACTACTACTACTGCTGTTGCTGTTGCTGCTACTGCTGCTGCTGCTTATACTGCTGCTGTTACAAATATTGCTGCTGCTGCTGTTATATTCTGGATCCTATTATCACTGAACACTACTCAAGTGACTGAGCAGTAGGGCAATATATGTCTTTTGTATGGTTGCCTAACGACAGTCTGACACAGTATGCTCCCAGCGGACTGCCTGTGCTAGGGTTGCAGCAAGACGTTCTGTGTGTGGCTGTGCATGGACAGGCTGAAGTGAGCGTCATGGATTCAATGCTTCAAATATGATGGAATGGAAAAAAAAATCTGATGAAAACTACATTATAAAAGTCGAAGTCAACTGACGTGCAATGACGGTGGAAGTCAACAGACGCGCAATGATGGTGGAAGTCAACAGACACGCAATGATGGTGGAAGTCAACTGACGCGGAATGACAGTGGAAGTCAACTGACGCGCAATGGTGGTGAAAGTCAACTGACGCGGAATGACAGTGGAAGTCAACTGACGCGCAATGACAGTGGAAGTCAACAGACGCGCAATGACAGTGGAAGTCAACTGACGCGCAATGACAGTGGAAGTCAACTGACGCGCAATGACGGTGGAAGTCAACAGTGGCGCAATGACCGTGGAAGTCAACTGACGCGCAATGATGATGGAAGTCAACAATGGCACAATGACAGTGGAAGTCAACTGACGTGCAATGACAGTGGAAGTCAACAGACGCGCAATGATGGTGGAAGTCAACAATGGCACAATAACAATGGAAGTCAACAGCCGCGCAATGACAATGGAAGTCAACAGACGCGCAATGACAATGGAAGTCAACAGACGCACAATGACAATGGAAGTCAACAGACGCACAATGACAGTGAAAGTCAACAATGGCACAATGACAACGGAAGTCAACAGACGCACAATCACAATGGAAGTCAACAGACGCGCAATGACAATGGAAGTCAACAGACGCACAATGACAATGGAAGTCAACAGACGCGCAATGACAATGGAAGTCAACAGACGCACAATGACAGTGGAAGTCAACTGACGGGCAATGATGGTGGAAGTCAACAGTGCGCAATGACAGTGAATGTCAACAGTGGCACAATAACAGTGGAAGTCAACGATGGCGCAATGACAATGGAAGTCAACAATGGCGCAATGACAATGGAAGTCAACAGACGCGCAATGACAATGGAAGTCAACAGACGCACAATGACAATGGAAGTCAACAGACGCACAATGACAGTGAAAGTCAACAATGGCACAATGACAATGGAAGTCAACAGACGCACAATGACAATGGAAGTCAACAGACGCGCAATGACAATGGAAGTGAACAGACGCACAATGAAAATGGAAGTCAACAGACGCGCAATGACAATGGAAGTCAACAGACGCACAATGACAGTGGAAGTCAACTGACGGGCAATGATGGTGGAAGTCAACAGTGCGCAATGACAGTGAAAGTCAACAGTGGCACAATGACAGTGGAAGTCAACGATGGCGCAATGACAATGGAAGTCAACAATGGCGCAATGACAATGGAAGTCAGCAGACGCGCAATGACAGTGGAAGTCAACTGACGCGCAATGATGGTGGAAGTCAACTGAAGTGCAATGACAGTAGAAGATAACTGACGCGCAATGACAGTGGAAGTCAACAATGGCGAAATCACAATGGAAGTCAACAATGGCGCAATGACAGTGGAAGTCAACAGACGCGCAATGACAGTAGAAGTCAACAGACGCGCAATGACATTGGAGGTCAACAGACGCACAATGACAGTGGAAGTTAACAGACACGCAATGACAATGGAAGTCAACTGACGCGCAATGACAGTGGAAGTCAACAGTGGCGCAATGCCAGTGGAAGTCAACAGTGGAGCAATGACAGTGGAAGTCAACAGTGGCGCAATGACAGTGGAAATCAACAGTGGAGTAATGACAGTGGAAGTCAAGTGATGCGCAATGACAGTGAAAGTCAAGTGACGCGCAATGACAGTGGAAGTCAACAATGGCGCAATGCCAGTGGAAATCAACTATGGCGCAATGACAGTTGAAGTCAACAGACGCGCAATGACAGTGGAAGTCAACAATGGCGCAATGACAGTGGAAGTCAACAGACGCGCAATGACAGTGGAAGTCAACAGACGCGCAATGACAGTCGAAGTGAGCTGACGCGCCAATGACAGTGGAAGTCAACTGATGCGCAATGACAGTGGAAGTCAAGAGACGTCCAATGGCAGTGGAAGTCAACAGATGCGCATTGACAGTGGAAGTAAACTGACGTGCAATGACAGTGGAAGTCAACAGACGAGCCAATGACAGTCGAAGTCAACAGACGCGCAATGACAGTGGAAGTCAACAGACGCGCAATGATAGTGGAAGTTAACAGACGCGCAATGACAATGGAAGTCAACAGTAGCGCAATGACAGTGGAGGTTACCAGTGGAGAAATGACAGTGGAAGTCAACAGTGGAGCAATGACAGTGGAAGTCAAGTGAAGCGCAATGACAGTTGAAGTCAACAGACGCGCAATGACAGTTCAAGTCAACTGATGAACAATGACAGTGGAAGTCAACAGACGCGCAATGACAGGGAAGTCAACAGACGCGCAATGACAGTGGAAGTCAACTGACGCGCAATGACAGTGGAAGTTAACAGACGCGCAATGACAGTGGAAGTGAACTAATGCGCAGTGACAGTGGAAGTCAACTGACGTGCATTGACAATGGAAGTCAACAGACACGCAATGACAGTGGAAGTCAACAGACGCGCCAATGACAGTGGAAGTAAACAAACGCGAAATGACAGTGGAAATCAACTAACGCGTAATGACAGTGGAAGTCAACAGCCGCGCAATGACAGTGGAAGTCAAAAGACGTGCAATGACAGTGGAAGTCAACTGACGGGAAATGATAGTGGATGTCAACAGACGCGCAATAATGGTGGAAGTCAACAGTGGCGCAATGACAGTGAATGTCAACAGTGGCACAATGAGTGGGGAAGTGAACAATGGCGCAATAGCAGTCGAAGTCAACAGTAGCGCAATGACAGTGGAAGTTAACAGTGGAGCAATGACAGTGGAAGTCAACAGTGGAGCAATGACAGTGGAAGTCAAGTGATGCGCAATGACAGTGGGAGTCAAGTGAAGCGCAATGATAGTTGAAGTCAATAGACGCACAATGACAGTGGAAGTCAAGGGACGCGCAATGACAATGGAAGTCAACAGACGCACAATGACAGTGGAAGTCAACAGACGCGCAATGACAGTGGAAGTGAGCTGACGCGCCAATGTCAGTGGAAGTAAACTGGTGCGCAATGACAGTAGAAGTCAACAATGGCGCAATGAAAATGGAAGTCAACAGACTCGCAATGACAGTGGAAGTCAACAGACGTGCAATGACAGTGGAAGTCAACTGACGTGCAATGACAGTGGAAGTCAACAGACGCGCCAATGACAGTTGAAGTCAAAAGACGCGCCAATGACAATGGAAGTCAACAATGGCGCAATCACAATGGAAGTCAACAATGGCGCAATGACAGGGAAGTCCTCAGTGCCAATGACAGTGGAAAAAAAACAGACGCGCAATGACAGTGGAGGTCAACAACGCGCAATGA
Organism: Conus canariensis; assembly: GCA_033310375.1. NCBI lineage: Eukaryota > Metazoa > Mollusca > Gastropoda > Neogastropoda > Conidae > Conus > Conus canariensis. The sequence continues at coordinate 31,214,491 of CM065735.1, read as the reverse complement.
CTGGAAGTTTAGACCCAATGAAAAATGGAAGTCAACTGAGCGCAATGACAGTGGAAGTCCAAAAGTGGGGCCCAAAGCCAATTTTTAAATTAAAAATGGGGAATGACAGTGGAAAATCAAACAGGGAAAAAGGGGGGCAATGACAGGGGAAGTCCCAAAAGTGGAAATAAAGACAGTGGAAGTTAAAAAATGCGCATGACAGTGGAAGCAAGTGACGCCCCAACGCAAATGGAAGTCAACCCAAAGGCGAAAACCAGTGGAAAAACCAAAAAAAGGTGCAATGACAGTTTTAATTTAAAAGACGCGCAATTACAGGGAAGTCCAAAAATGGCCCCAATGACAGTGGGAAATCAACAGACCGCAATGACGTGGGAATCAACAGAGTGCAATACAGGGGAAATGAGCTGACGCCCAATGACAGGGAAGTCAACTGAAGCGCAATGAAGGGAAGTCAACAAAAGCCAATAAAAGGGAAAATCAAAAGTGGGGAATACATGGGAAGTCAACAGGCCAATGACAGTGGAAGTCAACAAGGGCAATACAATGGAAGTCAACAAGGGGCCCAAAGACAATGGAATAAAAAGGGAAGCGCCCCAAAGACCTTTGGGAAATCAACGAAGCCAATGACAGTGGGAAAATAACGACGCGCCAAAAGACAGTGGAATCAACAATTGGCAATCCAATGGAAATCAACAAGGCGCAATGACAGGGAAGTCAACAGACGCGCAAAGAAAGTGGGGAAAACAACAGACCCACAATGACAGTGGAATTAACCGACCGCAATGGGGCAAGGAAGTAACGGGCGCCAATGCAATGGGAAAAAGGGGGCCT
>CM065735.1:31167620-31213560 GCA_033310375.1 Conus canariensis | reverse complement strand
GCGCCCCAATCAGATGGAAGCAATGATGCGCAAAAAAAGGGGGAAAAGAAACAGGGCGCAATCATAGGGGGTTTCACCCCACCCGAAAAAATGCGGGGGAAGTAATGTCCCACAATGCCCCAGTAAAAAAGTAAAAAAAAACGAATAAGGTGGAAGAAACCCGTGGAAAAAAGCCCCTGTTTTCCCAACAGGGGAAATGAAGTGGGCAAATAGGCCCCCCAAGCCCAAAAGGAAGTCCCCCGGGGGTTCCCCCAAAGCAACCCGAAGCCCCAAAAATGGCCCCCAATACGTAAAGTAAACCCGCGCCCCAAGGGGGGGAAGCCCAAAATGGGCAATCCCCAATGGAATTTCCCCCAGGTGAAAGACTTTTGGAAGCCCCCCCACGCGCAATGCCCGGGGGAAAAGAAAACAGACTGCTTTGACAGTGTTAGTCAACAGAGGCAATGCCCAAGAGGGCCCCTGACGGGGCCAATGACAGCGAAGTAAACCCCCTCCCCGGGGAAAAGTCAACTAACGCCCCAAGGCCGTGGAAAAGCCCGTGACCCCCCCATGACGTGGAAGAAAAACCAGCCCGCCCCCAATCCCCCGTGAGTAAAAGGACCGCAAAAAGTGGAAGCCCAAAAAACGAAAAATAATGGTGGAAGTAAACTGGCCCCCCAATGCCAGGAACCCCCCAACTGAAGCGAAAATGCCCGGCGGTCAAACCCGTCCCAAAAAATGGTGGAAGTAAAAATGGAAAAAGGGCCCGGGGGAAAAGTAAACCCCAGACACGCAATCCCCAAGGAAGCCCAACACCCGCCCCAACCCCTGGAAGTAAACAGACCCCCCAAGAAATGGCCCCCCAAACCCCCCCCGCGGCAGTGGAAACCCCTCCCCGGGAATCCCCTTGACAGTGTGCTCCCGTCCCCCTGCCCGGGGAAAAGCAATGATCCCGAAAAGATGAAAGTTCCCCAGCAAAAAATAAACCAATGGAAGCCCAACCCGGACCCCAAAATGGCGGGGAAAAGGCCCAATTGGGCCCCCTCCCCGGGGGAAAAGCCCAACATCGTGAAAAGTAGGGGAAATTTTTAAAAACACCCGCCCCATGGGGGTGGAAGAAAAAAAAACCCCGCATCCCCAAGGGAAGTCCCCAGACCCCCCTGACAGTGGAATTTTCAACATCCACCAATGCCGGGAAGCCCCAACGCCGGCAATGGGGGGGGGAAGGGTTAAAGAGGGCAAGGAAGGGAAACCCCAAAAAGGTGAATCCCGGGGAAAAGAACGGGTGGGCCCTCCCAGTGGAAGTCCAGGGGGCAATGCCCGGGAAAATTTAAACCCAGTGGACCCCGTGAAAGGGGGAAGTAACCCGTGGAAAAAATCCCTTTGGGCAAAAAGGGCCCCCAAGTAAAGGGAAAAAGTAAAAATTTCGCCCCCAATTTGAAATGAAAAAACCGACACCCCCATCCCAGGGAACCCAAAAAAGGCGTTACTTTGGGAAGTTCCCCGGGACGGGGAATGACAGTGGAAGTAAACAGTGCGCTTTTGAAAATGAAAAAAAATCCCGCGCAATGCCAGGGGGGAAGTAACAGTGGGGGAATGCCAGTGGAAGTAAACCCAGGGGGGAAATCCCCGGGGGAAGCCCAAGGTGTGCAATGGAGTGGAGTAAATTTGGGACGCGGGGGCCCGGTGGAGTAAGTTGGCGAAAACCCCCGTGGAAGCCCCAACTTGGGGCAATGCTTTGAAGACAACAGGGGGAAATGCCCGGGGAAGTAAACAATGGGCCCCTTGGGACGTGGAAGTCCCCCGACGTGAAATGACGGGGGGAAGCCCCAACGGGGGCCCCCCAAGCGGGGGAAAATGCCCTGACGCGCCAATGCCCAGTGGAAGTCAAATGCCAAAAAGGGGACGGGCAAGTCCCCGGACACCCCCAATGCCCAATGGAAGTAAAGAGCCCCCCCCCGTGCAGAAAAAGGGCCCAACAGCCCGCCCCAAAGGACAGTGGAAGTAAACCCGACGTGCAACGCCCCAATGGCAGCCCAAAGACCCCCCAAAATTCCCGGGAAAGCCAACAGACGACCCCAATTTGCCGTGGAAGAAAAACGACGTGCAAAAACGGGATGTGAACAGACGCCCCAAATAAAGGGGGAAGTAAAAAAGGGCGCAATGTTTTTGGAGCCAATAGAAACCCAACGACAGTGGAAGCCCAACAGACCCCCGAAAATAACCCAGTGGAAGCCCAACCCCCGCCCCCAAATGCCCCGGGGGTTTCAACCCGCGGCCTAACAGGGGAAAAGTCAACAGACGCCCCAATGACAGGCCCCCAGTCAACCATGGGCTTTGAAAAGGGAAGGGGGTCCCCCCCACCCGGCCCCCAAATGGTGGATTTAAAGAGAGGCGCAATGCCCGGGAAAAAGTCAACAGGGCCCCCCAGACGGGGAATTTAAACCCCAAAGGCCCCCAATCCCAAGGAAGTAAAAAGGGGGCCCCCAAAGCCTGGAAGTCAACAGTAAAAATGCCCGTGAAATTTCAACTGACGAAAAATGAGGTGGAAGTCCCCCCGACCCCCCAAAAGCCCGGGGAAAAGGTAATGCGCCCCCAAGACCCGGGAAGTCAAAAATGGCGAAAAACAAAAAAAAGTCAACAAGGCCCCCAAGGGGACAGGGAAGCCCCCCCGGCGAATGAAGGGGAAAAAAACCCCCAGGGCAGGGGACGTGGATTTTCCAACCCGCGCCCCCATCCCGGGGCCCGAAAAACAGCCCCCGAAAATGCCCGGGGGAAGTAAAACTGACGCGAAAATGACACTGGAAGCCCCCCCGTGGCACAATGCCAGTGAAGTCAACGGGGGGGTGTAATGCCCCGGGGAAAAAAATGATGCCCAATGACATGGTGTCAAGGACCCCCCAAATGCCCCGGGAAGTCAAGGAAGCGCATGGCCCAAGTGGAAGCCCAACACCCCGCCCCCATGAAAAGGGGAAAAGCCCCAAAGGACGCGCGAAGGGCCCCGTGGAAAAAACCCCCGACGCGTTAATGCCCAGGGAAATAAACATTTGGGCCCAAACCCGTGGAAGTCCCCCTGGCCCCATTCCCGGGGGAAACCCCCCCATTTTACCCCCCAAGTTTGGAAAAAAACCCGAGGAAATGAAAAGGGGAAGCCCCAATTCCCCGCCCCCTCCCAGTGGGCCCAATTTTCCCGCGCAATGCCCAATGGAAGCCCCCCCCACCCCCGAATCCCCGGGGTTAAACTTTTGCCCCAAGCCCGGGAAAAGCCCCCTACGCGAAATTTGGGGGGAAGTTCCCGGGCCCCAAAATGACCGTGTGAAAAAAAGTGGAAAAAGGCGGGGGAAAAGAAAACCCCAGGGCCCCTTCCCCCGGGGGAAAAGTCAACAATTGCCCCCCAGCCGGGGAAAGCCCAACAGGGGGCCCCCAAGGGCCCCGTGGAGTCACTGTGCTCATTGTGGGGGAAGCCCCTAAAGAAAAAGGAGGGTGGAAGGAAACCCCGACGCGAAAAGCGTGGAAGTCAAAGCCCGTTTGGGTGGAAGGCAAGAGGGCCCCCAATGACGGGAGCCCAACTGACTGAAATGCCCAAAAAGGTAATGACGCCCCAATGATGGGGGAAATCAACAAGGGGCCCCCAATCCCCAGGGAATTTCCCCAGGGCCCCCCAAGGCCCAGGGGGGGAAAAAAGGGCCCCCGCAATCCCCGGGGAAAAGACAACGCGTCCCCTGCCCCGGGGAAACCCCCCCAGAGGGCCCCAAAGCCCAGGGAAGTCAACAGCCCCCCAAAATAAAAATGGAAGGCAATGAAAAAACCCCGCCCGTGGAAGCAACGTCGCGCGTGCCGGGGAAATTTAAAACCAGTGGCGAAAAGCCCGTGGAAGCCCAACGGGCCCAGAAATTTACGGGAGCCCCAAACCCGGGGAGCGTGAAAGGGAAAAGCCCCGGGGAAACAAAAAAACCGTGAAGTAAAGTGATGCGCAATGACAGTGGAAGCCCCAAGGGGCCGCCCCCAATTACAGTGGAAGAACATTGGCAAATCCCCTTGGGGGGAACTTGGGCAATGCCCCGTGGAACCCAACCCAAAACCCCAATCACAAAGGAAAAGCAACAATGGGCAACCCAATGGAAGCCCAACGACGCAGAACTACAGAGGAGAAACCCCAGACGCCCCCCCCTACTGGGAGCCCCAACGAGCCCCCAAAAAGTGGAAATTTAAAAAACAGAGGGCCCCAATAAAAATGAAAAAAACCCTACCCGAAATCCCGGGGAAAAGTAAACCCGGGCGCAATGCCAGTGGAAGTAAACCCAGGGGAAATTGCCCGTGGAATTTAAACCCCTTTGGCCCCAATAAAAAAGAGTAAATAGGGAGCAGTCCCCGTGGAAGTAACGACGGGGGAAAGGGGAACAGGGGGAAGAAAAAGACGCGAAAGAAAAATGGAGGTCAACGACGCCCCCAAAGACGGGGGAAGAAACCCGGGCCCCCTCCCAATGGGTCACTCCCCGGCGAAATACCAGGGGGAGCCCAACCCGGGCGCAAGGGCCCGGGGGGAAACCAAAAAAGGGGCGCATGCCCGTGGAAGTCCCAGTGGAAAAAAGGGACAGGGGAAAAGTAACCCTATTGAAGAATGACAGTGGAAGTAAAAGGTGATTAAAAATGACGGGGGAAAAAAAGAGACGGGGCCCCCAGGGAAAGGAACTGGGGCAATGACAGTTAAAATCCCCCATTGGCGAAAGAAGTGGAAGCAAAAAGGGGCCCCCTCCCCGCCCCAAAAAAAACCCCCAGACTGCAATGACAGGGGAAGTCAACGGAAGTAAAGGGCCCGTGGAAGGGCTGACGTGGGGAATCCCCGTGGAAGCCCAACTGACGGCAATGACAGGGAAGAAAACCCGGGGCCCCAAGGGCCCGGGGGAAATTTCCCCCGACGGCAATGAAGGAATTTTAAACCCCAGCGCGAAATTTTTTTTTTTGGAAGTCAACGAGGCCCCAAGGACAGGGAAGTAAACCCCCGAGCAATGACGGGGAAAACCCCAGACGCCCCCCGGGCCCGGGAAAAAAACCACCCGCCCCCCAATGACGGGGGAAAAGTCAACGTGGGAAAAACCCGGGGAAAAGTCCCCCCCGGGAGCGCAAGCCCGTAAAAAAAACCCCCCGCCCCCATGACAGGGAAAAGCCCAACAGCCCCCCCATCCCCGGGGGGAAAAAAACCCCCGCGCGAATGACAGTGGAAGTAAAACCCCCGCGCCAAGCCGTAAAAATTCAAAAAACCTTCCCCAATGACGGGGAAATTTTTGGCGCAATGACAGTGGAAGAAAAAACAAATGGGCCCCAGCCCCCGGGGGAAGTAAACCCGACGTGCAATGCCCGGGGAACCCCACAAGTCCCCCCCTAAAATGGAAAAAAACCGGGGGCCCCCCAAATCCCCAAAATTTAAACCCCAGGGGGGCCCCCAAAAGGCCCAGGGAAGCCCCCAAAAGGGGCCCATAAAAATGGACCCCCCTTTTGCGCAATGAAAATGGAAGCCCCAAGAGGTCCCCTGCCCGTGGGGGGGTAACCCGCCCCAATGTGGTGGAACCCCCCTGATGCCCCCAAGCAGGGTGGTAAATGGAAAAATAAATTTTTGGGAAAACCCCCCGCACCCCTGAGGGGAAAATTTAACAGAGCCCCGGGCTTTGGAATTTTCCCCGACCCCCCCCCCCAAAGCCCGTGAAAAGGAAATGAGCGAAATGTGGGGAAAAGTAAAAAAGGCCCCTTAAAAAGGGAAACCCCCCTGGCCCCCAAATGGACGTGGAAGCCCCAAAATTGAAAAATCAGGGAAAAGTCAACAGAGTCCCCAATGACAGTGGAAAAAAAAGGGACACGCAATCCCCGGGGAAAAAGGAAACCCCGACGACAATGAAAAAGGAAGTCAACGGGACATGAAAAACGGCAGTGGAAGTCCAGTGGGCAGTCCCAGTGGAAGCCCCCCCGGGGCCCCAATCCCCGGGGAAAGTCAACGTGGACCCCTGCCCGGGGAAAAAACCAGGGGAGGTAAACAGTGGAAGAAAAACTTTGGAACAAGGGACAGTGAAGTCAAGTTTTCCCAAAAATGAAGGGAAGCCAAGTAATGGAAGTCCCCCCATGCGAAAATCCCCCGGGAAGCCCCTTTGGGGTAAAAAGGCCCGGGAAAAGTCAAAATGCCCCCCAACCCCCCTGGAACCCAAGAAGGGCCCGCAAAAAAAAGGGAGTAAACCCCAGGCAAACCCCCGGGAAGTCAACAGGCGCGCAATGACAGTGGAAGTCAACAGAAGCGCAATGACAGTGGAAGTCATCAGACGCGCAATGACAGTGAAAGTCAACAGATGCGCAATAATGGTGAAAGTCAACAGTGGCGAAATGACAGTGAATGTCAACAGTGGCACAATGACAGTGGAAGTTAACAATGGCGCAATCACAATGGAAGTCAACAATGGCGCATTATCAATGGAAGTCAACAGGCGCGCAATGACAGTGGAAGTCAACAGACGCGCAATGACGGTGGAAGTCAACTGACGCGCAATGACAGTGGAAGGTAACTGACGCGCAATGACAGTGGAAGTCAACAATGGCGCAATCACAATGGAAGTCAAGAATGGTGCAATGACAAAGGAAGTCAACAGACGCGGAATGACAGTGGAAGTCAACAGACAAGCAATGACAGTGGAAGTCAACAGACGCGCTATGACAGTGGAAGTGAACAGACGTGCAATGACAATGGAAGTCAACTGACACGTAATGACAGTGGAAGTCAACAGTGGCACAATGCCGGTGGATGTCAACAGTGGAGCAATGACAGTAAAAGTCAACAGTGGAGCAATGACAGTGGAAGTCAACAGTGGAGCAATGACAGTGGAAGTCAACAGTGGTGCAATGACAGTGGAAGTCAAGTGACGCGCAATGACAGTAGAAGTCAACAATGGCGCAATGCCAGTGAATGTCAGCAGACGCGCAATGACAGTTGAAGTCAAGAGACGTGCAATGACAGTGGAAGTCAACAATCGCGCAATGACAGTCGAAGTCAACAGACGCGCAATGACAGTGGAAATCAACAGACGCGCAATGACAGTGGAAATGAGATGACTCGCCAATGACAGTGGAAGTGAACTGATGTGCAATGACAGTGGAAGTCAAGAGACGCGCAATGACAATGGAAGTCAACAGACGAACAATGACAGTGGAAGTCAACAGACACGCAATGACAGTGGAAGTCAACATTGGCGCAATGACAGTGGAATTCAACAGAAGCGCAATGACAGTGGAAGTCATCAGACGCGGAATGACAGTGGAAGTCAACAGACGTGCAATAATGGTGAAAGTCAACAGTGGCGGAATGACAGTGAATGTCAACAGTGGCACAATGATAGTGGAAGTCAACAATGGCGCAATCACAATGGAAGTCAACAATGGCGCATTATCAATGGAAGTCAACAGGCGCGCAATGACAGTGGAAGTCAAATGACGCGCAAAGACGCTAGAAGTCAACTGACGCGCCATGACAATGGAAGGTAACAGACACGCAATGACAGTGGAAGTCAACAATGGCGCAATCACAATGGAAGTCAACAATGGCGCAATGACAATGGAAGTCAACAGACGTGGAATGACAGTGGAAGTCAACAGACAAGCAATGACAGTGGAAGTCAACAGACGCGCTATCATAGTGGAAGTGAACAGACGTGCAATGACAATGGAAGTCAACTGACACGCAATAACAGTGGAAGTCAACAGTGGCGCAATGCCAGTAGAAGTCAGCAGTGGCGCAATGACAGCGGAAGTCAACAGTGGAGCAATGACAGTGGAAGTCAACAGTGGAGGAATGACAGTGGAAGTTATGTGACGCGCAATGACAGTAGAAGTCAACAATGGCGCAATGCCAGTGGATGTCAGCAAGAGGCGCAATGACAGTGTAAAGTCAACGGGACGTGCAATGACAATGGAAGTCAACAATGGCGCAATGACAGTCGAAGTCAAACAGACGCTCAATGACAGTGGAAGTCAACAGACGCGCAATGAAGGTGGAAGTGAGTCTGACGTGCCAATGACATTGGACGTGAATGATGCGCAATGACAGTGGAAGTCAACAGATCGTACAATGACAATGGAAGTCAACAGACGCAATGACAGTGGAAGTCAACTAACGCGCATAATGACCAGTGGAGTCAACTGACGTGCAATGACAGTGGAAGTCAACAGATGCGCCAATGACAGTGGAAGTCAACAGACGCGCCAATGACAGTGGAAGTCAACATTGGTGCAATGACAGTGGAAGTCAACAGATACCCAATGAGGGTGGAAGTCAACTGAAACGCAATGACAGTGGAAGGCAACAGACGCGCAATGGCAATGGAAGTCAACAGACGCGCAATGACAGTGGAAGTCAACTGACGCGCAATGACATTGGAAGTCAACTATGGTGCAATGACAGTGAAAGTTAACTGACGCGCAATGACAGTGGTAGTCATCAGACGCGCAATAATGGTGGAAGTCAACAATGGCACAATAACAGTGGAAGTCAACTGACGCGCAATGACAGTGGAAGTCAACAGACGCGCAATGATGGCGGAAGTAAACAATGGCACAATGACAATGGAAGTCAACAGACGCGCAATGACAATGGAAGTCAACAGACGCGCAATAACTATGGAAGTCAACAGACGCACAATGACAATGGAAGTCAACAGACGCACAATGACAATGGAAGTCAACAGACGCGGAATGACAGTGGAAGACAACAGACGCGCAATGACAGTGGAAGTGAGCTGCGGCACCAATGACAGTGGAAGTCAACTGACATGCAATGACAATGGAAGTCAACTGACGTGCAATGACAGTGGAAGTCAACAGACGCGCAATGACAGTGGAAGTCAACAGACGTGCAATCACAGTGGAAGTCAACAGATGCGCCAATGACAGTGGAAGTCAACAGACGCGCCAAAGACAGTGGAAGTAAACAGACGCGCAATGACAGTGGAAGTCAACTGACGCGCAATGACAGTGGAAGTCAACAGACGTGCAATGACAGTGGAAGTCAACTGATGCGCAATGGCAGTGGAAGATAACTGACACGCAATGACAGTGGAAGTTAACAATGGCGCAATCACAATGGAAGTCAACAATGGCGCATTGACAGTGGAAGTCAACAGACGCGCAATGATAGTTGAAGTCAACAGACGCGCAATGACAGTGGAAGTTAACAGACACCCATTTAGAATGGAAGTCAACTGACGCGCAATGCCAGTGGAAGTCAACAGTGGCGCAATGCCAGTGGAAGTCAACAGTGGCGCAATGACAGTGGAAGTCAACAGTTGAGCAATGACAGTGGAAGTCAACAGTGGAGCAATGACAGTGAAAGTCAACAGTGGAACAATGACATTGGAAGTGAAGTGACGCGCAATGACAGTGTAAGTCAACAATGGCGCAATGACAGTGGAAGTCAACAGACACGCAAAGACAATGGAAGTCAACAATGGCGCAATGACAGTAGAAGTCAACAGACGCGCAATGACAGTGAAAGTCAACAGACGCGCAATGACAGTGGAAGTGAGCTGAGACGCCAATGACAGTGGAAGTCAACTGACGCGCAATGACAGTGGATGTGAACAGACGCGCAATGACAATGGAAATCAATAGACGGGCAATGACAGTGGAAGTCAACAGACGAGCAATGACAGTGGAAGTCGACTGACGTCCAATGACAGTGGATGTCAACAGGCGCGCCAATGACAGTGGAAGTCAACAGAAACGCCAATGACACTGGAAGTCAACAGACGCGCAATGACAGTAGAAGTCAACAGATGCGCAATGACACTGAAAGTCAACAGACGCGCAATGACAGTGGAAGTAAACAGACGCGCAATGACAGTGGAAGTCAGCTGATGCGCAATGACAGTTTAAGTCAACAGTGGCGCAATGATAGTGGAAGTCATGAGACACGCAATGACAGTGGAAGTCAACTGACGCGCAATGACAGTAGAAGTCAACAGACACGCAATAATGGTGGAAGTCAACAGTGGCACAATGACAGTGATTTTCAACAGTGTCGCAATGACAGTGGAAGTCAACAATAGGAGCAATGACAATGGAAGTCAACAATGGCGCAATGACAATCGAAGTCAACAATGGCGCAATGACAGTGGAAGTCAACTGACGCGCAATGACAGTGGTAGTCAAGAATGGTGCAATCACAATGGAAGTTAACAATGGCGAAATGACAGTGGAAGTCAACAGACGCGCAATGACAGTGGAAGTCAACAGACGTGCATTGACAGTGTTAGTCAACAGACGCGCAATGACAGTGGAAGTCAACAGACGCGCAATGACAATGGAAGTCAACAGACGCGCAATGACAGTAGAAGTCAACTGACGTGCAATGACAGTGGAAGTCAACAATGACAGTGGAAGTCAACATTGGCGCAATGACAGTGGAAGTCAACAGACGAGCAATGACAGTGGAAGTCAACAGACGCGCAATGACAGTGGAAGTCAACTGACGTCCAATGACATGGAGGTCAACAGACGCGCAATGACAGTGGAAGTCAACTGACGCGCAATAACAGTGGAAGTCAACAATCGCGCAATAATGGTTGAAGTCAACAATGGCACAATGACAGTGAAAGTCAACTGAAGCGCAATGACAGTGGAGGTCAACAGACGCGCAGTGATGGTGGAAGTAAACAATGGCACAATGACAATGGAAGTCAACAGACACGCAATGACAATGGAAGTCAACTGACGCACAATGACAATGGAAGTCAACAGACGCACAATGACAATGGAAACCAAAAGACGCGCTGTGACAGTGGAAGTCAATAGACGCGCAATGACAGTGGAAGTCAACAATGGCGCAATGACATTGGAAGACAACTGACGTGCAACGACAGTGGAAGTCAACAGACGCGCCAATAACAGTGGAAGTCAAGAGACGCGCCAATGACAGTGGAAGTCAACAGACGCGCAATAACAGTGGAAGTCAACAGACGCGCAATGACAGTGGAAGTCAACATTGGCGCAATGACAGTGGAAGTAAACAGACGCGCAATGACAGTGGAAGTCAACTGAGGCACAATGACAGTGGAAGTCAACTGACTCGCAATGACAGTGGAAGTCAAGAGACACGCAATAACAGTGGAAGTCAACTGACACGTAATGACAGTGGAAGTCAACAGACGCGCAATAGTGGTGGAAGTCAACAGAGGCGCAATGACAGTGAATGTCAACAGTGGCACAATGACAGTGGAAGTCAACTGACGCGCAATGACAATGGAAGTCAACAATGGCGCAATGACAATGGAAGTCAACAGACGTGCAATGACAGTGTAAGTCAACTGACGCGCAATGATGATGGAAGTCAACAGACACGCAATGACAGTGGAAGGTAACTGACGTGCAATGACACTGGAAGTCAACAATGGCGCAATCACAATGTAAGTCAACAATGGCGCAATGACAGTGGAAGTCAACAGACGCGCAATGACAGATTAAGACAACAGACGCGCAATCACAGTGGACATCAACAGACTCACAATGACAGTGGAAGTTAACAGACCCGCAATGACAATGGAAGTCAACTGACGCGCAATGACAGTGGAAGTCAACAGTGGCGCAATGCCAGTAGAAGTCAACAGTGTGTAATGACAGTGGAAGTCAAGTGATGCACAATGACAGTGGAAGTCAAGTGACGCGCAATGACAGTGGAAGTCAAGTGAAGCGCAATGACAGTGGAAGTCAACAGACGCGCAATGACAGTGGAAATCAATAGACGCGCGAATGACAGTGGAAGTCAACAGACGTGTCAATGACAGTGGAAATCAACAGACTTACAATGACAGTGGAAGTCAACATTGGCGCAATGACAGTGGAAGTCAACAATAGCGCAATGACAGTGGAAGTCAACAGACGTGCAATGACAGTGGAAGTCAACTAATGCGCAATGACAGTGGAAGTCAACTGACGCGCAATGACAATGGAAGTCAACAGACGGGCAATGACAGTGGAAGTCAACTGACGCGCAATGACAGTGGAAGTCAACATACGCGCAATAATGGTAGAAGTCAACAGTGGCGCAATGACAGTGAAAGTCAACAATGGCACAATGGCAGTGGAAGTCAACAGTGGTGCAATCACAATGGAAGTCAACAATTGCGCAATGACAAGGGAAGTCTACAGAGGCGCAATGACAGTGGAAGTCAACTGACGCTCAATGATGGTGGAAGTCAACTGAAGCGCAAGACAGTGGAAGGTAACTGACGCGCAATGACAGTGGAAGTCAAAAGACACGCATGAAGATGGAAGTCAACAGACGCGCAATGACAGTGGAAGTCAACTGACGCGCAATGACAGTGAAAGGTAACTGATGCGCAATGATAGTGGAAGTCAACAATGGCGCAATCACAATGGAAGTCATCAATGGCGCTATGACAGTGGAAGTCAACAATGGCGCAATGACAGTGGAAGTCAACAGACGTGCAATGACAGTGGAAATCAACAGACGCGCAATGACAGTGGAAGTCAACAGACGCACAATGACAATGGAAGTCAACTGATATGCAACGACAGTGGAAGTCAACAGTGGCGCAGTGCCAGTGGAAGTCAACAGTGGCGCAATGACAGTGGAAGTCAACAGTGGAGCAATGACAGTGGAAGTCAACAGTGGAGCGATGACAGTGGAAGTCAACAGTGGAACAATGACAGTAGAAGTCAAGTGATGCGCAATGACAGTGGAAATCAAGTGACGCACAATTACAGTGGAAGTCAACAATTGCGCAATGCCAGTGAAAGTCAACTATGGTTCAATGACAGTGGAAGTCAACAATAGCGCAATCACAATGGAATTCAACAATGGCGCAATGACAATGGAAGTCAACTGACGCAGAACTACAGAGGAAGTCAACAGACGCACAATGACTGTGGAAGTCAACAGATGCGCAATGACAGTGGAAGTTAACAGACGCGCAATGACAATGGAAGTCAACTGACACGCAATGACAGTGGAAGTCAACAGTGGCGCAATGCCAGTGGAAGTCAACAGTGGCGCAATGACAGTGGAATTGAACAGTGGAGCAATGACAGTAGAAGTCAATAGTGGAGCAATGACAGTGGAAGTCAACAGACGCGCAATGACAGTGGAAGTCAACAGACACGCAATGACACTGGAGGTCAACAGACGCGCAATGACAGTGGAAGAAAACAGGCACGCAATGACTATGGAAGTCAACTGACGCGCAATGCCAGTGGAAGTCAACAGTGGCGCAATGCCAGTGGAAGTCAACTAACGCGCAATGACAGTGGAAGTCAACAGACGCGCAATGACAGTGGAAGTCAACTGATGCGCAATGACAGTGGAAGTCAACAGACGCGTAATGACAGTGGAAGTCAACAGAAGCGCAATGACAGTGGAAGTCAACTGACGCGCAATGACAGTGGAAGTCAACAGACGCGCAATAATGGTGGAAGTCAACAGTGGCCCAATGACAGTGAAAGTCAACAGTGGCACAATGACAGTGGAAGTCAACAATGGCGCAATCACAATGGAAGTCAACAATGGCGCAATGACAATGGAAGTCAACAGATGCGCAATGACAGTGGAAGTCAACTGACGCGCAATGATGGTGGAAGTCAACTGAAGCGCAAGACAGTGGAAGGTAACTGACGCGTAATGACAGTGGAAGTCAACAATGGCGCATTCAAAATGGAAGTCAACAATGGCGCAATGACAGTGGAAGTCAACAGACGCCCAATGACAGTGGAAGTCAACAGACGCGCATGACAGTGGAAGTCAACAGACGCACCATGACAGTGGAAGTCAACTGACGCGCAATGGCAGTGGAAGATAACTGACGCGCAATGACAGTGGAAGTCAACACTGGCTCAATCACAATGGAAGTCAACAATGGCGCAATGACAGTGGAAGGCAACAGATGCGCAATGACAGTGGAAGTCGACAGACGCGCAATGACATTGGAAGTCAACAGACGCGCAATGACAGTGGAAGTTAACAGACACCCAATTAGATTGGAAGTCAACTGACGCGCAATGACAGTGGAAGTCAACAGTGGCGCAATGCCAGTCGAAGTCTACAGTGGAGCAATGACAGTGGAAGTCAACAGTGGAGCAATGACAGTGGAAGTCAACAGTGGCGCAATGACAGTGGAAGTCAACAGTGGAGCAATGACAGTAGAAGTCAAGTGATGCGCAATGACAGTTGAAGTCAAGTGACGCGCAATGACAGTGGAAGTCAACAATGGCGCAATGCCAGTGGAAGTCAACTATGGCGCAATGACAGTTGAAGTCAACAGACACGCAATGACAGTGGAAGTCAACAATGGCGCAATGACAGTGGAAGTGAACAGATGCGCAATGACAGTGGAAGGGAGCTGACGTGCCAATGACAGTGGAAGTCAACTGACGCGCAATGACAGTGGAAGTCAAGAGACGCACAATGACAGTGGAAGATAACAGGCGCGCAATGACAATGGAAGTCAACTGACGCTCAATGCCAGTGGAAGTCAACAGTGGCGCAATGCCAGTGGAAGTCAACTGACGCGCAATGACAGTGGAAGTCATCAGACGCGCAATGACAGTGGAAGTCAACTGATGCGCAATGACAGTGGAAGTCAACAGACGCGCAATGACAGTGGAAGTCAACAGAAGCGCAATGACAGTGGAAGTCAACTGACGCGCAATGACAGTGGAAGTCAACAGACGCGCAATAATGGTGGAAGTCAACAGACGCGCAATAATGGTGAAAGTCAACAGTGGCACAATGACAGTGGAAGTCAACAATGGCGCAATCACAATGGAAGTCAACAATGGCGCAATGACAATGGAAGTCAACAATGGCGCAATGACAATGGAAGTCAACAGATGCGCAATGACAGTGGAAGTCAACTGACGCGCAATGATGGTGGAAGTCAACTGAAGCGCAAGACAGTGGAAGGTAACTGACGCGTAATGACAGTGGAAGTCAACAATGGCGCATTCAAAATGGAAGTCAACAATGGCGCAATGACAGTGGAAGTCAACAGACGCTCAATGACAGTGGAAGTCAACAGACGCGCATGACAGTGGAAGTCAACAGACGCACCATGACAGTGGAAGTCAACTGACGCGCAATGGCAGTGGAAGATAACTGACGCGCAATGACAGTGGAAGTCAACAATGGCTCAATCACAATGGAAGTCAACAATGGCGCAATGACAGTGGAAGTCAACAGATGCGCAATGACAGTAGAAGTCGACAGACGCGCAATGACAGGGGAAGGCAACAGACGCGCAATGACAGTGGAAGTTAACAGACACCCAATTAGATTGGAAGTCAACTGACGCGCAATGACAGTGGAAGTCAACAGTGGTGCAATGCCAGTGGAAGTCAACAGTGGAGCAATGACAGTGGAAGTCAACAGTGGGCAATGACAGTGGAAGTCAACAGTGGAGCAATGACAGTGGAAGTCAACAGTGGGGCAATGACAGTAGAAGTCAAGTGATGCGCAATGTCAGTGGAAGTCAAGTGACGCGCAATGACAGTGGAAGTCAACAATGGCGCAATGCCAGTGGAAGTCAACTATGGCGCAATGACAGTTGAAGTCAACAGACGCGCAATGACAGTGGAAGTCAACAATGGCGCAATGACAGTGGAAGTGAACAGACGCGCAATGACAGTGGAAGTGAGCTGACCTGCCAATGACAGTGGAAGTCAACTGACGCGTAATGACAGTGGAAGTCAAGAGACGCGCAATGACAATGGAAGTCAACAGACGCGCAATTACAGTGGAAGTCAACAGACGCGCAAAGACAGTGGAAGTCAACATTGGCGCAATGACAGTGGAAGTCAACTGACGCGCGATGACAGTGGAAGTCAACAGACGCGCGATGACAGTGGAAGTCAACTGACGCGCAATGACAGTGGAAGTCAACTGACGCGCAATGACAGTGGAAGTCAACATTGGCGCAATGACAGTGGAAGTCAATATTGGCGCAATGACAGTGGAAGTCGACAGATGCGCAATGAGACGTCATGGAATCAATCCTATTTTTGTGACCAATACGATGAAATGGGAAAAAAAAAACATAATGAAAAATACAATATAAAAGTAGAAGTCAACAGTGGCGCAACGGCAGTTTCCCCTGGCAGTTTCCATGATGACCTATTTGTAGTTTTTGTGGCAAGATGTCTGGTCGTTGGCAGAAGTCTAGTGTTTAGTTCCAGACTGGTTGCTGTCGTAGTTTGTTTTGGTTTTCGTCCACGACTGGAGTCCAGGTCCTCACCTTTCTACCTGCTGATTTGGTATCCATCACTTGGTTATGACTCCTGTGAACTGGTGTCCTCACTGTGGTGTTGGTCAGCCGACTGTGGGCGTCGGTACTCTTCGCCTCTTCACCCAGTGCTAGGGTGGCGATGGTCCAGTGCCGCGTGAGGCCGCCTCAAGGAGGAAGCAGGGCACTCGTCGCTTGGAACTCGGCATTATTCCTTTCTTTGGTCCACGGATCGAAGGGGCAATTTTTCAGCCCAGATTTGATAACGGTGCCCACCGTGCCGTCCCAAAACATGGTTTGCCAGGTCACGGTTATCGTAGTCAGGCAGCGCTGCAACGCTGACATCTCCAGGAGCCGTTCCCCAGCGACACAGTCCAGACCCGCGGTCATTCATAGTGACTGGAAGGTTGGCTGCGCCGCCCGACGTTGACCTGTCACATCAACGCCCATCGAGAAAGATCTGCCACCTCTGCTTCGGCATTCTTTGCTATGCAGTTTCGAAGTGAGTGAAGTGTGGGAGCACCTGGCATCAGCCCAGTGCTTAGCGAGATAAGGACTCGCCGTATTTCGTGAAACCATTATTCTGGTGTTACTATTCTCTAAACTTTGGGTGCGTGCGTGCGTGCGTGTGCGTGCGTGCGTGCGTGCGTGCGTGCGTGGCGTGTGTGTGTGTGTGTGTGTGTGTGTGTGTGTGTGTGTGTGTGTGAATCCAAAGGAGCAACAACCGTTCTTCAATGTTTGGCCTCGTCACACAGCTGCTGCAGAACGAAAGCCGTTGTCTTCGACTGACAATGCCAGGCACTTACCGTGAGTGTCGTCAGCATCCTTCAGTGAGTCATGGTAGTCTGTCGCCTCACCATCACAGAGTAGCTATGAACGAGTTAGAACCAACAGAGGTTTGAAAGGGACTTGACCACCCTCTTCCACTTCACTGGCTTTTGAAACGGGTGTTGATGATGGAATATCGTGTTTTCGAAGACGTCTGTTATTTACTTGATTTGATGTATGGTATGACACACCTTGATTGTCAGAAGCAAATGTTTTAGATATTGTTTTTTGATGCAACAACTAGCTTGTAATTACTTCGGCGGCGTAATCAGTGGATTTAACAAATGTTTAAGGTATTGTTTCTCGATAAAAACAACTAGGTTCTAATCATTTCAGATGGGTGATCAGTGTCAAAAGAAAGAAGGAAAGAAGGGAGAAAAGAAAGGAGGTGAAGCCGTCCCCATTGCTTTACAAGAGTCGGACCAGTTCAAAAAGGGTTAACTGTCCGTTCACTATGCATTTTCTTCCTTGACTATTTCTCTGTGTAAGGCACCGTATAACCGTTGTGTGAAAAAAAAAATTGACCATTATATACTGTGGAACAGTATTAGGGATTTTCTTTTTTGGTGGGAGTAATTTAGATTTGAATGCTTTAACGACTAGTTTCAGTTTACTTACTGTCCCTTCCTTGCATTGAACCTACCTTTAGGTTTTTTTTGCCCGTTCCTGGATATCAGGCTGGTTAGAATTGTTTGTTAGAGACATGAGAGCAGCATAAGTGTTTAGGTATGCTTGTATACTGGCAAAAATGTGGTATAAAACATTTTGAACAGTAATGAGCATTAATTCTTATTTGGGGTCTCTCTCATCCAACGGTTTTTTGTTGTTGTTGTTGTTGTTGTTTTGCTCAAGCTAACTTACACGCATGCATGTAGGGTGGGGGTACTTCGTAATATCGAAACCGGGAGAGATATACAAATAAGACCAAAACCAGCATCAATATGTAGACCGGACGGCAACCGACGGACAAAAGGATACAGAAACAGTACGCTGTCGTTCAATCATGGGATACGTACCTGACAACAGACAAACCCACACAACATGATTGGCGAGTGCCATGGTTTGATCGCCAGACTAACAAAAGTTTCTGTTCTAGCAGAGTTACTATAGGTTCAGAAATACTCTTCCAGCTCAAATCAAGCTTACACAGAATCTGGAGCAGTTTAAACAGCTCCAAGACAATCACCCGAAATTTAACCTCTTGCAGGTCTGACCAGCGTGTTGAGCTAATGCGTAGGTCAGACATTTGCAAAGTCGGAGCCACTAGGCCTTCTTGTTAAATTATCTTATCTTAGTCATTAATTGATTCATCCATCAACTTTAAATCATGCGCAGTGTGGTCTCAAAACGTAGCGGATGCGATGTGGCGTATATGGACTAGTCTGCATATAGTGATAATCTGTTGATGAAACTGAAACTGAAACTCGCCTGCAGTATCAATACGATTAGGCAGTTCTAAGAAATCGTTTCAGCCATGTCATGCAAATCAACGTTTCAACGGCATGTCTTGCCTTGTAACTCGTTTCTGTCGTTTTGTGGCATCGTAACTTTCATTTAAGATCATTTAAAGGGACATAATCACAAAGTGTGTAAGACCTAGTTGTCACAGAATCCTGATTCTTTTCCTGAATACAATGTTGTATACTTCTTTCCACCGGTGTGAGCCTGAGTAAATGCTAAAATTGCGCTAATCAGGAAAAAGGTTTCGAGGACAAAGAGGATGTGAGAAGGCCTTAAAGTTCGATTGTTTCAGGAATGGATCAGAAGAACATTTCGCTGTTTGAGTTTATTCCTGATCAGGTACATAAATATCATAGGACTGGCTGGTCTCCACATTTAAGCCGGTTTTGGTCC
The DNA here is from genome assembly GCA_033310375.1 of Conus canariensis. NCBI lineage: Eukaryota > Metazoa > Mollusca > Gastropoda > Neogastropoda > Conidae > Conus > Conus canariensis. The sequence continues at coordinate 31,194,637 of CM065735.1, read as the reverse complement.
GGTTTCGACTGTACATGGAACCGCATGCATTGAGGGCTTTCCTTTTCCCATGGAAGGACAGTTAAAACTGTATACTTTTCTGTGGAATGGGATGAGTTGGCGGAGGGGGGGGGGGGGCTACCCATCTAACCTTTGTTTGTTCACCCCTTCTCCAGTCCCACCGGATGACAGGACGGAGAGAACAGCCATGTAACCCCACATTGAAGTGCTGCCGGGTGTGGAGATTCGTGGGACATCGGCTCAGCTCTGAAGACTGAAAAATGACCTGTGAAACCTCAGGACAGTAGACTTCAAATGTTTTCATTCCGGCAAAAGGACTCGACATCACAAAACTGCAAGCTGATCACGTGTACTTCTCGTATTTGTAAAGTTTCAAAACGGAGTGACTGAGGGCGGAAAATGAAGCAAAATTCAGAAGGAGAGGGGGTTAGTTACCGCCAAGAACATAGACCCTTGGTGGTAACTAACTCCCTCTCTTTCTAAATTTTTCTCGTATTTAGTCTTTGGTAAGGTGAGATATAGAATTAAAAACATCAACTTTGTTTTCAGTATTCTTCTTTCGACTGATGCCCACCATCACCGTTTTGACTGTTTTGATATTGTAGAGATTGAGGGCAGTTTGAAGCGTGTTCTTGTCCGCCATGTTTTTGGGTTTGTTTACGGGTTAGATGTTTTATGGTAAGTGGATGATGATATTTTACCGAAGTTAGTTATGTTTACATCTTTTGTTCTTTATACTTTCAGTGTACTTATGTGAATGAAAGTGTTTATGTGAAGTTTTTCGCAATGTGACTTCTCCCTCCGGAGAACGGTTATTGTATGAAGAGCTGTTCCACGCGCAACCCTTAATCCTTAAAGTAGTGATAGTTATGCACCTTCACAAACACAACACACGTTAGAAGACGAACCTCAATCTGTTCGATAAGCACGTTGAGTGGGCTCGGAGTGTCTTGGTTTTCAACACTATAACCTTTCTGTGGCATTAACAGCTTTCTGTTCAGTTAGAGCTGTTTCTGTCTAGTATGACTTTGTGTTCAGCGAGCTTCTGTTATAACAATTTTTTTTAATGTAGCGTTTCTTCTTACACCCACCTCAGCCCCCCTTTCTTCTCATGCCCTATCCGGACCGCACGCACGCACGCATACAAACACTCACGCGCGCACGCACGCAAGCACCAGCGCGCGCGCACGCACACACACACACACACACACACACACACACCGCCGCGCGCACACACACGATGTACGCACGCACGCACACACGCACGCGCACACACACACACACACACACACACACACACACACACGCACACACCACGTGTTAACACGCACACACTCACATACACAGGGGCGCGCACACGCGCATGTTCACAGGCACATTTATTGAATTTATAAACTTACTACGAGTGGTATGCAAGAATCCAGTATATATAATGGTGTTTGTACCTACAAAAGAAGCTCGCTTGTTGCAAACACGCTGGTGCCTGCAGTTAAATAGTTATCTACATCCAGTCGTTTCTTTCTTCGTCCCAAAAGTCTAACAAGAACGTGCACAGAAAACACACACACACAGATACACACAGACACACACACAGACACACACACAGACACACACACAGACACAGAGATACACACAGACACACACACAGACACACAGACACAGACACACACACACACACACACACACACACACACACACACATTTATATATAAATACAGATATATATGTATGTATGTATGTATAATATATATTATATATATATATATATATATATAATACATACATACATACATACATACATATATACATATATATGTGTGTGGTGTTGTGTGTGTGTGTGTATGTGTGTGTGTGTGTGTGTGTGTGTGTGTGTGTGTGTGTGTGTGTGTGTGGAGAGAGAGAGAGAGAGAGAGAGAGAGAGAGAGAGAGAGAGCGTGCACGCCTGAACTTTTCAATGTATGATTGTCATCGTTTGACAGCGGTAGAGAGGATGGGGACTGCATTTTCGCGCGCGCGCGCGCGCGCGCGCGCACGGCGTGTGTGTGTGTGTATGTGTGTGTGTGTGTGTGCGTGCGTGCGTGTGTGTGTGGGGGGGAGGTTGGGTGTGTGTGTGTGCGCGTGTACGTTCTTCTTAACGTCTTGGGACGAAGAAGTAAACAATTGGATATAAATCAACTTTTTATCAAACTGCATTCAATTCACCTAGTACCATTTAAAAGAGATTACCCCCGGTCGAAATTCTTGCTGGTCCCACGACATTTGTTTGTTTGGTTTTCGTTTCATGTTCTTCCCTAGTTTTTCAGGTTGTTGTTGTTTTTCACCTTGCTAACACACTGCGCACCGCAGAGCGAGTGACCAGATTAGTGCAGTTCAATCCTAAGGTGAGATGCATGGCGTATCTGCTTAATGAAAAAGTGTGGTGTTACCAGCCGCCGTGGCGAAGTGGTTAGCGTCGCGGACTCCCGGCTGGGAGGTCGTGGGTTCGTATCCCATCAGAGTCATGTGGGTTTTTCTGCCCCGACCGGCTCCTACCCAGAGTTGAGTTTGCTGCGGACTCAGTTGGGAAGACTGGGACCACACAGTCGAGTTTCATCCACTTAATGGATGCGTTTCTGAGAGTGTTGCTCAAATTTCCTGACCAACACTGCAGGTGCCTGTATCTCTCGGGCCTGGTTGACGCCGGGATATATTATGAAAGGAAGCGTAGAGTACAGCCCTGTCATGTAGTCTCAGACCGAAATGGAAATCCGTAGCATCATCTTAATCATCCTCATTCTCATCAATCAGCATTAAAAAAAAGTCTCAAATTCTGTGGCCCTTCATGCCCTGCTCTCATGGTGACCTCAATTTCGGTGTCCTCTCCACGTCTGTGGGTTCAGTCGGGGTTACCGGTATCGGCGAGTCCGTGGGGGCTGTTGTTGGACGGGCGTGGCCCTCCGGAGGGAGAGCTCACTCACGCCGGCTCCGCGACTAAGCAATTATTGTCGTCAGTAGGGGGCTTAGTAGGTGGTGTCCTGCGTATGTTAGATCAGAACAGGCGCCACTGAACACCACCAAAGTGACTCGGCAGTGCAGTGTCTCCTCTGGTGGGTTGCCTCTTGACGACGTGACAATGACTGCTCCCAGTTGATTTCCGGTGCCGGGGCTACGGCGGGGCCGACCGTGCTGTGGCTGTGGACGGGGTGTCGGAATGAGCGGCGTGGGTGCACTGCCACTGAGGTGGCAGACAGCAAAAAAAAAAAGTAAAAAAAAAAAAAAGTGTGGTGTTCGGGTATCTTGTGACGGAGAAGAGCGCACTCATCTTCGACGATTCTGTTTTCTGTGGGACTTTGTTGAGGAAGACATCCAAACCATTTCACATCACGGAGAACCTGCTGCTGCTTCGTACTGGAACCTTTGCGCGAGCGACTGGCTGTATGCAGATGATGTATGACATGTTGTCGTAAAATGTTAAAATAAGTGATAGAAGTTAAACTAACAGAGAGAGAAAGAGGTAGTTCCGGTGTGGTATTCGGATTTATTTTTCGTATGAAAAAAAAAAGTTATCGGTAAACCATACTGTGATTTTACATGAATGAAATTAACAAAACCATTATTATCATCATCCTATGACCATGTAAAAGTGAACGGAAAGAAACTGAATAATAATAATGATCATAATCATAATTAACACAACACGAACAACAACGACAACAACAACAAGAATAATGATACTAACAATCATCATTATCATCATCATCATCATCATAACAATAATAATAATAGTAATAATAATAGCAATGATAATAATAATAATAACGATGGTGATGATGATAACACAGTCACAATTAAATTCTTCTCGTGTGAACTAACTCATCAAAACACTTCATAATCTGAAAACAGATATGGAACAAAAGTACCAATAATGTAATCAAAAAACGAAACACACGAATAACCGTTAATTCTGTCTATGTCGAAAAAAGCCGACTCTGTTTTTAATCATTTTCCTGAGTACAGCATACACTTGAAATTACCAGTAAATGTCACAATGGTATTGCATTATTCTCCCAGTGGGGTGACAGTCATGTCTCCATATTTTCAATGCTAAAGACAGTTGCCACATTGCGATTCGTTGGATGGGTTCGGCCAAATTCCTTCACCACCAAGTAGTGATTGCGTGCTTCTCAATGTGTGTGTGTGTGTGTGTGTGTGTGTGTGTGTGTGTGTGCGTGTGTGTGTGTGTGTGTGTGTGTGAATGTGTGCGTGCGTGCGTGTGTGTGTGTGTGTGTGTGTGTGTGTGTGTGTGTGTGTGCGTGTGTGCGCGTGTGCGTGTGTGTGTGTGCGTGCCACGGGGTGGGGGGATGTGGTGAGTATGGGAGCTATAGGGAAAGCAAAGTTGTTTGAGAGTTCGAGGAAAATTGTATGAGGGGATTTACAAAAACACCTAACAACAACAACAACAAACGAATACGTACTGAACACGTAACTTCCCTCTCTTTCATTGTATTAGTAACAACATCTCCATTTTCCATACCAGGATCTTCATTATACAGTCTCATATTCTATAGTTGATCGTATCTATTTCAGTAGTCAGTATATTCCCAAACAACAAACCTGCGACGTGCAGACATATCCCATACAACAGAAAAGAATCAATCGCACGCTAATCAAGTGGTTGCTAAAGGTAAACCGCGCAGTGTGACATGGCCATTAGCTATCCCGTGGACTGGCGAAGAGGCTTCGAGTCCGCTGCTGCTTCTGTTGTTGTTGCTGCTGCTGATGATGATCATCATCATCTATGCAGACCTCCAGTGCCTCAGATCCATGCTCGGTAGTTTATGACAGGGGTCTTCAGGATTGCTGTTGAAGACAGAATACAGACTACATGAATACAGCACCAGGTTTAATCTGCGTTTAACACGTCTCCTGTGCAAGACAAATATTGCGTCCCCATTGGGAATTCTGTGAATAAAAATTTTTGTCTTGTTACTGAAAACACCTGAAGCAGACTGATCATTGCATGATGTAGGTCTGCACTATGTCTGGGGTATCTGTATTGCCAGTGGTTTCTATACTGTCAATGGTGTTCTGTTCTGCCATCAGTACCTGTATTACCAGTGGTTTCTGTACTGCTCCTGGTATTCTGTTCTGTCATTATTATCTGCACGGCTGGTGGTTTCTGTACTGTCAATGGTATTTTGTTCCGTCATTAGTATCTGCACTGCCAGTGGTTTCTGTACTGTCAACTGTATTTTGTTCTGTCATTAGTATCTGTATTGCCAGTGGTTTCTGTACTGTCAATGTTATTCTGTTCTGTCATTAGTATCTGTATTGCCAGTGGTTTCTGCGATTTCTGCACTGTCAATGGTGTTCTGTTCTGTCATTAGTATCTGTATTGCCAGTGGTTTCTGCGATTTCTGCACTGTCAATGGTGTTCTGTTCTGTCATTAGTATCTGTATTGCCAGTGGTTTCTACACTGTCAGTGGTATTCTGTTCTGTCACTGGTATCTGTATTGCCAGTGGTTTCTACACTGTCAGTGGTATTCTGTTCTGTCACTGGTATCTGTATTGCCAGTGGTTTCTATACTGTCAGTGGTATTCTGTTCTGTCACTGGTATCTGTATTGCCAGTGGTTTCTATACTGTCAATGGTATTCTGTTCTGTCACTGGTATCTGTATTGCCAGTGGTTTCTATACTGTCACTGGTATCTGTATTGCCAGTGGTTTCTACACTGTCAGTGGTATTCTGTTCTGTCACTGGTATCTGTATTGCCAGTGGTTTCTACACTGTCAGTGGTATTCTGTTCTGTCACTGGTATCTGTATTGCCAATGGTTTCTATACTGTCACTGGTATCTGTATTGCCAATGGTTTCTATACTGTCACTGGTATCTGTACTGCCAGTGGTTTCTATACTGTCACTGGTATCTGTACTGCCAGTGGTTTCTATACTGTCACTGGTATCTGTACTGCCAGTGGTTTCTATACTGTCACTGGTATCTGTACTGCCAGTGGTTTCTATACTGTCACTGGTATCTGTACTGCCAGTGGTTTCTATACTGTCAATCGTATTCTGTTCTGTCATTAGTATCTGTATTGCCAGTGGTTTCTGTACTGTCAGTGGTATTCTGTTCTGTCATTAGTATCTGCATTGCGAGTGGTTTCTGTACTGTCAGTGGTATTCTGTTCTGTCATTAGTATTTGCATTGCCAGTGGTTTCTGTGCTGTCAATGGTATTCTGTTCTGTCTTTAGTATCTGTATTGCAAGTGATTTCTGTACTGTCAATGGTATTCTGTTCTGTCATTGTATTGTCATTGGTATTCTGTTCTGTCATTGTATTGTCACTGGTATTCTGTTCTGTCATTGTATTGTCACTGGTATTCTGTTCTGTCATTGTATTGTCATTGGTATTCTGTTCTGTCATTGTATTGTCACTGGTATTCTGTTCTGTCATTGTATTGTCATTGGTATTCTGTTCTGTCATTGTATTGTCACTGGTATTCTGTTCTGTCATTGTATTGTCATTGGTATTCTGTTCTGTCATTGTATTGTCACTGGTATTCTGTTCTGTCATCGTATTGTCACTGGTATTCTGTTCTGTCATCGTATTGTCACTGGTATTCTGTTCTGTCATCGTATTGTCACTGGTATTCTGTTCTGTCATTGTATTGTCACTGGTATTCTGTTCTGTAATCGTATTGTCACTGGTATTCTGTTCTGTCATCGTATTGTCACTGGTATTCTGTTCTGTCATTGTATTGTCACTGGTATTCTGTTCTGTCATCGTATTGTCACTGGTATTCTGTTCTGTCATCGTATTGTCATTGGTATTCTGTTCTGTCATTGTATTGTCACTGGTATTCTGTTCTGTCATCGTATTGTCACTGGTATTCTGTTCTGTCATTAGTATCTGCACGCCCGGTGGTCTTCTCTCTCTCCTCTCTCTCTCTCTCTCTCTCTCTCTCTCTCTCTCTCTCTCTCTCTTCTCTCTCTTCTCTCTCTCTCTCTCTCTCTCTCTCTCTCTCTCTCTCTCTCTCTCTCTGCCTAGAATGCTGACTGGTTGTAATGTATATGTCTTTTAGTTACATGTTAACTTGACCTCATTTCTAGGGGCTGGGAGCCTGAAGAAATAAAAATTATTCTCTCTCTCTCTCTCTCTCTTTCTCTTTCTCTCTCACTCCCTCTCTCTCTCTCTCTCTCTGTCTCTCTCTCTCTCTGCCGAGGTCGTTGATGTAGATGAGGACCAGGGTCGGACCATGGACATGTCACTGAGGAATTCTGGAGATCATTTTGGCTGACGTTTGAGACATGTCCATCGGCGACAACTTGCTGGGTCCTGCTGGTGATGAATTTCTCAGTTCAGTGGAAAGACCACTCCATGGACTCCACAGTTGGACGCCACAGTGCCGGAGCTGAAAGCAAAAGTGTCGGTATGGTACCTTGTCGAACGCTTTTGATAAATCGAGCCAGGTGGTACCTTCTTGTCTTTCTTGGTTAAACAGCTCCGCCGGGTTTCATTAATGGTGAGAAGCCATTGAGGTTCTCAGGATCTCTTCTTGCGGGCATCGACGTTGATCTTGTGCATGTTGAGAATGGCTGTGATGGCGGTTAGGATGGTGTGCTCCGTCAGTTTTGTAGCGGTCGGAGGTTAAGGATTTGGGACTGTAGAATGCTGGGAATCTCCGGTCTCTATTCGAGGACTGTGGCATGGCGCCAGATCTCTGGAGTCTTGTCATTTCTGAGAGATGGACGGGCCAGGAATGCGAAGATAAGGAGCCAGAGGTGTTGTTAACCTTGGTCCAGCTGCCTTGAGGGATTGGGGTTCTTCAGGACCTTAGCACCATTTTTTTTTCAGATGTCAATGTTTAGCATATTTGGATAGTGGCTCTCACTATGAACGGAAAGTCTTTTGTGCCTTTCTCCATGAAACCTGAACAGAACAGCTCTTCTCTTGGCTTCCACAGAAGGCTTGCTGTATTGTACGCCCTCTTTTTTCTCTTTTTTTTTTTTTTTTTTTTTTTTTGGGGGGGGGGGTGTTTTGTTTCCTTTTTCTTTTTCTTTCTTTCTATTTTTTCTTTTTTTTTCCCCTTTTTTTTTGGAAGGGGGAGGGGGAACCACTCCAGACGCGTTGTATCGATTACGTTTGACGTGCGGTCATACCCGTTTACCGTCTCCAATTACAGAGACTGCGAATACAGACACCGCTGGTGGTTAATTAGGTCAGCAACATATTTTGTGCGTTGTACGGGCAGACTTTTCTGGTTTGCCACTGGCTCTTGAATCGTTGCCATTCTTGTGTCTTCAGGGTGATGTTTGCCTGTTATGCTCTGTGTGTGTGTGTGTGTGTGTGTGTGTGTGTGTGTGTGTGTGTGTGTGTGTGTGTGTGTGTGTGTCAGCATCATGATGGGTTTTCTTGATCCAGGGCTGGTTCTGTTTTGCAGAGCACGTCTCCTTCGGAAGGTGATTCTACAGTATGTTGCTAAGATCAGTGTGCATTGGGCATTTTATTTCCTGAGTTAGCACCTGCTCAGGTTCGATGCCGAGAGGGTCCTCAGTGGGGACTGCAATCTCCTGTTGCAGCGCGTTACACCGCTCAGGCCCAGACACGGACTCGCGAGGCACAGGCTTGGTCCTGAGCACGCTGGGTGGAACTATCGCAGAAGATGAGGCTGCCATGGACCAGTCAGGACACCACGTGCGTTAAGGAGGCTCGCTTTGCAAGGAAGATCTCAGGGATGGACTCCCTTCCGGTTGGTCGGTTGTTTACCTGCAGGTAACCATCGTCCTGGAATTCATGGAAGTAGGCTTCTTCTTGAGCCCCGGGTACTGGCAGCCAGTGATGGCGTCGGTTCTCCAACCGATGTTCAAGTTCATTTCTCCTTCACGTCTCGCTTGGGATGGCATGTCCAGCTGATAAGCCTGTCCACTGCTGACATGTATTGCTCAGGGATCTTTGCCGGTGGACGATACAAGGTTCCAACTACCCAGGTTCGCCTCGGAGTTCTTGTTTTAACCGTGGGGGTCTTGATGGAGACCAGGAGATCCTCAGCAGGAGGGTCAAGGAAAGTCAGTGGCTATAAAGGTCTTCTTCGAGGCCACAGGCACAGACACTGTCTTTAGTGGCTGGTTCACCTAGAGTGCCCAGAGGAACTGGACGAGGGAGTCAGAGATGGCAGGGATACTGCTGAGAGAGCCGGCTGTGTCATTGTAGTTTCGTGAACCTGAGATCACAGAAGTACCGCCAGGCGAGGCTGATCACACTGGGGGACCAAGAGTCCCCAGTTGGCGCTAACTCTTGTAGGCGTTAGGAACTCCGTCACTAACCGTGAAAGTTCATGTCAGGTCTACGAACGAACGAGAAGGGTTGGTTTTCAGATTCTACCTGTGGAGTATCAAAAAGACGTGAAGAGAAGTTGCAGATTCCCATACCTAAAAACATGCCCAAGTGATGCTTGGTGGACAGGGTGCCGTGTATCTTGTCACACACGTTCATACATGATGCACGACACCACGCCCTACAGGCATCAAAGGCTGCTCCCTTCCTAGACCGTTTCACAGTCTGGAATTCTGGAACACTGGGTGTGTGGTTCTTCAATATGGGCAGCAGTACGCCTTGTTCGCAAGATGAGAACAGGATGATGCAAAAAAAGCTGTGAGAAAACTTTTGAGTTAGGATTCACGTGCTGAATTCTGGACTTACGTGCTAAATTTAGCAAAGAAGCAAAGAACTGAAGAAGGCATCGTTGGCTGCGTTTCATCTTTTTACTTTCGTTTACTTTCGTTTGCTTTCGTTTACGCTGGAGTTGGAGGTAAAACAACGGTTAAACTGAGCTCAGTTGAGGGCAGTTACGATGATGTTACTTTGCTCCTACAAAAGAAAGAGAATAAAGACTGTGAATAAATAATAACCGAAGAAACCAGAAGATTTAAAGTGACCTATCACAAAGCTGTTCAAAAGATGTCTGAACTGAAGCACTATTAGCTGTGGAAAAAGAACAGAAAAGGAAGAAACTAGTGACAATGAATCCGAGGATGTGATACGTTCGCGCATGCGCACCAGCCTGTCTGTCCAATTTTCTCTCGCTAATTGAATCCCGAATCTTGCGCATTGTCCTGTATCTTTACATGCACGCCGCCGATCCCTGTACAAACGGGTGGGGACATGTGTGTGTGTGTGTGTGTGTGTGTGTGTGTGTGTGTGTGTGTGTGTCTGTGAGTCTGTGTCTGTGTGTGTGTGTATGTCTGTGTGTGTGTTTGTGTGTGGGCGTGCGTGCGTGCGTGCACATGTCTCTGCATGTGAATGTGCGCAAGCGCGTCTGTGTGTGTGTGTGTGTGTGTGTGTGTGTGTGTGTGTGTGTGTGTGTGTGTGTGTGTGTGATGCGTGTGTTCATGTGTGTGTGTGTGTGTGTGTGTGTGTGTGTGTGTGTGTGTTCATGTGTTGTGTGTGTGTGTGTGTGTGTGTGTGTGTGTGTGTGTGTGTGTGTGTGTGTGTGTGCCCAGGACTTACGTGACAGGATCTGCCAACTTAAAAACATTCCTCTGGATCTCCTTCAGGTCAGGGATGTTGTCACACAGGATCCTGGCCAAGGTCACCTTCTTGATCTCCCTCAGCTGATCTGTTGGATCAACATCAATCGATCAGTTCATTAATCAATCCACTCGCTGACAAACGATCCAATCAAACAGTAAATTGGCCCATTAATCCATCCATCCAACAATCAATCAATCCACCAAAAAGTGATTCAATCAATTGTTTTTCTAAAACATGAAAGAAATCTGAATCACATCAGTTAATCAATTAATCAATCATCCGCTGATAAGTGATCGAATCAAAACACACACTCACACACACACACACACACACACACACACACACACACACACACACACACCTTCAGTGAACCTCTCCTGTGCCCCACGGGTCTCGTAGAAGAATCGATCCCCAAACTTCATGGCCTCGAACTGGTTGCCAAGGAGACAGGCCAGAGTGGGTCCCACCAGAGACCCAGGAACATGGGTCTCAACCATGAGACCCACGAACAGATCCACGTCATCTGGGTCTCTGACATCATGAGCATGTATTGAAATCAAAGCGAGAAAAGAGAGACAGAGCGAGAAACAAAGACACGACAGAGACGGTTTAGAGACGACCGACAAAAAGACAAGAAAAAAAAACACACATAGACATACACGGGGAAATATTGAGACAGACGTGCAGACAGACATGAAATGTCACACAGTGACAAAGAGGAATAGGTTCAGAATTATAGAGTGATGGACACTTTGAGAGAGAGAGAGAGAGAGAGAGAGACAGAGACAGAGAGACAGAGAGAGAGAACAAAATTCTGGGAGAAGGAAGTAAAAATGAACAAATGCATGCCTGTATGAAAGCGCGAATGAAAAGAAGGACTGAACAAATTGATAAGTGACATAAATTGACAGTTGAATGTACAAAAGATGGACAAAAGATACGACGTTTTTTTTTTGTAAAATGTAAATGAAGTACACAGATAGAGAAGATAAAAGACAAAAAAAGAACAGGATCACCAAAACAAAACAAAAATCAATAGCGGTCCTAACAATTAACCAATCAAAAAGAAAAACAACGACAACAACCATCTAAGCGAACAGATAAGCCACCAACAAACCAGCTCGTCAACAAACATAAAATATCATTATTCAAACCAAAGCTCGTGGGCAGCCAACCGACCAAACGTCAACCAGACAACCAACCAACCAACCAACCCACCCACCAGTCAAAAAGTCATACTCGTGAATAAAGCTGGAAGTCAATTAAGAATCCAACCAATCGACAAACACAGCCAAGCATACTATCAACCAGTCAACCGACCCAAAAAAACTCAATAAAACTCAGCATACTCATAGGCAAAGCGGAGGTCCAGGGTCAGTTCCGGGGAGCCAAAGTTAGTGATCCGTGGCAGTCGACAGAACTCCCTCCAGTCATTGAAGGGAGGCAACCCATGGTCCCTCCCTCTCTGGATGTTCACTGAAATCATATAGCACGTGCACGTTGTCATAGAGTATGCTTTGCCTATGTGCGTTTGCCCATTTGTCTTGCCCTGGCCTGATGGAAACGAATTTCAAAAATGACTTTAAGCGAGTCCTCCAAACAGCAGGAACAAACAAATGACAAGACAATTTGTCCCTGTTGTCTTGGCGGACTTATCAAACATTATTTTACAAATTTGTCTCAATTTCCAGCTATAGTCACCTCACTTTGAAATTAGTCTGATGGGGTTTTATCACAACAGGGTTGCTGCCTCTCCTGATGGAGTTACATCACAACAGGCAGGGCTGCTGCCTCTTATGAACATTACAGGATTGTACAGGACCTGGAGACACTGTGAGCTGTGCACGTGCCCTCTCTATCTTCAATGCCTGCAGACCACTTGCGCCTGACTTGAGGCAGAGTTTTCTGTGCCGGCATCAGAGTAATCACCTACAGGCAGGCACTGAATGTCCTTGGGCATCTTGGACTACAACAGACAAACAGCAATCACATGATTTCAAAGCGAGGTGACTGAAGGCGGAAATTGAAGAAAATGTTAAAAAAGAAAGGTCATTGCTTTCGCAGGACAATCCAGACAAACAGATTACAGGATAACCATAACATTTCTTTTTTTTCTTTTTTTTTTTTTTTATTAACAACATGATGACTGAATATGAAATTTGAGAGAAATGTAAGGAGCATCTTCATACGCTTAAGATACTGACGCTGTTTGCAAAGAGTTGCGACACTGAGAGAAAACACGTTGCTGTTACTGTTCCACAACTCTGCTTGTGAGTTTCAATGGCTTGTGAGTTTCAATGGCTCTCCATAACAAATCACAAGGAAGTTTGCAGTGAGGCTCGAAGATGGGATGAACTGCTGTATTTCATCTTTAATGGATGGCATGTCGCTAACGCACATGCATGCACACGCACGTGTGTGTGTGTGTGTGTGTGTGTGTGTGTGTGTGTGTGTGTGTGTCCGTGTAGTTTATAATAATGCTCTCTTGATGACTTTGACTCTGCGCCTTTTCATGTCTTCGGACTTCGATGTATTTTCTCATAAACAATCACTGGTGGACAGCTGCCTCAGGTCAAGGTACAATGATGAAATTTGGCATCAAGCAATATATATATATATATATGTGTGTGTGTGTGTGTGTGTGTGTGTGTGCGTGTGTGTGCGTGTGTGTGTGTGTGTGTGTGTGTGTGTGTGTGTGTGTGTGTGTGTTATATGTATATATATATATATATATATATGTGTGTGTGTGTGTGTGTGTGTGTGTGTGTATACATGTATACACACACACACACATAGAGAGACAGACGTGTGTGTAGACACACACATATATAAATATATATATAGAGAGAGAGATAGACAGATAGGTAGATATATAGATATAGATATATACTGACAGTATTCAAACATGAAGACGAAGTTTAAACTATTTGCTTTTTCTCCGCACAAAATCTACTTTCTCGTCAAAACAAAGTCAATGAATGTTGTCTTTTGGGGCTGGAGGTTACAAAACGACATTTTCTCTAATAATGTCCAGCCATGTTTGTCCGTGCAGTGAAAAGAATACCGTCCTCTCACAGGTAGGAAGAACCGGTCGGAATTTTTTTTTACTGTTGAACTGTTCGAACAAATCGATGTGAATACAGCTTATGTTTTAGTGCACTTGTTTTACTGCAACACACAACACAATGCGCTCACAGACACACAGACACACGCACGCACGCACGCACGCACACACACACACACACACACACGCACACACACACACACACACACACGCATGCACGCATGCACACACGCACACACACACACACACACACATATGCGCGCGCGCATACACACACACACGCACGCTCGCGCGCACACACACGCACACACACACACACACACACACACGCGCGCGCGCGCGCGCGCGCGCGCGCGCGTGCGTGTGCATGCATGTGCATTAGCGACATGCCATCCATTAAAGATGAACAACAACAGTTCGTCTTCAAGTCTCTCTGGAACACGTCAATCAGCATGGACATTTTATCCCAACAATCTAACATTGTTCCATGCAACCACAACTGCCCCACTGTTTCCAAAGCACCTCTAAAGACTACACAGGACAATGGCAATCATCGAATCAGAGGTACAGCGAACGTCGTTGACGACATCGCTGTGTCAAACAGTTAATTACAAAATGACAAAATAACTTGTCGATGTTTTCTTCCTGGTCTTTGTTGGTGGCAGTGTCGTCGGCGAGAGAAAAGTTGGCTGGGGGTGGGGGTGGGGGGAGCGGAAGCAGGGGGTATTCCAATTAAGTCCAGCCAGTGGCGTGTTTTCTTCTCTAGCATCACATGTATTTCTTCCTTGGACAGATAATAGGAAAACTTTTTCACTCTACTTTTTCGTTTCTTCTTTCTTTCTTTCTTTCTTTCTTTTTTATCGTACTTTTTCCCCCGTTCAGCCAGCATCCAGCACCACACTCCAAGCCCTGACATGGAACCCGCAGGGGAAAAAGAAGAGAGGCCGACCTCGCAACAGCTGGAGGCGAGACACCGAGGCAGAGATAAAGAGGCAGGGGACCAACTGGACAGGCATTCAGCGAGCAGCCCAGAACCGAGTGCGATGGCAGAGTGTTGTCGATGGCCTATGCTTACCCTTGAGCTATGGGCCTAGGTAAGCAAGTTTTCCCCCGTTCAATTGCACACCAACGCATTGCAGTCATTTCTCTGTCTTTCATGTACGATCTATATAAGAACTAGAGTTTGTTTCGTCACACCTGTAAAGGCAAGCATTTCCTTTTAACCTGTCAGCAAACCAAACATACTGAAAATCAAAAAAAAAAAAAAAAGAAAAGCAAAGACGGATACTAAAAGAAAAAAAACAACAGAACTGACTGTGTCTCGTCTCTAAAACTCTGTTCATGGCATCAACACTTACCGGAGACCAGGTCAAGGCCGTCTCTGCTTGTGGCGTTGTTCTCGAACATGTGATTGGTCAGACCAGTGACGAAAAAGTTGTCGACAGCGTCAGTGGGCGCGGACACGATGCCCCGGATGATGTCCGTCAGATTGTTCAGCGTAAATTTAGGTCTCATCAGGGTGTCTTGGAGTTGCAGTGTTTCTGTTCCCAGCTGTTTTGTGTTACAAAGCACACGACTGTTAACAGAGCACACAGCTGTTCCAGAGCACACAACTGTTACAGCGCACACAGCTACTTCTTTATGATTAGGTGAACCAATTAATAAGATTAAAAACAAAAGTAACAGGCAAAAAGACTAAGAGAAACAGTTGTTTTGTTTTGTTTTTTTTTTTATAGAAAAACAAAGCAATTGAAGCAGGTCAGGCACTTTGCCTATACTGACTCACGTGTAATGAGTCTGCACCACATAAGCAGGACCTAAAGGGTGAATGGGGCGAGACGGACATGTAGCATCTGTTTGCATCCAGTGCATTCAAACAGATATGGAGTGCAGACCTTGTGACAGGTCTGAAGGACACTTACACAGAGTGGGTGTCTTCTGCAGAACCTGTTGGGGCTTTTCCTTTCAAAGTGTCGTACGGGGCTAGGTGAAGGGTAATTATGAGAACAGCGATAAATACAGAGGGATGATGAGGAGGCTGTACGAGGCATACTCTCACGTAGTGTTCTGGGGATGAAAATGGAATAATTACAGGTAAAAGCATAGTTCTCACAGAAACTGTGTCTCATTCTCCTTTCGTTGACAGGCCGGTCTAGTGCGACCTAGTGCCAACTTGCTAAACATGTGTATAGTCTGCAAATTTTCAGGTAACGTAGCATGACGTGTTATCTTTTTTTTCTGAAACACATACTATGTGTATTTTCTCTGACAATAATGTTACGGATCTTCTCACAATTGGGAATAGCCTGATTGTTGTCACCTTTGCAACTAGTTTTACAATGCATTTGTACAGTTATGATAAACATATGACATTGTTGAAGCAAACAGTATGACTTTGATCACCGCTGATACAGCTGTTGTTGCTTGATTCTGAATTAATGACAAACTCATGTGAAGATATATCTGAAGTGACTGAAGATAAGTGATTGCTCGTTCATCTTCGTTGCCCTGAGTGTTTTGTATCTTGCCTGAAGAAGACCTAAGAGGTCGAAACGCGTCGTGTTTTGTCTTGTGATTCGTTTGTCTATGTCATCTTGGCGGTTCGCTATTAATTGCATTTAAAATCTGTTTAGATTTCTGCCTGCAGTCGCCTCACTTTGCTGAGAAAATGCCAGTGTTGCTCTCTCTCTCTCTCTCTCTCTCTCTTTCTTTCTCTTTCTCTCTCTCTCTCTGTCTTTCTCTCTCTCTGTATCTCTCTCTCTGTCTCTCTCTCTCTCTCTGTCTCTCTCTCTCTCTCTCTCTCTCTCTCTCTCTCTCTCTCTCTCTGCCTCTCTGTCTGTCTCCCTCACTCTCTCTCTCTCTCTCTCTCGGGGGCGCGGAAAAAGATGGCGACTAGTCAACAGTGTCAGTCGTTTGCTCTACCTTCAGCTTCAAAGTGCGGCGTTTACGTAGCTTGCTAGTGAGGAGGGAAGTGACAGTAAGGTGTGTGAATAGACAGTGAAGAACAGTAGCAGACACAATGATTGACATTAATCTGTGGAGAAGCAGAATTGGACATTTTTGTGCATCAGTGACAAGGTCACACAAAGTTCACGAGGCCAGCCAGGTGAGCGGAAGCGAGGCGGTGTCGGCGACCGGTGTGTTGACATTTTTTTGCGTTGTTCTCAGTGTGTGTCTTCTCGGAAATTCGCTGAGAATCATCGACTACCTCAGTTGTGAGCGATGACACCTTACCACCACTGGGCCTTTCGGCTGGTCACACCCCAGGCGCGACAACATCGAGTGCAAACAGTGTGTTGACAGCGCGTGTGTAGTACACGTGTTGCCCGTACACAGCCAGGCCCTCGTCACACTGTGCTTAATTTATGCCTCGTGGTCGGTGCGACGCCTTCTCCTGTCTCATGACGTGGAGACGAACCCCGGACCTTTGCAGAGGGATGGCAGTGTCACAGAGGAGGATGTTCAGCAAACACCTGCTGCACACGTGGAATCAGCGACACAACACATCACCCCTGACTTCGCACAGCAAATTCTTCAGGCCATCGATAGACAGAGTAAACAAAGCAGCGAAGAAAATAACTTGATTCGAAGTGATCTGTCTGTCATCAAGTCTGAACTGAAACGTGTCAGTGAAAAGTGTGATGAAATTAATGAACGCTGCAATAGACTTGAACAGGAAAACACCAGTCTGTCAGAGGCCGTGTCGGAAATCACCGATGACATCACAGTCCTCAGCACAGAATCAACGGAGCAGAAAGAGGTCACACACAAACTCGCCCAGTATGTGGACAGACTACGCAACGAACATGAGAAAATGAACTCTGAAATTGACCGTTTAGAGGAGTTTTCCCGTAGGGATAATCTACGCTTTTACGGTATCCCTATGTGCTCTGACAGAGAAAACTACGACCAGTGTGCGTCAGCTGTGGTGTCAGCGCTGAACAGTGTAGAGGGCCCAAAGCAGTGGAGTGAAGACGACATCATCAGAGCACATAGAATCGGACAGGGTGACCCAAAACCCATGATCGTCAAAGTGCGTAGTTGGAGGGACAAGTTGGAGATCCTGAAGAATAAAGAATTCCGGAGTCAGCTTGAAGGGCGAGGTGTGCGGGTTGCCAACGACTTGACCAGACGGCAAGCTGCAATGGTGGCACAGGCCAAACGTGACGGGATGTCAGCTTACTTTGACAGAGGCGTGATGAAGATCGGACCGAGACGAGCACCGAGGTCGTACGCCGCAGCAGTGAGGGCCGATCACGATGTGGACACTTCGTCACCTCCATCATCAGGCGGAACAGCAGACAGCACGGTTCCGATGGCGGAGAGCAGCAGCAACACAACAGCTGATCGGCAGTCAGGTCAAGGTCACCGGGTCAACACACCAGTGGATCACCGCAGGGAATCCCCGAGGCACGCCCCTCTCAAGCCAACCAGTTTAAAGCGGAGCAGTGACGTTCGTGGGGGAAAGGGTGGTAGAGGTGGGGTAAAAACACCTTCGCAGGGGGAGAGAGGGACTGTGCAAGGGAAGGGAGAGGGTCAGAGTGGGCGGCCTGCAACACGTGAAACTGGTGGCAGTGCGGGTAGAGGGACACAGCAAAGTGGGTTGTCGAGTTTCTTGTCAGTGAGTGGCAACACACGGCGCGCGACCAGTGACAGTGACAGTGACAGGCGTTCTTTGCGTTCTGGGTCAACCTCCAATAAATAGGACAGGCTTGATCAGCCGACGCAGTTATCGTTCCTGAATTATAATGTCGAAAACCTGTGTAGTAAATTAAATGATGCATCTTTTGTAAATTATGTGTGTTCATTTGATTTCGTGTGTCTAACTGAAACCTTTGCTAATCAGGCTTTTGACTTCAGTTACATTTTTCATGACTATGTAAAATTTAGCTCTCCAGCAAAAAAGCTGTCATTATTTGGTAGAAACTCAGGTGGAGTTCTATTACTTGTTAAAAACTATTATTCTCACTTGGTCAAACGAATTGAACTTACATGTGACAACTTGATTGTTTTGAAAATTGAGAAAAGTATATTTGATATGGATAAAGATGTATTATTGATTGCAAGTTATATTCCCCCTGAAGGTAGTCCTTTTTATAACTACACTGATGTGAAAAATGGTATTCTTATTTTAGAAGAAAAATTGCAGCATCTAGTCCAGAATGGAAATGTTAACATAATCTTATGTGGTGATTTGAACGCCAGAACAGGATGTGAGCAGCCCACCATTGAAAACCTGACAAGTCATTTAAATCCACTGGATGACAGAGAAAATGAAGAGATGTTTATAAGACATTCAAAAGATGGAAATGTGAATGATTTTGGTCAAACGCTTTTAGATTTCTGTTTCATGTTTGATTTAGTCATATTGAATGGATTTTGTGAGGGTGATCCACGCGGCGATTTTACATATGTATCACCACACGGTAGTAGTGTAATTGATTATTTCATTGTGTCTGAAGAATTGCAATTTGATTTTGATTTGTGTGTTAGTGATAATCTACACTCTTGGCACCTACCGGTTGAATTGAGATGGAAGAAAGGAATGACGGGAGAGAAAGACAGGAAAATGAATGAGGGTGGCGAAGAGAAGATTGTATGGAATGATGAGAATGCTCAGACTTACAGGGATGAATTGGAATCTGACATGTTTAAGGAATGCATGAAGCAAGCGAACGATGGATTGGATGGTGATGTTGATGAATGTCTAGATGTGTGTACCGGTGCGATGTATGGTGCTGCTGCATGTATGGTGCGTACAGTGGGGAAGAAGAAAAAACAAAAAGATGACTGGTTTGATAGGGAATGTGAAGTAATGAAAAGACGAGTTAAGGGCCTTCTGAGAAATTATCAGCGTTCTAAGACTGACGTTAATTATCGAAGGCAAATTTATGTAAACGCACGGAAAGAATATAGCAAGCTAAAGAGAGAGAAAAGGGAATATTTTGATCGTTCCAGACTAGAAAAATTAAAAGATTCAGTTGGAGACCCGAAAACGTTTTGGTCAACTCTTAGAACGATTAACAGAAAGTCACTAGTATATAATGAAATTTCAATAAAACAATGGCATGATCATTTTTACGGTGTTTTTAATTCTCATGATAATATTTACGAGGAGGATAGTCATACTGACCCGAATAATGAAAATATGCAAGAACCCCTGTTTAATGACCCAATCACAAAAAGCGAAATAGAAGAAAGCATTAAAAGATTAAAATGCGGTAAAAGTGCTGGCCCAGACAGAATTGTAAATGAAATGCTGAAAAACGCAAATAAATTGGTTATTGAGTTTCTGGTGCGTCTTTTTAACAAACTTTTCGAGTCTGGGACATTTCCAACTCAGTGGTCGAAGTCCATCATAATACCATTGCATAAAAAGGTGACATCAATAACCCAGATAATTATCGAGGCGTAAGTCTGTCCAGTGTATTAGGCAAGATCTATACCAGTATTTTGAATTCAAGACTTACTAAATGGGCGGAAAGAGAAGAACAAATTATTGAAGAGCAGGCGGGTTTTAGAAGTGGATATAGCACCATTGACCATATTTTCACCTTGTATTGTTTAGTTCAAAAATATCTCTCCAGAAATTCGAAATTATACGTGGCTTTTGTTGACTTCCGGAAGGCCTTTGACTCGGTTAACAGAAACCTATTATGGGAGTGCCTGAGGAAATCTGGTGTGGATGGAAAATTGTATAATACGCTGAGAGGAATCTATAATACTGTTCAAGCCTGTGTACGTGATAAATGCCTATTATCACAATATTTAAAATTGTCCAAGAGGTGTCAAGCAAGGTTGTGTGCTAAGCCCCCTACTATTTTCATTTTTCATCAATGAACTTGCAGTGGAGTTATCAAAACGTGGAAGACATGGCATTCAACTAATCTCTGGAGGAATTGAAATGTTTCTGATGTTATTTGCCGATGATGTGTTATTGCTGTCAGACACTGTTATAGGGTTGCAAAATCAAATCAGTGTACTTAAATCTGAAGCTGATAGAATGTAATTGGTTGTAAATCTAGACAAAACTAATATTATAGGTTTCCGTAAGGGAGAGCATCTCCCTGCAAATGAAATATGGTGGTATGGAAATGAGGAGATAAAGGTAACAAATAAATATAAATATCTAGGCATTGTTTTTACAACCAAATTAAGCTTGATGTCTGGCTGGACAGAAGTCGCTAGAAGGGGTAGAAAAGGGGTTATTGAAATTCTTCGCACCATGAGAAGATTGAATTCGATTGATTCTAATTTATTCTGGAAAATGTTTGATTCACAAATAGAACCCATGTTATCATACGGTGCTGAAGTTTGGGGACTTAATGAAAATAAACAAATGGAGAATATTCACACATTTGCATTAAAAAGATTTCTAAACATACCTTTACACTCATCAAATAAAATGTGTTACGGAGAGTCAGGCCGATATCCTTTATTTATTAGAAATTGTATTAAATGTGTGAGATACTGGCTAAAACTAACTCGACTTCCACTAAATCGTATATGCAGACAGGCATATGAAATGCTTTTCAGACAAATGGAAATAGGAGTGTACAACTGGGTGTCGGATGTTAAAAAGGTTTTAACAGAAAATGGATTTGGCATCGTTTGGATTGCACAAGGGGTAGGTAGTGAGAAAATGTTTTTGTTTGAATTTAAGCAGCGACTGATTGATTGTTTTAAGCAAAACTGGCACTCCAATGTGGTTGGAAATGATAAATACAGCTGGTACTATTCCTTCAAAGATTCATTATATCCTGAAAAATATATCGGTGTAATAACTAATAAATGGCATAGGGACTCACTTGTCAGATTTAGAACAAGAACCTTAGGTTTATATTCATGCAAAAGGTGGTTTACTTCAGATTCGATCATGAGTTCGGTATGCCCGTTATGTTCGAATGGTTTTGAAGATGAAATGCATTTCTTATTCGATTGTTGTGAATATAATGAATTACGAAACACAAGTAGTCTGTTTACTAAATACAACGCGCAAAGATATAACATAAGAAAAATACTGACATCAGAAAATGAAGACATTATTAGATCACTTGCTGCGTTCATTGCGAAAGCAAATAATATTAGGAAGAAAAAATTAGATTGTTAGTTATCAGATTATTTATCATGAAAATGTAATTTTGCAAGGTATCTATTATGTGTTATTGTTGTGCTGAAAGGAAAAGATAATAACTGTCACTAATTGTTGACTCATAGGTCGGTTGGTCGAAGATTATGACCCAGTACTAATGGATGTTTTTACAAAGCTGTTTGATTTTGCATTTATCTTCGGTTATCGCCAGAAGTAATTTTGCATTTTGATTTATGATTGTGCTTCCTTGGCATTAGAGCCGAAAGAGCTATTGCCAATAAATTCTTTGTCATTGTCATTGTCTCTCTCTCTCTCTCTCTCTCTCTCTCTCTCTCTCTCTCTCTCTTCCTTCACACACACACACACACACACACACACACACACACACACACACACACTTGGAAATAAATTGATAACCTGAACTTAATTTGTTTACACACTTGACTCAAAAAAAGACTGCCCTACTGACCAATTCAATCATTAAATAAATGAAAAGTTAATGATGTACCTTCTCTCTCTCTCTCTCTCTCTCTCTCTCTCTCTCTCTCTCTTACCTTCACTGCCTGTTTAACTTGTGAATGGCCAAATCGAAAAACAGCCGTGGAGAAAACGTTAGTGACGGTGGGATTAACATCCGGGTCGTAGCGGAAATTGCCTTCCTCCAGCCCGTACTCCATCATGGTGCCTTCATCCAACACCAAGGGAAGCCACTCTGAGTAGGTCACGTGTTGAAACTGGGCTGAGAGGATTCGACGGGTTTCCTATAACCGAGAATGCGGGGGTTCTGTGTGTTTAAGTTGTCAGTAAGCGATTTGTGCGCCCGCATGTGTGTGTGTGTGTGTGTGTGTGTGTGTGTGTGTGTGTGTGTGTGTGTGAGACACACACACACACAGAGAGTATGTGTGTGCGTGTAAGCGTGTGTGTGTGTCTGTGTCTGTGTGTGCACGTGCGTGCGTGCGTGCGTAATTCATTTCCACATTTGCGTTACACGTAATCATCCAGGACAGTCCAGGGTTACGAAAATACTGGGTCAGATTTCAGCTGACCTATGTTGTGTTGACTACACTCAGTTCCTCTTTATAAGACAATTTAGGCGACAAACATAGTTCGTCCACATCTACATGATGGTAATCAAATCCAGAAATTTAATTCGACACCATTGGAACGACTAATCTTCAATCATGAACTAGAATTAACTATTTACGCATAAGTGCACGAATCGAAAGTCTTTTGAGCTAAAAGAAAAAAAATCCCTTGCTGATTTTTTTATTTCCGTGAACGATTCAGGGCAGAAAACCACGCGTAGACTTCTTGATGACATAGACAATAAATCCTGCGTACATCAGATTTCTTTGTTCACTTGCTCTTTGGCCCAATCTACAGATGATTTGCAGTTTGTTAAGTAAGCAAGAACATCTTAAAACTGGGTCTAGATTGGATTGAAACTTCTTCCATCGATCTGCAGATAAAGTTAGTCTGCAGGATAGGTCGCAGACTGACTTAGAAGAATGGGCCTCATCTGGGAGTTACAAAGAGCCTTTAGGGTTGAGCCCAGACGGGAAGTGTGGGTTGGTAGGTAGTTGCTTGTAAAATGGCTGGACTGCCCAAGATTGAGATATTACTCACAGACAAAATGGACTACGACTGCTGTGTACTTGCTAAAATACTAATTACAGTTCCCCAGATAGGATACGGTCTGAATGACCTGTCAACGACACTGACTTGATTACTTCAACAGATCTGGCCCGCATGGAAAACAGACTGCAATTACTTGCATTGGTTTACCCAATACCGTTGACATACCCAGAAAAAAGAACAGGTTTAACTATGCTCTTTCGTATGTAAGACGTACCCGAGGAAAGATGACTGAAATGTTTCGATGACGTTCACATACCCGAAGAATAGACTGAATGACAGTGAAAAATCTGACTTACCCGGAAAGGATCTCAGCGACTCAAATACCCCAGATGTGCTTGGAACATGGATTTGGCTGCTCTGATGTTTATGCCATACTTAAACTAAATCAGTGGACTGAATACGTCTAACTCCTCTCTCGTACTTCAAACATGATTGAAGTGCAAAAACAGAAACCTCTGCTGTACCAGAAATAATGGTCTGAACTGAATATTGCACAATTTCCGACGTCACAGTAAAATAAAGGATCACTCCACTATTTTTCTAGTGCCAGAAAACAAATATCGGAGTGCTTCGGCACTTCTAGTCTACGAGAATTCCAGTCATGGATAACTGTGTTAATTCTGTTTAATTTGCTGTCTCGCCTGCGAAGATCCAGAAATATGATCTCGGATGTCTCATACTTTTCGACGTACCTGGAAAATGGTCTCATCATCCCAGTTGGGGTTCAAATCTCTGAAGATGCGGGCAATCCTGTTGTGTTCTCTGACGAACGTGGTGTGCAGGGCCCCCAGTCCCACAAACACGTTCACACGGTGGTCCCCTGCAGATAGAACGTGCCATGTTTGTCATATTTGTTTATGATTTGTTGTTTTTGTTTTATGGATTTCTCTCACGACAAATGCACGCGTGTGTGCGTGTTGTGTGTGTGTGTGTGTGTGTGTGTGTGTGTGTGTGTGTGTGTGTGTGTGTGTTTGCATATGTCAGTATATCTGTCGGTCTGTCTGTCTCTCTCTCTTTCTGTCTGTCTCTCTGTCTGTGTCTGTCTGTCTGTCTGTCTCTCTGCGTGTGTGAAGTATTGAAATCGTAAATGTGTGTGTGTGTGTGTGTGTGTGTGTGTGTGTGTTTTGGTATGTGTGTGTTTGTTTGTGTGTGTGTGTGTGTGTGTGACAGACAGACAGACAGACAAACAGACTGACTGGCAGACAGCGAAAGAGAACGAACCGACTCATTCACATAGCAACACAACTCTGCCGAACAAATTAACGAGGAAATTTGAGGATGTGTGAGGGGAGGGGAGGGGGAGAAGAGACAGTGTGTGTGTGTGTGTGTGTGCGCGGAGATGGCGCGGAGGAGGGGGGGGGGGGGCGGCGGGGAAGAAAGAGGAAAGGGAGAAGAGGTAAGGGTGAAGAAGAAAGGGGACCAGTACCTCATAATTCACGACGCGAAGCATGTCTTCAGAATGAACGAGAAAATGTTCTTCCTTCAGTCGAAAAGCTTACAGAACGACGGATCAAAAAGAAAATGAGAGTTTTAAAAACAAAACAGCGAAAAATGAAAGAGCACATCATCCGTAAAGAATAAAATCTATGATTCTGACCTGCTAAGAAGCAGTAGTCTCCCTCTGCCTCCTTTTTGCACGTCCCTGCAGGATTCTTTGGCAGCATGTCGTTTTCAGACACCCGCATGGTACCTGATGCCAACGATAGTTCCATTCATGCATTCATCCATTATTTATTCATTCTTTTATTCATCCATATATTGCATTTTGTTTTCAATCGCATATGCTGTTTAGGAATTATAACGATGAATTAAAAATCTCAATAAAAGCAGTACTTAGTCAACCAAACCATAATGAATGGTAGATGAATAAATAAGCAAACAAATAAGTGAATACCAAAAGCAGTAATTAGTCAGCCAAACCATAATGAATGATAGATGAATAAATAAACAAACAAACAAAAAACAAATAAGTTAATGAAATGTATGAATGACTACCTAAATAAGCGAATAAATCACGCACGTTATAGGTCCGGTCTATTGGAACTCGGAGTCAACAAAACAAGTCTTCAATCTGTAAGAAATTATCTAAATTTAACCGTCCTCTGAATTTGCATGCATGCTAAAAGGCGTATACTATGAATGGCAAAGAAAGAAAGAAGGCGAAAGAATAAAAGGCATAAAAAGAAAGAAAGAACAAGAAAATGCTGGGGAAAAAAACCGAAAACTGGAAAAATGGAGAAAACAGGAAAAGAATAAGGAAAACAAGGAAAAACGAATAAATGAAGGAAAGAAAGAACCGAAAAAGAAAATGAACGCAGATAAACGAGAGAGAAAAAAATAAAAAGAAAAAGAAACAAAAAAGAAAAAAAGGACACAGAAAAAACAACAACACAAAACAAAGAATGAAAGAAAGAACAAAAGAAAGAAAGAAAGAAAGAAGAAAACGAAACAAAATACATAAGCAGCATGTGAGAAAAAAGGAGTGGAAAGAGACAAGAACAAACAAGATGGGGTTTAAGACATAATGGCAAATAAAGACAGGATAGAAAAAAAACTATGGAGTGTAAGTGAGATATATATGAACAAGAAAAAAAAAAAAAACAAGAGAAAACAACCACAGACACAAAAACTAAAGAAAAACAAAGAAAGACGAGAAAAAATGAACGAACACAGAAATGAATGAGAGAAAGAGCGAAAAAAAAAGAAAAAGACAAATCACTGTGGTCTGCTTCCACTAACCGTTCTCTCCTCTCAGTTTGTCCAGAACCTCCTGGGTATTCCCGTAGACCGCGGAAGCGTCGAGAAATGACGTCAATGTGTTGATCTGCTCTCTCGGCACTGCGGAAATCAATCAATTATTCAATTATTCAGACTGTCGATCCATCAGTTTGTCCATAAATGTCAGCCTTTAGAGAATGTAACGATAGACCAAACGTGCACCACTAGTGTTGCATCTTCCGTCAGAGAATAATGAACAAAGCAATAATGAATAATTCGACTGACCAGTCTAGCGATCAATCAATCAGTTGATTATAGTACCTATGAAGCAGGAAGCTGCCTACAAAGATACTCAGGAGAGCGCAAACTTTCGCCAAAGTCGAGCGGATTACAGATATGTCTTAAGATCCCAGATCTTTCGGGTGGCTCCGTTCTGAAATATGACTGGTTCGTCTTTGGGCAAAGTCCATGTTTCCAACACGTTTCACAAATAGTTATTGCTTTACAAGGCAGAGAAACCAACAAACACGGGTGATTACACATCCTTCTTGGGGGGAGGGGGGAGGGATGAATGAATGGACACAGCAGGATCTCCAGGATTTAGCAGAATGGGAAAATGTTGCAAAAAAAAAAGGATAAAAGTGTAAGCAGACTCTCTGGAGAGAACTTGGTCATAAGCACATTCCGTGTCCTCCCTCTCTCCTTCTCTCTCTCTCTCTCTCTCTCTCTCTCTCTCTCTCTCACCTAGCAGGGTGCCATTGGGGAAGGAGTAGGGCAGGGAGCGAACAAACTCCATGCAGTCTCGCCCCATGGAATCTCCGGCAGGAATCTCGATGGGAAAGCACGGTCCACTGCACACAGGTCAGTCACAGCACGCAGTGATGTGTGTCCAGTGTCTCTTTCCGCTTCACTTGTTTCTTTGTTATATCCACAGTGTTCCGCGCTTTTACAACACGCACTTATAGGTTTCTGTGTGTGTGTGTGTGTGTGTGTG
>CM065735.1:31135120-31165120 GCA_033310375.1 Conus canariensis | reverse complement strand
AAGAAGAGAGAGAGAGAGAGAGAGAGAGAGAGAGAGAGAGAGAGAGAGGGCAGTGATAGCAAAAGAGAGAGAGAGAGGGGGGAGGGGGGGAGACAGACAGACAGACAGAATGACAGACAGACAGGGACAGAGACAGAAACAAAGTCGGAGACAGATACAGAGAGAATGTTTAGTCAGTTAGTGGTTAAAGCATGTCACACGCTTCTTATTTTTTTCTACCTGTACGCCAACCCGAGACAGAAGTTGGTACAAAGTATGCAAAGGGGAAGGCAAATTTGCGCTGTAACTGATGAACGAATTAAACACACTATGAACGTAGTAACAAGACACATCTCACCCATCTCAACTTTGAGGGTAGTTGATGTGTATACCAGATAATCAGACGGCTGACTATTTCCCACACCACCTCCACCCCAGCTCCAATCCTTATTCTATCTTCCCTCTGTGTGTGTGTGTGTGTGTGTGTGTGTGTGTGTTGTGCGTGGGTGTGTGTCAATATGCATCCTTGTTTGTAGATGCATGGTGTTTATTGCAATCTTAATCTTCTTATTGGTTTCATTGATGTTTTCTTTAACTTTTATGTATTTGTAAGCGCTGAGGGCTTATGATGTAAGATTAAGCGCCATAAATAATCGTTATTATTGCATTATTATTATTGTTATTATTATTATTCCCTCCCTCCACGAAAATTGGGAAAGACTTAGTGTCTGTAGGGAAACGGGAAGAAACCCCATAGTGAGCATGCCTGTTAGAGCTAGTCAAAGACGTCCTGTTAACATGGCATCTCACCGTCCACAAGCTGCGCAGGCAGTAGACGTCTCTGGGTTTCAAAGGACTTGCCCCACCTGGGGTTCTGCAAGTTGTTGCAGCTGCCGTCAATGGTGCGGTACCGCAACTTCTGCTTGTCCTTGCATTCCTGCCAGAAAAAGAGAAATCGATTCCTGAGGATGATGTCAGTCAAGCGGCGAAATGTTTTGGCAAAAACTGCTCGGATGAGCTGTGCGGATGGTATCATTTTCAAAATGATGTACTTGAGTCAAACTGATAATGGATGGTTTGATTTTAAGGGTAACCTTACCTGGAATCCAACATGGACAAAACCAGTCAACGTATTTTGCCTGCATGCACTCACACACACACACACACACAACACACACACACACACACACACACACACACACACACACACGCGCGCGCGCGCGCGCGCACGCACGCACGCACGCAAGCACGCGCGCAAACTCACGCACTCATTCATTAACTTACACACAAAAACGTGCACACATGCACACACACAATAAATGATTCAAAGTATTACATATTTCATTTCCTTATTACGTCTTTTGGGCCATGGATAACGTAAACTATCACTAAAATAATGAAAATCACGTAAAATGATAAAGCGTATACATAATTCATTTCCACCATTTCATGGCAAAAAAGTAAAATGTTGAACAACTTTACATAATTCGACATGTTTTCTAAAGATTAACAGCATCTTCTTCTCACCAAAAAAAAAAAAAAAAAAAAAAAAACAATCTGTAAAAACTGAACATATTTAACAGAAATATATTTCGAGGGAATATAACGAATCCTTATACCTGTGTAGTAAGAAAATTTACTTCGTGCTTCTGTTTTGTCTCAGTCATTACAAAAGCATTCACCACGGGCAAGATCAAGTCACTTGTCTAACTGTTATTTTAAGCCAATGGCTTCAGCATCAAACTTTAATCTGTTAGCGTATGTATTAGTCAGACTATTGCAGAGCTCCCATTCGATGCTGTTATACAAGATAGGCTCACCGTTTCTGAGACATTATAAAAGGAAATCTTACCCTCGGGTAAGAGCTTTAGATGGCACTAAGATTTGGAAAGGGTTTCCCCCAGATTTCAGGTCGGCTAAAAGAAGGTTGGGCCAGAGATGACTTTTCTCGATTTAAATCTGTGTTACAATTTCTACAAAACAGATGTTTACTATGGGAATATAAATTGATCGTATATAATTATCTCAGAGAGGCGAATTAATGTCTCAAGAAACGATTCTGGCTCTGGAAGTTTCTTCTGACTGTAAAATACAACCAAAGCCTGTTTCAAATATATATTCTTCATAAACTTTAGGCACTCAAAAGCACCAAAACCACTTGTATAGTAGTAATATGTAGTACACTTTAAAGTCTAATCTACGTAGCCTAATGTAATGTCTACAATGTACACGATCTAATCACCCGGGCTTTTATCCGTTCAGATACAGGATGAATTCCAAGTTCTCCGTAAATAAGTTATGTCATTGCGCCATGATGTAAGTGAAGCAGACGTTTTACGATTTAAGCCGTTATATCATCTCCAGGTCTCTGTGAGCCGACATTGCACACCCGTATAAAAGAACTTGTGACACCGTTGACTGATACAAGTCTTTATGCAGTGGTTTGTGGGCATGTTACAATTTGGCGGGGCCCATCCTCTTCAAGGTAGTACAGGGTACGGTTACACGGTTACCAGGCAGTAGCGAAGGAGTAACTCCAGTCACCTGATTCTTGAACTGAAATAGTACAGTCACATCTCTGGTTCATCCAACCTTGCACAAATCGTCTGGAAGGGCACTGTAGTGGGAAACAGAAGAAAGGGGGCAGACAGAGAAAGAGGCGGGAGGACAAATCCAACAGTGGACGGATCTCATCTGTTGCCATTCCCAGAGAGGGACAGATGAAAGATTTTTCACTGTATCATCTTCCGCGCCACTTCAATAGCATAGCACCCGTGCCCTTATGCCGCCTTCCCCCCCCCCTCCCTCCCCCCCCCCCCCCCCCCCCCAACCACCATAACCAGCATCAGCACCTCCTGCCGTCCACAGCCACAACCTGGCCTGTCACACCACAGCCCCGGCACCCACAATCCCAAGGGAGCAATCAGTTCAAGTCCCATGAGGCAACCCACCAGAAAAAGACTCCGCATTGCTCCGAGTCACTTCGGTGTACTTCGGTGTACTTCGGTGGTGTTCGGTGTACTTCGGTGTACTTCGGTGGCGTTCGGTGTTTCTAATCCAGCATACGCAGGATATCGCATACTAACCCCCTCCTACTGACGACAATATTTGCTTTGTCACAGAGCCAGCGTGAATGAACTCTCCCTCCGGAGGGCGCCACCACATCCGTCCAACGACATCCCCCATGAACTTGCCGATACCGGTGATGATCTCGACAGAACCAAACCGAGGGCGTAGACGTGGAGACGTAATCAGAACAAAGGTCATCATGACAGCAGGGTATGAAGGGCCACAGACTTTTTTTTTCTATGCTGATCGATGAGGATAATGATGATGTTACGGATTTTCATTCAGGTCTGAAACGTTCATGACAGGGCTTTTACTACGCGCTTACTTACATAAGTATCCCGGCGTCAAGTATTCCCGAGAGATAATGACGCTTGCAGTGTTGGTCAGGACATTTGAACAACACTTTCAGAGACGCATCTATCAAGTGGATGAAACTCCACGGTGTGATCTGCCTCCCCACTTGAGTTGAGAGCAAATTCATCGCTGGGTAGAAGACGATCGGAGAAGAAAGATCTCACAAGTAAATGACTCTGATGGGAATCGAGGATTTGACAGCTCACGGTGCTCTAAAACAAACGATCGCCCATGCGCGCGTGCGTGTGTGCGTGCGTGCGTATGTGCGTGTATGTGTGGGTATGTGTGCGTGTGCGCGTGTGCGTGTGTGTATGTGTGTGTATGCGTGCGTGCGCGCGCGCGCGCGCGCGCGTGTGTGTGTGTGTGTGTCTGTGTGTGTGTGTATGTGTGTGTGTGTGTGCGCGCGCGTGCGTGCATGCGCACGTGCGTGCGTGCATGCGCACGTGCGTGCGTGCAAGCGTGCGTGTGTGTATGTGTTGTCTTTTCAAATTTTCATAACTGCAGCTTTTCAGCGTGTTCGCAGCGATGTTGCCGCCATTTATTACCCCCCCCCCCCCCCAAAAAAAAAAAAAAAAAGCCAGTCCACTCACCGGTTCCACCACATCTTCAGGACACTGTCTCAGCTCGCTCTCCTGGTCGTTGATCAGCCCCGTCATTTCGCCATCCGCCAGTTCCGGCAACTCGAAACAGTTGTCTTGCACGTGACTGCTGCTCTCTCCGTTGCTAGCTTGTTTTCCTTGTGATAAAGCGAAAACAGAGCTGGTTGGTTCATCTACTAATCAGGAGGCGCACCTGTTTGTGGTTCTTGGGGAAGACAGGGTTGTGCCTAATTAGGAAAAAAAATGTTTATTCTGACCTCTAGTGTAAAAGACATTTGACTCGTTTCAATCAAGGACTTATTGGATTTTGATTGATCGGGAACAGACCTGAATCGCTGATTAGGTTATGTAAACTTCGTGTTTGTTTTTTTTGTTTTTTGTTTTTGTTTTTGTTTTTGTTTTTTTTTTTCCTTTTTTTTTTTTTTCCGCAAACGCTTTTATTTGCTTGTACAGAAATTTACAAGTGGAACACGCGAAAAGAAAAACAAAAAATAAAACAAAACAAAAAAAGAAAAAAAAAAGAAAAAAAAAAAGAAAGCAGCACTACAAAAAACAAAAATGACAGTAGATCTTATCTTGCATAAATACATTACAAAGCTGCAATAAGTTCGCAAGAAGAACAGCGATTCCTATTTAATATATACATATTACAAATAAGCACAACATTGTGTCTACACTGTCAGTGTCACACATTAAACTTACTATTTTGGAGCGTTTTCCTTTTTTTTCAAAATCAATAGTCAGAGAGAGACAGACAGACAGACAAAGAGACAGACAAAAGACAGACAGACAGACAGACAGACAGAGACAGAAAAGAAGAAAAATCACAACCCTAGATTCCTAACGTTTTCTATATAGAAGCATAGGAATCGACATCAACAGTACAAATAAATTACATATCCAGAAACGACGGTTGACTTTTAGCTGCCACGCCAGGCTTTGCTCAGGACTACATACAAATCTTAGTTTTCAATAAAAAAAATTCATATTTTTGCCATTTGTTTGCAAATTCAACATAGTTCAAATTCATTTTTGCAATGCATTTTTCGACTTGGTATTTGGTTTTTAAATATTTCCTGAAGACAGGAAACAGAGGAAGCACCTTTTCAAGTCTGGATTTATATACAAAGAACTTTGCAGAGATAATAATGTAATCGAGTACGATATCAGTTTTTATCCGAGAGTCAGTGCCAAACAAAACAAGTTCCTTTGATAATACAATTTCAGGTACACTAGAGCAATTGTCTTTTAAAGAATTCTGAAAGTCAGTCCAAAAATGTGTTGTCACGTCGCATGTGAAAAATAGGTGATCTATAGTTTCCTTTTCAGACTTACAAAAAGTACATTTGTTATTTTCAACGATGTTCATTTTTTCTAGAACAATATTTGTAGCCAGGATCCTGTGAATTAATCTCATCTGAAACCATTTCAGTTTAATTTCTTTTATTGTGTGTGTGCGAAGAAATATATTTTTCCAGTTCAATTCTTTACCTATTTCATTGTTCCATTTCTCACAGCATCTTGGTTGTGAGTTATCTGCATTTAAGATATCATAATAAAGTCGAGCTCCTTTCTTTGCGCTCCAGATGATACCGAGAGCCTTTTCAGTAGTAGTAGGCATATTACTAGCGAATCTGATATTCTTTGTTCGAATATATTTTCTGACAGATTGTACACAACCTAGGTATAGCATAAAGTTTGTTTGAACGGTATGCTTTTGCTTGAATTCTTCATATGTCATGAACGACCCTGCTTGGTTTATTAAATCCGCAATACGATATACACCTTTGTCTATCCAATCCTTGAAACATATACTTTTCCCGTTTATTTTAATGTTTTTATTGTAAAAAATGTTTTCAGCCAAAACATCACTAGGATCCTCAATACTTACTTTGTCACCAAAGATTTTATATGCTTGGAAAGTGTCACTCCAAAAGGCATTAGTCTCTTTTCGGCTAACTGGTAAAGCATAACCATATTTTTCAAGATCTTTTACCAAAGGATACGTTGTTTCTATCACAGACTTCCATTTATGATTACTGAATTTAAGTTTTCTGATCCATGTAAGTTTCAATGCCATTATCATGTGTTTAAGTGAAGGTATACCTAATCCTCCATTTCTAACATTTTTTACTGTTGTTTTTCGGGCTATCCTATCTTGTTTGTTATTCCATACGAATTGAAAGCATTGCTTTTGAAGCTTATCCATAAAACTGTTTGGTGGATTAGGTAACAAGATCCAAAGATATATCAATTTTGAGAGAATCAGTGATTTTAAAACGGCTACTCTGCCAACAGGTGTAATAGCTCTCTTACTCCAGGCGTTAAATAACGATGTTATCTCGAGAAATTTGTCTTTGAAATTCAGTTCTAGGCAGTGTGATAGTTCTGGGGTGAACCATATTCCAAGGATCTTAAACTGTTTTGGATTCCAGTCTATTTTTAAGTGGGGCATATATCTAGTCTTTGATAACACTTTGCTTCCTAGCCAAACTGCCTTCGTTTTTTCAATATTCATGTACAACCCAGACACTTTTGCGAATTTGTTTAAGGTCTCTATTGAATGTTCAAATGGTATTCTGTCCCCTTCGTTTGTCAACTGTGTATCGTCTGCAAACTGAGAGAGCTTGTGTTCAGTTTGGTTAATGTGTATTCCCTTTATGTTTTTATTTTCCCTGATCATAATGGCTAATATTTCTGCGGATAATATAAATAAATAGGAGATATGGGGTCACCTTGTCGACAACCTCTTTGTATTTCGAACCATGTTGAGCTCTGACTGTTTACTATTACAGATGACTTGATTCCCTTATGAAAGGTCGTGATCCAACGACATATATCTTTACCAAATCCAAATGATTTTAATACCTTCAACATAAATTGCCAATTCAAGGAATCAAACGCCTTTTCAAAATCAATGGAGATAAGCATGCCTGGGAGTTTTTCTGTTTTTAAGTAATGGATTAGATCATAGATTAATCTGATGTTGTCCCCTATATATCTATTTGCCATGAACCCCGTTTGATCTTCATTGATTAACTTGGGAAACTTCGTGTTTGTTTGTCATCTCTCTCTCTCTCTCTCTCTCTCTCTCTCTCTCTCTCTCTCTCTGTGTGTGTGTGTGTGTGTGTGTGTGTGCGTGTCTGTCTGTCTGTCTCTGTCTCTCTCTCTCTCTCTCTCTCTCTGAGAAGAAAATACCTTCTTTATCACACACACACACACCACACACACAAACACACACACACACAACAAACACACACACACACAAAACACACACACACACACAAACACACACACACACACACACACACACACACACACACACACACACAACACACACACACACACACACACACACACACACACACACACACACACCACACAACACACAACACACACACACACACACACACACACACACACACACACACACACACACACACACACACACACACACCACCACGACACACACACACACACACACCACACACACACAACACAACACACACACACTTGGATCAACCCGTTTGTCAGGTCATGCTGGTAGACTGTCACAGAGTTCAGAGATTGCTGAAAATAAAACAACCATATGTACGATAAAGATATATATATGCAATAAATATTAGACAAAGAAAAACGATTACCATGTTTATATTGAATTCTGGCAAACTGTGACAAGTCGACGAAGACTGGTGTGCTTTGCAATGGATTTCACTCTTTGATCTCCTTTCTTCTGCATTCTGTTTTGAAGCTGTACTCTCTCTCTCTCTCTCTCTCTCTCTCTCTCTCTCTCTCTCTCTCTCTCTCTCTCTCTCTCTCTTTCTGAGCATTGAAATGCGCGTGTTTGCGTGCACATGTAGACACACGTGTATGCCTACACGCACGCTTGTGTGTTTGTGTGTATATGCATATGTGTGCTCCTTCCTTGTTTGGAAGCATGTATAACCTCTCCAGTCCCACTAAAGATAAGGACATGCCGCTTTAGAAAAATAAGGGTGAACACGTTGGGATATAACCTACATGTTAAATAGAAAGAAAGAACGATCACTTTGCACGTTTCCCTTGAATTAGTGGACAGGTATGAACTGAAGCATGCTGTACAAGTTGTGTTTGCCTGTAAACACACACTTTGTGGAAGTGTGTGAGTTCATGGTGTTCTTTTTCTGAAGTTTGTATCTCAAGCAGAGTATGTGGGGCATATATACACTACTCAAAACAATTGAAGTACCACTTAGGAAAACTGCTGTCATTCGAAAGAAAACAAAGCTGAACATAATTTAATGATTGAATATTTTATTTTTATTATTCCTCAATCCATTCAAATTTATTCAAACACCGTGACAAAAAATTATCTTTGTTTTACACTTGATTAAAGAGGCATACCCCCAAAATGAAAAGTAACAAGAGTCTATGATAGATGTCATGATGTTAATAACGGGTATGACCACCGTTCGCGTTCAAACAAGCGTCACATCGACGTCTCATGGAGTGCACCAGGCGGCGGAGAGTGTCCTGGGGGATCGCCTGCCACTCCTGCTCCAGCAACTGAAACAGCTGGTCCACGGTGTCTGCTGGAGGGTTGTGGGCCCGCACTCGCCTCCCCAGCACGTCCCACAGATGCTCTATGGGGTTCAAATCTGGTGACCTGGCAGGCCAGTCCATTCTTGTCACCTGCTGCCCTTGTAGGAACTGATTCACGATGGCGGCGCGGTGGCACGGCGCGTTGTCGTCCTGGAACTGGGCGCCCTGGCCAACTGCCCTCAGGGCGGGCATCACAAGGGGGCGGATGATGGTGTCGCGGTAGGTGGCACCGGTCAGGCGGCCTTCAACACGGTGTAGGGGGGTCCTGTGACGTAGGCTGAACCCACCCCACACCATCACGGACCCACCTCCATAGCGGTCATGCTCCCTGACGGCAGCGTCAACGTAGCGTTCTCCAGGACGTCGCCAGACGCGAACCCGCCCGTCGTTGAACCTGAGGGTGAACCTTGACTCGTCTGTGAAGAGTACTGTTGCCCATTCAGCTCTTGTCCACCTTCTATGACATGCTGCCCAGGCCCGACGATGAGCTCGATGCGCTGGGGTCAGTATTGATCTCACTGCTGGGGACCTTGACCTCAAGTTGGCGTCGTGGAGCCGGTTCCGAACTGTCTGGGTACTGACGTTGACGTTGCTGGCTTGTCGTAGCTGGTCTCGGAGTACTGTGGCACTGGCTGAACGGTCTCTCAGACAAGCGATAACAATGAACCGATCCTGCTGTCTGGAGGTGCTTCTCGTCCGTCCACGTCCCTGCTGTTCTTCAACACTTCCAGTGTTAAGCCAACGGTCTCTGAGCCTCAGAATGACTGGGTGACTCACTCCAAGCCGTCGACCAATCTCCCTCAAGCCAATACCTTCTTGGTACCATGCTATCGCTCTTCCTCTGTCGGTGTTGCTTAGTCGTTGTCTCGCAGGCATGGTTAAATCTTCCTAAATTTCGCGACTTTTTATACCCGTCAAATGTGCTAACTGATTGCAATTCTGCTCAGAAAAGACCTTGCTTTCACGTGCATCACATTTTTTTTTCTTGCTGTGTCTGTGTCAAAATCTGGGAGCGACACAAGTTCGATAATTTCTCGGGATTTTTTTGCCTCAGATGCGACGCGGTAGATAACTGCTGACCGACTTTAACATAACAAAAATGCACGAGGAGTAGTATTTGAGAACCGGGTAAGCTTATCCAGCAGAGTTTATTCAATTATCAATATTAATTGGTTTATCAGAGCTTTTTAAAAATTGCATACAAAAATTAGGGGTGGTACTTCAATTGTTTTTAGTAGTATATATATATATATATATATATGAGAACTTGGGAAGAACACAAAACAACAAGCAGGCTGTAGTTTCCCAATATTTCGGCCTTTGGGCCTTCCTCTGGGGAGAGTTTATTTTACTCTGATTGATTGATTGATTTAATTTAACGTCTGTTCACAACAATGGTGATATTAGCCTAAAAATGAACCAATCCACAAAAAACAACAACAAACAAAAAACAAACAAACAAAACAAAAAAACGGGCTGTGTAAGTGTGTGTATGAGTGTGTGTGTGTGTGTGTGTGTGTGTGTGTGTGTGTGTGTGTGTGTGTGTGTGTGTGTGTGTGTGAGAGAGAGAGAGAGAGAGAGAGTGTGTGTGTGTGTGTGTGTGTGCGCGCGCGTGCGCGCGCGTGCGTGTGTTAGTGTGAATATGCACTCATGTGTCAAAGGCTACATATGAACATTAATACAATAACTATAAATTACTTAGTATTTACACTAAATTTGAAAGTATAGTGCTGGATAAAACTGATGCAATTTGTATCATTTCTTCGCTGTAGATTATATCATTTAGAGATCCCATTTTTGCTACATCTATCCCAGATATGTTGTATAATAGGGATAGCAATGGGCAATCAAAAAGAATATGTTCAATTGATATTGGATGACCACAAGCACATTCTACATTTTTTGAAAATTTAGTTTCCATGAATTTAATCGAATTTTGTAAATGAGACTAGACAAGGATCTTGAACACGGTAATATTTTTTACTTTGAAGGAAGCTTTTCT
Source organism: Conus canariensis (assembly GCA_033310375.1). NCBI lineage: Eukaryota > Metazoa > Mollusca > Gastropoda > Neogastropoda > Conidae > Conus > Conus canariensis. The sequence continues at coordinate 31,154,536 of CM065735.1, read as the reverse complement.
GTCATTATACTACTTTCTAACATCGAATTTATTTCATGTTTTTCTAATGTTAGTGTACTATCAGGATATTTTCTAATAGCTCCTTCTTTCGCTGATCTACCAGCCATTTCATTCCCCCAAATACCACAGTGAGATGGAATCCAACAAAATTCTACATTGATACCTTTACACATAATTGAATGTACTAAGTATTTTACATCAAATATCAAATCTTTTCGAACTTTTGCATTCCAGTTTTGCAGACTGTAAAGAACAGATTTTGAGTCAACACAAAGTAAAATGCTATAAATCACAATGTCAATATCAGCTATGAAGGATAAGGCCATAAGAATTGCATATAGTTCTGCGGTAAATACAGAAAAACCTTTTCCTAAACAAAATGACTTTCTTATCTTGAAAGCAGGAATAGCAAATCCAGCCCCTGTGTATGATTCCAAAATTGAACCATCTGTAAAAATCTTTAAATGATTCGGATACTCATTTTCTAGATGTTCTTTTGCTTCAACGGATATGAGATTGATGTTATCCTCTTTTTTTAGAGTTGTATAATCTGTATCAAATCTAGCAGAACTATGCTCCCACTGAGGAATAATGGGTATTATGGGACTACTTGAAATTGGTGTAATATCAATATCACAACTCTTAAAAAGATCATCTGTATAGTTTCTAATAGGTTGAAGATATGAAATGTTTTGCGCTCTCTTCGGGAAATCCTGTCTTGAGTCAAGAAAAATGTCATTTGTCACTGAATTAGAAACTGAAAGACATCTAGTCACATACTTTGCAGTGGCCAACTTCCGTTGGTCCTCAAGAGTTAACAGATTCGCTGCTCTGTATGTTTTGAGCGTATTTGTGTGTACTGGCACACCAAGTGCCAACTTAACAGCCTTACTATCCATGCTTTGTAATTTTTTTTAGCAGCGTCTGTGGAGCTGAGAAATAAACCTCTTGACCATAAGTTAATTTCGATCGAACTAAACTGGTAGCAAGATGTAAGAGTGTTTGAGTATCTTGTCCCCATAACTGAGCATTAATTATTTTGAGAAAATTTAATCTTTGTCTAGCTTTACTTATTATGTGTTCAATATGATATCGCCACTTTAACTTAGGGGTTAAATATACTCCTAAAAATTTTACAGCTTTTGAATATTTAAGAGTGTTGCCTTTTATAACAAGTTGAGGAGGATGCTTTGGAATATCACCATTGATAAAAAGCATTAATTGTGTCTTTTCTCCCGAAAGTTCTAAACCATTTTCTTTCATGGATATTGTTAGAAGGAACTTTTGGGAGATCATGAATAAGAATAGTAAAAAGAATTGGAGCAATGATAGATCCTTGAGGAATTCCAATATCAATATCCTTGAATGACGAATAACATGTGCCAATTCTTGTACAAATAGATATCCCAGACAAGAAACATTTTACAAATTGGTACATTGCTCCACTAATTCCAATATGTTTTAGCTTATAAAGCAGACGAGCATGCCATACACTATCATAAGCTTTTCTAATATAAAAAAAAAGTAGCAAGTGTACTTTTTCTTCTTGAAAACTGTTTTTTTAACTTGATTCGTAATTTTGACCAGATGATCAGTTGTACATCTTCCTTTCCTGAAACCTGCTTGGTTGTTTGGAATAATATTGTTCTTTTCACAGAAATGTAAAATACGACGTTCAACAATCTTTTTCCAATATCTTACCAATTTGCGATGTTAAAGCTATTGGACGACAACTACCAATTTCGGATCTGTTTACCTTGCTTTGGAACTGGTATTACAACCGTCCTCTTCCAGATAGAAGGGAGAGTTCCATTTAACCAACATTTTTGGTAAAATGAGTGGAGTAATTGCTTCCAAAATAAAGGCAAATGGCAGAGCAATTGATATGAAATACCATTGATGCCAACAGTAGTGGTATTGCAAGTAAAACACTCCAATGAATCATTAAATTCCTCAAAAGTTATAAAAGAATTTAAGTAATGATTTTCATCTGGAGGAGGGTCACAATAAATATGTTTTTTCTCTTCCTCTTCTCGGAAGCTTCTTATATCTGATGAAAGACTTAATGATGAATTATTCTTTGAAAACACTTCAACAAATAACTCTGCTTTTTCTGCTGATGTGGGGATAGCGTTGTTATCTGATTTAATGGGATATGATGGTAAATGGCATCTGTTCTTTAATTCTTTAACCTTCTTCCATACTTTGTGCATGTCCTTTGATGCAGATATTTTCTAATAGCAAAAAGTAGTGAAATAGATACGTTTTGCTTTGGCCACAATTCTATTACTCTGATTTTTTGCACGTTTCATTGCAATAAAATTTTCTTCAGTTCTGTCCTTTAGCCATGTTTTATAAGTTTTCATATTTTATAAGTTTTCTTTTTACTGCTCACTGCTTCTGCGCATTCTTCATTCCACCATCCATTTCCTCTGTACTTCTTATCATTATAGCATTTACGCTTGGGCATTGATTTTTCAGCAGCGTATAAAACAGCTTTTCTGAAGTTCTCATAAAATATATCAGTGTCTTCATGTTCCATGGAATCATGATCTATTGACAATAGAGTTGACTCATAGAGGTTCCAGTCAGCGCTATTGTATAAAAACTTAGGAATCATATCTTCAACTTCTTCTTCATCTTGAATCTTTTCATTTAGTGTAAGAACAATAGGGAAATGATCATTTCCTAATGTGTCTTCCTCTGTTATCCAACTAGCATTCAATGATATATCAGGAGATACTAACGTTAAGTCAATAGAGGTTGGCCTATGATTTGAAACATCAGGAACTCGTGTTATGCTTCCATCATTCAATAAAACTAATTTGGAATCCACAATATTTTCAACAAAGCGATTACATGTTGTGACAGAGCAATCTGGTTCCCAAAACGGAGAATGTGCATTGAAATCCCCCAATATGATCCAATTTTTTTCTGAAGGAGGAAGTTGTCTTAACCAGTCTGAATTATCTGTGTTTGGGCCATTTGGATAATATACAGAAAGTATATTTATACTAGAATTTTTGCTCATTTTTAATGATAACCCAGTAATAAAAAATTCTTCTTTATCTTTAGCTGTTGAATTGAAGTCTAACTTCAAAGATCTATAATTAAGATCTGATCTAACATATATTGCAGTCTGAACCCTTTTAGTTGATGTACTACAGTTGTATACAGGAGGGTAGTAGAATCCCTTGAATTGAGGTAATTTACTTGGTTCTACATATAGAGACTGCAAAGCCATGATACAAAAGTTGTTAGAATAAATGTAGTTCTCAAAATGAAGTGGATTTTTAACGATGGATCTACAGTTCCATTGTAGAACAGTAATACAATTGTCAACATGTTTCATAATAATTGGTAGAATAAAACGTTATAAACAGACGTTGGGCAAAGTCAATAAGGTTGAAAGATGGGGACCCAAGGTTGTCGAGAGCACCAGGGGAAAGGCACTCTGGGGATGCGCCCAGGCCTGTAGCCATTGCTGGATGGACCCCGATGACCACTGAAACCATGTCCACCGACAGGGTATTGGGAGCGCCTCCTGTGTGGCCGTTCCCAAAAGATGCGGTGGACGTGACGCCCCAGGTTGCTAGTGAGGATGCTGGTGCCCCTGTCTGACGAGTGGATGGAGTCCTTCATCAGCCTGTTGTTCGTGGAGTCCAAGTTCTCAGGGGACAAAAGGGACACGTTGTGCATGGGGAGCTCTGCAAGGAGTAGGGCGTTGAACATCTCCCGCTTGCTTTGCAGATGTCGATCTTTCACTGGGGCCACTCTACTAACAACAATCTTCGTGTTTGGATGATTTGCTTTTGCTTGTTTTACAAGTGCGGACATCTCTGACACGACTGTCTTAGGATCTTTTCCTTTTAGATCGTTGATCCCACAGTGAAACACCAAGCAGTCAGCAGTCTTCACCGTCTTGGTGTCGCCTAGGTTTTTTGCACAGACCTCCAATCGGTAGGATGGTTTTGAAACCAGATGTACACCGTACGCATACCCCAAACGACGTGGGTTTATCTTCCCCATTGTGGAATCATGGAATAGAATAACCTTAGGCAGACCAGACTGGTTGACGTCATCAATCTCTCCTTCATGTTTTGACGTCATGACAGGCTTGGATTTGTGTTCTTGATTTCTTTGCTGCCTTTCAGAAGTGGTTGTTTTGCTTTTGTTGAATTCTTTCGGTGTTGAAGAGGTAGGAGATGCCTTGTTTTTATTTAGCAAGTGTGTTTTCGCAATGTCTGAGGAGAGTGGTTTGTCTGCCAGTGTTGGGGTGTTCGTTGTGTGTGTTTCGTCACTTACTTTTTGCACCATCTTTTCCTTTCTTGTTTGATTCATGAGAATTCCTATGGTCGCCTCTAATGATGACACTTTCTCTGACAGAACGCCCACAGTATGCGTTAGCTTTTCAATCGTTTCTAGTAGGCCAGCAACCTTCGTTTCCGAGGCATCACATTCACAGGCCGCGATAGCAACACTTCATGTTTCGACTCGATTGTCGCATTGTGTGCATTTCTCTTCACTATGCACGTTTTCATTTTTTGAAGGACTTGAATCCTCTGATGGAGATCCATTCTTCCTTTGCATAGCGGTTTTCCTTTTTGATCTTCTCATCTTTACACCTGATAATTGATTTTTTGGCATAGTAAAAACTCAACGGTTTGTACGTTCAGCCATCTTGGCGTAGGAATCTTTATTTTACTCTGATTTGATTTGATTGATTTAATTTAACGTCTGTTCACAACAATGGTGATATTAGACTAAAAATAAACCAATAAAAAAAATAAAAAAAATTAAAACGGGCTGCGTAAGAATTTGTGCCTGTGTTTGCGCGCGCGCGCGCGCGCGTGTGTGTGTGTGTGTGTGTGAGTGTGTGTGTGTGTGTGTGTGTGTGTGTGTGTGTGTGTGTGTTTGTGTACCGTGCGTATGCATGACTGTGCGTGTGTGTGTAGAGTGGTGTGTGTGTGTGTGTGTGTGTGTGTGTGTGTGTGTGTGCATGTGTGTGTTAGTGTGAATATGCACTCATGGGTGAAAGGCTACATATAAACATTAATACAATAACTATAAATGATTTCATGTTTACAATAAATTTGCAAGTATAGTGCTGGATAAAACTGATGCAATTTGTATCATTTCTTCGCTGTAGATTATATCATTTAAAGATCCCATTTTTGTTACATCTATCCCAGATATGTTGTATAACAGGGATAGCAATGGGCAGTCAAAAAGAATATGTTCAATTGATATTGGATGACCACAAGCACATTCTACATTTTTTGAAAATTTAGTTTTCCATGAATTTAATCGAATTTTGTAAATGAGACTAGACAAGGATCTCGAACACGGTAATATTTTTGACTTTGAAGGAAGCTTTTCTGTCATTATACGACTTTCTAACATCGAATTTATTTCATGTTTTTCTTAATTTTAGTGTACTATCAGGATATTTTCTAATAGCTCCTTCTTTCGCTGATCTATCAGCCATTTCATTCCCCCAGATACCACAGTGAGATGGAATCCAACAAAATTCTACATTAATACCTTTACATATATTTGAATGTATTAAGTATTTTACGTCAAATATCAAATCTTTTCGAACTTTTGCATTCCAGTTTTGCAGACTGTAAAGAACAGATTTTGAGTCAACACAAAGTAAAATGCTATAAATCACAGTATCAGTATCAGCTATGAAGGATAAGGCCATAAGAATTGCATATAGTTCTGCAGTAAATACAGAAAAACCTTTTCCTAAACAAAATGACTTTCTTATCTTGAAAGCAGGAATAGCAAATCCAGCACCTGTGTATGATTCCAAAACTGAACCATCTGTAAAAATCTTTAAATGATTCGGATACTTATTTTCTAGATGTTCTTTTGCTTCAACGGATATAAGATTGATGTTATCCTCTTTTTTTAGAGTTGTATAATCTGTATCGAATCTAGCAGAAATATGCTCCCATTGAGGAATAATGGGTATTATGGGACTACTTGAAATTGAAGTAATATCAATATCACAACTCTTAAAAAGATCATCTGTATAGTTTCTAATAGGTTGAAGATATGAAATGTTTTGCGCTCTTTTAGGGAAATCCTGTCTTGAGTCAAGAAAAATGTCATTTGTCACTGAATTAGAAACTGAAAGACATCTAGTCACATACATTGCGGTGGCCAACTTCCGTTGGTCCTCAAGAGTTAACAGATTAGCTGCTCTGTATGTTTTGAGCGTATTTGTGTGTACTGGCACTCCAAGTGCCAACTTAACAGCCTTACTATCTATGCTTTGTAATTTTTTTAGCAGCGTCTGTGGAGCTGAGAAATAAACCTCTTGACCATAAGTTAATTTCGATCGAATATTTTACTCTGTGTGTGTGTGTGTGTGTGTGTGAGTGTGAGTGTGTGCGTGTGTGTGTGAGTGTGTGTGCTTGCGTGTGTGTGGTGTGTGTGTGTGTGTGTGTGTGTGTGTGTGTGTGTGTGTAGGACTTACGTGGAGGGATTCTCCAGTTTAAAGACATTTCTCTGGATCTCAATCAGGTCAGGACTATTGTCACACAGGATCTTTGCCAAGGTCACCTTCTTGACCTCCCTCAGCTGATCTGTTCAGTCAACGGCAATCGATGAAATAATCCACAAATCAATCAAATAATCAGCTAGCGAATGCGTCAATCAATCAGTCAATCCATAATAGTTATTCATGCTATCCATCCATTGTTCCATCCAACCACAATTTCATTCATCCAGCAATGAAGCAAACAGTCAGATTCTGTTCTTTAGCTATTTTTGCGGACTGACAATCAAATTCATATACGAATACAGTGGTAGCTTATTTCTAACCATTCTGCTGGCATGTCCGAGTACAAATTCTGAAGGAAAACAACACAGGATAGACAATTTATTAGCAGAAACCAATTCAACGTGTAACTTCCTGCAAAGAAAAAAAAAGAGACATTTTTCATGTGTTTATTTGTCCATGAATATCCCGCAACGCTGTCAGATGAAATGTTCAGAGCCTCTCTAAGGTTCAACGCTGTCCTTGGCTCCCACAGCTGCTATGTAGCAATCAGGAAGAAACTTGACGTTAACCTATTTTCAAGATGTACGAACGGGGAGGGTGGTTGGTCAGTCTAAGTTAGTTTCAACGTGAGGTGACTGCAAGCGTAACTTGAAAAAAGCTTAAAAGAAAGGAGGAATACCATTTCGCCGGAATAAAAAAGGGAGAAACACATTACAGGCCAAAACACGACGCGTTTCGACCTCTTTGGTCTTCTTTCAGGCAAGATAAACAATATCCAGGACAATGAAAACAAAGAACGAGCAATCACTTGTCTTCTGAAAATTGGGCGCAACACGGACTTTAAATGAAAACGAGGCTACTGGGAAGAAGACAATGTGAGTGAGAATAGCGGCTGTCTTTAGAGACGCTATTAATACTACAACACATATCAGTATATTACCATTAATTATGTTTTTCTTTTTAACATTTGTATCGTCATCATTATCATAGTTATTATTGCTATCATTATTATTATTATCATTATCATAATCTTAACTCACACGCGCGCGCGCGCACACCCACACACAACACACACACACACACACACACCACACACGCACGCACACAACGCACGCACACACACGCACACACACACACACACACACACACACACACACACACACACACACCACACACACACACACACGCGCACCACACGCACGCACACCACACACCACGCACGCACGCACCACACACACACACACACACACACACACCACACTCACACACACACACCTTCAGTGAACCTCTCCTGTTCCCCACGGGTCTCGTAGAAGAATCGATCCCCAAACTTCATGGCACTGAACTGGTTGCCAAGGAGACAGGCCAAAGTGGGTCCCACCAGAGACCCAGGAACATGGGTCTCAACCATCAGACCCACGAACAGATCTACGTCATCTGGGTCTCTGACAACAAGAGCCTGGGGTATGAGTAAAGATATTTGAGAAGAAGAGAGAGGGGAAGAGAGAGGAGGGTGCAGACAGAGGAAAAGAAAAAGTGGGTACAGAGAGGGAAGGGGGGAGAGGGAAGAGAGACAGACAGAGGAGAGAGACAGAGAGAGAGAGACAGAGAGAGAAAGGCAAGACAGACATACAGACAGATACGACAGAGACAGTGAGACAGAGACAGACAGACAGAAAGTAGAGCAACAGAGACAGAGAGAGGAGAACATCAACTAAGTGCGTTGATTGCAATAGATATGAAAAAGCAAATGAATGAGGAAAGAGAAGTAAATGATTCCAGGCATATACACAAAATACGACTGAAAATGACAGTCCCATACATATACAGTCACAGAAAAAAAAAACAATGCAGGTGAGAGACAACAGACAGCTGAAGATACAGAGAAGCAAGAGATGAAAATGGAGAAACAGGCAGAAGACAGAAAGAGAAGGAGGTATGCAGGAAGGGTGGAAGAGAAGAGAAGGGGATGGGGAAGAGATTACATCATACTGCTCTGTTGCACATTCATCACTCGCTACGATTTGGTTGAGACATAAGCCGATTCGACATTACGAGAGGAAGAACAGGAGGTGCGACGGAAAAAAAAAAGTAGAGGGGGGGGGGGGGGGGAGAAACTGACAGACGATCGCAGACAAAACAGAGGGACTACCTTCAGCAATACAAAACACTTAGGACACGAATGAACTGATGAGATAATGATGCTCGTTCATTCTTTGTCCTAACTTTTTTGTATGCCTCAGAAACCTAAGAGTCGAACGCTCGTGTTTGTCTTGTGATTTGCCCACTTATGCGTTTGCAACTTTAAATTTTTGATTTCGCGCAGTCGCTCACTTGCACAGAATTCAACACAAAAGCTAAGATTAGTCCATAAGAATGAACAAAAATTATCTCGATTTGAAAAGTTCGATGCTAGAAAGAGGTGAATGAGTTATGCACATGTTGTCCAGCATTAATAACAGATTTACTGGCAGGTGATGGTGAAGCACAATCTGATAGTTTTGGGAAAAAAAATGGCTTCATTATACATTAGTGTTAAGCGAAACGACAGGATTTCCAATGCTGCAAGTCAGAAACGATCATCAGTTTTGAGGATTTATTGAGTACTATTTTGACAGCACGTCTATGAAGGCTCTGTGGGTTTTTTTAAAGTATTATCACTAGCTGAGTCCCAGACGACTGAGGTGTAATTTACATGCGACTTGATGATGGCATAAGAAAACTTCAAGAAGCAAACTAAGAAGTATCTGATTTTAGTTGTTTTTATTTAAAATGATAAAAAAAACGATATCAATAGAAGAAGAAGACAAAGAAAATGACAAGGTGTCCTCGCCATCTTCTGTCTTCCTCCTTCCATTGGGAGAGGGGGAGGGGTACAGTCATTCACTCTTTCATTCATTCATTCCCTTTCCCCCTTCCCCGACCAACCTTCATGTCAACATCCTTCAAACCAGCCATCCAAGTAATTGCCTAGCCAAACAACAAACAAAAACCATCAATTAACCATGTAAAAAGTATCCTAGCTATCAAAGAATCAGCTGATCAGCTACAGTCAAAAGTCATAGTCCTCAACAACAAAACTCTGAGCCTGCCAGTCAGGTAATAACGAACAGCCAAAAAACACACTGATATATATACAAAGCTCCCGGTCAATTTTGAAACAGCCGACTAACCAGCCATCCAAGTAAACAAACAACAGGTCAACCGACCAAAGAACTCAGTAAAACTCATCCTACTCGTAGGCAAAGCGGAGGTCAAGGATCATTTCCGGGAGTTAAAGTTTGTGATCCGTGGCAGTCGACAGAGCTCCCTCCAGTCATTGAAGGGAGGCAACCCATGGTCCCTCCCTCTCTGGATGTTCACTGAAATCATATTACACATGCAATGTACCATTATTCACGTATGTGTGTGTGTGGGGAGGGGAGGGGGAGGGGGGTATGTGTGGGGGTATGTGTGTGTGTGTGTGTGTGTGTTTGTGTGTCTGTGTGTGTGTGTGTGTTGTTGTTTTTTTCGTCTATGTATGATAACTCAAAATATTATAAGGTACATTCACTATTCTTGACATCTAAAAATGGACAGATAATTCTCTGAACATTTGTGACACTAGGATAAAATACGTTCAGTAGAAACATGAACGGCACGAATAATTGAAGTGAACACTACCTATGTTTCCTTAGACATCTTTCTCCAACACATAAAGATAATATATACGCTCACGCACATACATCCAATATACCCCCCCCCCCCCCCCCCCCCCAAAATGATGACTCTTCTGAGCAAACGCAGGAAATTGCGAAGTCGCGTCATCTCACATATATTTCAATATCTATAAATGAAGAAGACAGAAATGAAAAAAAAAAATAATAATAATAAAGTCCAAACACTGTGATCGTTTGTCTGTCGTCTTCTGCCCATTCAAACCCGCTACACCTTCAAGACAAACTAGGGCTGAAGGTGAGAAAGGAAATATTTTTCGATGAATGTTCAGCCATTATTTTTGTCCTCGTAAACACCCTCAAAATAATAATGTCCTCTAATAGGAAGGTAGGAATAGCCTGCAGGCATTTCTATTCTCTACAAATGCGTGAGTGACATTTTCTTGCACTTAAGGATAAGAAAGAAACAGCAGGGTCTTTGTTCCATCCCTAAGGTTTCTCAGAACTCAACTATTGACACAGTCTTTCGTTCTTCAGCTCTAAAATTGTCCACGAAGGCTGGTTTTAGTCCTAGTTCCCTGTTGGTTCATTGGAAATTATTTCCGTTTTGATCGACTAAATTGTTAGCATGATTTTTGTTGTTGTTGTTGTTGTTGTTCTTTTTGTTGTAATAATAATAATGGTTTGCACGCACACGCACCCTCCCTGGTATGCCAGATGCTGTCATTTGTTCTTCGATTTATACATTGTTTGCTGATTACAGGGGCTGCGTTAAAAACCATGCCAATTAGAGACAGCATAGAGTAGCTAATGCAAGCAGCGCTGAAATAGGTTTTTCTTTGTGTTGTTGTATGTATTCTTTACCATTACGCAGCTTGAAAGTGCCATGTGCCTTGAATGTTTTAAAACAGTGCTGTATGTAGGCCTATTTCTTCATTGTTATCAGTACTGCTTAGCAGTAGTAGTAGTAGTAGTAGCAGTAGTAGTAGTAGTAATAGCAGGAGCAACAGAACTGGTAGTAGTATCAGTAGATACAGCAGTAGCAGCAGTAACAACAGCAGTAGTAATACAAAATAATGCTCTTAAATATCCACGTCCTGAACAAGTAATCATTGTCACGTAAAGCAACTTATATTAGCAAAACAGACAGAGTTTTGTTTTCATGCAAGTGAGACGTGAACATCTGTAAAAATCCTAAAGAAACAGATAAATCTGTTGTTCAATAGCGCAACAACAAAAATCGCCATGATTTTAGAATAAAAGAATGCACACAAGTCTTCATCATGAGGGCTCAGTGAAGGGGACATGTTTCAGAGTACACAGCTTGGACACCACAATGAACTGGGCCTTAGGATAATCATGCTGGATAATTATGCTGGATAAACCTGATCCCTATGTGGAGTGCGGTGAATTGGTCGCTTGCACGCTGAAAAATGTTCAGCCATCGTTGTATGAATGATCCATCACAAAATGATGATGACCTGTCTGAACTTCCGACAATTGCCTCATGGTTAATGTCTTTCTCATTGTTGATGGTGGCGATGTGGTTTTAGGGTTACAGGTGCGTGCAGTCTTGGGGGGGGGGGGGGGGTGCATATTTCTTTGCATCAAGTGCCTATTTGAAATGCTCCCCAAAACCCTTCGAAGAGAAATACTGCACTTTTTCTTGTCTTCTTTCATTTTTATGTTTATTCATATTCTGGGGACAGTCCTTTTTCCGTAGGTGTGTTGTTGTTTTTTAGTTCAGTTACAATTTGCCTTCTTTTTTGTTTTCTTTCATTTGCATGTTTATTCATTTTCTGGGAACAGTCCTTTACTGTACGTTTGTTGTTCTTGTTGTTGTTGTTGTTGTTGTTTTGCTCAATTACAGTTATGAGCTAGTACTTTACATTCGTCTATCTGGTCTTGTATGAATGGATAATTCATGACCTTAAGCTCGTTCATTTATGTCTCAGGGCAAGGATTTTCTTTTTTTTTTTTTTTAATTTTTTTTTGCCCTGCAGCGACGCCAACCCTTCAAACGCTTTATCAATGTAGATAATGAAGGAGGAAAACACAGAAAACATAGAACTGACTCCAACCCCCTCCTTAAACTGTTCACCCAATGGAAACTTACCGGAGACCAGGTCAAGGCCGTCTCTGCTTGTGGCGTTGTTCTCGAACATGTGATTGGTCAGACCAGTGACGAAAAAGTTGTCGACTGCGTCAGTGGGCGCGGACACAATGCCCTGGATGATGTCCGTCAGATTGTTCAGCGTAAATTTAGGTCTCATCAGGGTGTCTTGGAGTTGCAGTGTTTCCTCTCCTATCTGAGTTCCAAAGGGCACGGAAAAGGTTCTTTAAGAATAAATGCATCGAGAACTGGACAAAAAATGATAGATAGAGAGAGAGACACACATGCGAACTGTTACTGACGAAAAAAAAATAATAATAAAATAAGCAACACGAGTTGCCAGTTTTGACCCACATGTAAAAAATATGATGATGATGATGATTTCATTATCATTTATTATCATTATCATTTTATTATCATTATCATTACTATTATCATTGTTATTACTATCATCATTACCATCATTATTATCATTGTTATCATCATTATCATTATTATTTTTGTTGTTGTTGTTGTCAATTATCCCCCAAGTAAGGATAAAGGACAAACAGCGCGTGATACTAAACAGGCATGCAGAGGTGGTCTGGTTGATATAAATATGACGCATTGAAACGATCACAGGACCAGTGCCCATTGCAAGACTGCTGTGAATTATCAAGGGGATGGAGTTTAGGCATTGACTGGAGGAAGGCAGGTGAGTAGAGAGTGGTGAATGGAAAGAGAGAGAGAGAGAGAGAGAGGGGGGGGGATCTCCAACTGGTTGAAGGTGGACAGCTAAGAAAGAAGAAGAAGGCGGCTGTCCATTGAATACTCACAATAACAGTTTTCGCGGGTGAAGGGTATTTGTGAACTGTCAGTGATCTAGTTGCTGAAGTCACTCGGCTCCGATTCCTCTTTCCTTGATCAGAGTCAGGTCTTACAGTCAGGTGGCTTAGTGGTGGATTTTAAGATTACCATTACAGGGTGGATAAAAGTGCCAAATTCAGCAAAAGGCTCGCGCTCCCTTACGATGTATTTTTCAAATTAGCCGATGAACCGTCTTGAGATTTTTCATTCAAGCATGTAAAACACTAAAAATCAAGATGGCCGTCGTATTGGTGAAACAGTGACTTTTCCCCAGTCATACATGCATTTAAAAAGACCGCCTTTAAAATCACAATATAAATGAAATCAGAGACTTGGCATACAAGAAATATGATTTGGCATCCTTTCTGTTATCTTTTCAGTGTCAGTAAACGATGGAACTGAACTGAAATCGCCGTGTGATCTGCCAACAAGACACCGCTGAACCCTTGAAGTGTCCCAAGTAGAGCCCTGAGTAGGGCCCCAGGTATCAGTACCGCTGGTAATCCGATACATCTCATCAGTAACCTTTGATGTAACGCAACATGACGACTAATTTTACCTGGCACGTATTACGATTTATTTCATTCGATGCGTCTGCTTTTTTTTTCCACGAGTGATACCTTTTTAATTCTTTTGACAACTTTGTAGAATTCACATTGTTCTTTTTCATTATTATTATTTTGCTAAAGACAAACGCAAGCATATGCACCAGATACGAGAATTTGTTGAAACAAACAAAACAGTTCTAATTGTCGCTATAATGTGGCATCGTTTGCTCAGTTCAGCCCAAAAAAAATTCAACCCATGTCTGGCAAAATTTCTTTATATGTGGCCTATCTCCAGCAACATCTTTAGTGATACCACTGTTTACATTTCTTGGTAGAACCCATATCATGGTCAGATTTTCATACATATAGCTTTGTAATTGCCATATTCAAACGTTTCATTGAATACTTCTCCAATCAGTACGTAAAGCAATGATTAATATATCTCTCTCTGTCTCTCTCTCTCTCTCTCGCTCTCTCTGTCTCTCTCTCTCTATCTATCTATCTATCTATCTGTCTGTCTGTCTGTGGGTATGTTTGTGTGTGTGTGTGTGTGTGTGTGTGTGTGTGTGTGTGTGTGTGTGCGCGCGCGCGCATGTGTGCGTGCTTGCGCCAAAACTCTACTTCCATTAGACATATTACTCTCATTCCACTTACAATGACTGTCTTAGAACCGACCAGTTCCAAAAGCGTGCAGAGGGCATACTCCTTTCTCCTCTCACCTTCACTGCCTGCTTCACTTGGGAGTGACCAAATCGAAAAACAGCCGTTGAGAACACGTTTGTGACGGTAGGATCAACATCCGGGTCGTACTGGAAGTCCCCTTCCTTCAGGCCCTTTGTCATCATGGTGACGTCATCCAACACAAGGGGAAGCCACTCTGAATAGGTCACGTGTTGAAACTGGGCGGAGACGATTCGGCGAGTTTCCTGGAACCGGACAATCAGATTTATTGTGCACCTTGGATTACTTTGATATTCATGGCACTTTCAGAAAGGGGGCAGAAGAATTGCAATCTTTCTGGTAGAAGGTTAAGATTAAGATCAAAGCCGCAAAACCATGAGGTCGAAGGGACGATGAACTGGCTGAGGTTTGCCATGTGTAAGGCACAGCATGATGGAAGGCGGAGCCCATCGCTCACCATCATCCACCGTCATCTTTCTTCCCTGAACTGCATTAGGTACGTCAATTTACAGTGCATTACGTACGTCCATTTACAGTGCATTGGGTACGTCCATTTACAGTGCATTAGGTACGTCCATTTACAGTGCATAAGGTACGTCCATGTGCAGCTGCATGGACAGAGAAGATTATCAAGCCAACAGTAAGTCAGACTGAACTGCATTAGGTACGTCCATTTACAGCTGCGTGGACAGAGTGGATTATCAAGCCAGCAGTAAATCAGACTGATCCGCATTAGGTACGTCCATTTACAGCTGAGTGGACAGAGAGGATTATCAGGCCAACAGTAAATCAGACTCACGGATGTCCGAACTCACTACCATTGGTTCTGCAGGCAAGAACTCTCTAACCATTTGGCCACGGGCCGCACTCAGGTGTGTATAGAAAAAACAATCCACCGTAATATTTTAAACTTCCTGATCCCCCTTGAAATTGGATAAGATGCCTCCTCCCAAAAATATAGAAAATATCTCTGCCTGTACACATCGTCAACACAGCGCAGACTTCCAAGGGTGGTATAGGACTGCTCAAAAGGAGGGTGAAGACACAGTGCTTCTCTGGGTCCCCCCCCCTCCCTCCCCCAGCACCTTCGGGTGTTTCTTTTTCTTCTTTTTTCTTCTTCTTTGCTGTTTCTTTAACATACCTGGCATACCTTTCAAACGCTGGTTATTCTTATACATGTCATGTTCATTGGAAACGGATTGGACTATTTCAGAGCAGGGCTATCTGAAATTGAAGGAAAACGGACAGAATTTTCTCATGTATTTAATATGCCCAGAATATGGGCCGATATCCTTTATATATATATATATATATATATATATTTATATATATATATATATATATATATCTGACTTTTCTGAATATCTCGACGTTCTTGTCAAATGGACTGTGTTTTCCCAGTGACTCTTAAAAATGAAAACGAATCATATTTCAGCAATGGTTCTTACATTTCTGTGAAATGGAATGCATTACTCTAGTTCTTCAATGCCGAGAAAAATGAGTGAATTGCCTTAATATTCATGATGTCATGCACAGGATTGTGGTGGTAATTCTGGACATTTTTTTTTTCATATCGTTTTATTTCTGATGTACTCAGAAAATGAAGCAAAGTGCTCGAATACCCGTCTCATACTTGAGCTAGACTGCTTACATCTACTAATGTGATTTTTTCACATACCTGAAAACCATCGGAGTATTTAAACATCACTTATGTACCAGAAATAAGGAACTAACGTTCTACTATTTGGACGGTCCAAAGGCAATGTAGCATCAGTCTAATGCATCTCGTGCTCTCGTGTGTTACACTGGGCCAGCATTTCTGAAGCACTAGAGATATTGTTCTGGATAAATGCGCAGATTACTTACTGTACCGTCACATGTTGGGTGTTCCAGGAATAGTACCTTGGATAATTGTAATACTTTTGACGTACCTGGAAAACGGTCTCGTCATCCCAGTTGGGGTTCAAACCCCTGAAGATGCGGGCAATCCTGTTGTGTTCTCTGACGAAAATGGTGTGCAGGGCCCCCAGGCCCACAAACACGTTCACACGGTGGTCCCCTGGTGAGATAAAGTGTCATGTTTCTTTCATCTGCTTTTTACTGATAATTTATTCTCTCTATCGCTCTCTGTCTGTCTCTCTCTGTCTCTGTCTCTGTCTCTGTCTCTCTCTCTCTCTCTCTCTCTCTCTCTCTCTGTTTCGTACGAATGAACACACCACACACACACACACGAACACACACACACACACACACACACACACACACACACACACACACACACACACGTTAAACAAATAAACGGCAGGTGAGCGGCAAAAGCCGGGATCGGTGTCACATTGATCGCACAAACAAACCCTTCCTCACAAAGTGCATGGTGATTACTGATATACTTCTTATCGGGTGCTATTCTGGCTCTGAGAGTAAGCACCCAGTGGTTTGGTTGATTGGTTAGCTAACGGGAAGAAAGCCCTGATGAGGCCCTTTGCCGTTGGCTGGGCTATAAGAAACATTATCTTTCTCTCCGCACTGGTTAGTCGGCTGGTTGGTTGATTTTCCTTATCTGCAATTGGCAGGTCTTCTGCGTTCTACCTTGAGAAAGATTTTAAATAAACCGAAAAGTTGCATTAACACAGTGTTGGTTGTTTCTGCTATTCATTATACTAAAAGAAAAACAGACAGGAGGCGGGAGAGAGAGAGAGAGAGAGAGAGAGAGAGGAGAGAGAGAGAGAGAAGAGAGAGAACTCAGAATTCAGATGGTTTATTCATGTAAAGGCCATTGCCCATTATGAAAGGGGCATGGAGAACATAACAACAGTATATGAATTATACAGAACATTAGACAGACTAGATGGACTTCTCTCTCAGTAAGTCATAATGGATCTAAACTGGAATACCCTGAATAACTAAACTGAGAAATTTCTTACTTTGCTTTCATTCTGAGGTGCCATTTGCAGACTTAACCGAAACAGACAGGGATCCCTGGAAAACTTTATCGGTATATATTACGGTCTTAGACTAGATAATTTACAGCAGCATAAAACAAAATGTAGTTCGTCTTCTTTTCCGTTTCTGCATGCAGTATATTTGCTGTAACGATGCCGGTGTTGTGCAATGTCTGAAATTCCCAGTCTAAATTTGGTCATTACCAGTTTCAAGTGTGTATCTAAATCCACTCGCAGATAAAGTTTGACATCGTGTACCGAATAAAATGTCCAATACATGGTAAATCTGTCGCTATTTTTGACATGAAAGTCTCATTCCTGCCACCCGCATACAATCGGTCTGTCTTTAAATTCACATAGACATAAGTTATCATTTACTCGTCTTGGTTTATCTAAACAAAACCTAATCCAAATTGCAATAATGTACAACGGACATTTAAAACCCAGTTTCTTTTGTCTCTTGCATCTAGGTCGTATAACATCATATAGGAGACAGACAGACAGACAGAGCATAAGGAAGGAAGGCGTAGCCAGAGCAGTGCAGTAAATCTGACCTGCTAAGAAGCAGTAGTCTCCATCTGCCTCCTTTTTGCACGTCCCTGCAGGATTCTTTGGCAGCATGTCGTTTTCAGACACCCGCATGGTACCTGATGCCAGCAATAGTTCCTTTAACTCGTCCGTTGTATATTCGTTCGTGTATGCATACATACATATACTGCGTGTTGTTTTCATTGGCGAGTTTACCTAGGCAATTACAATCATCCATGTAAAACGAGTTTCAACCAAGTTACGTTCAATGATACATACATAAATAAATTAACAAATAGATATATGAACTAGAAGAAGCTTGACTAAAATGAAAATACGTTCGAAAATAAATGCGGTATACCACTTAATGAGAAGATTTTTTTTTTTTAAAGGAACATAATGATCATAAAAGAAATTCATCTGATAGTGTGGCTGTATTCTGATTCTTAAAATGTTGGCAAGCATACCAAGAAGATACGCGACAAATAAGGAAGGAAAAAGGAAGGAAGGAAGGAAGGAAGGAAGAACGAAAGAAAGAAAGAACAAAAAGAAAGAAGAAAAGAAAATGCGTGTGACAAACGGCAAAAAGACACATAAAAACACACACAAAAAGAAACAGGAATAAAACGAAAGAAAGAAAGAAACAGACCAATGTATGAACGAAAGAAAACCAACGAGAGAAGAAAGAACAAAACAAAGAGACAAGAACATAAATAAACACTCCTGGTTCCACTGACCGTTCTCTCCTCTCAATTTGTCCAGAACCTCCTGGGTGTTCCCATAGACCGCCGAAGCATCGAGGAATGACGTCAGCGTGTTGATCTGCTCTCTCGGCACTGCATTAGTCAATCAATCATTCCATCAGTCTTTCCATCAACTAATTAGTCAGTCAGCTATCCAAGCATTTAGTGAGGGACCGCAACTCCTCCACTCCATCTTTAAGCTTTTGTCAGTCAACCATACGATTAGTCAATCAATCATAATCATTTGACCAACTATTCCGGCGATCAGTCGGTCCATTAAAAAAAAAGTGTGAAGGCAGTTAGCTTCTAGAAGAGCATTAGAGAGAATGCAGACCTCTGCCAAGGTCGAACCGGATCACGGATCCGCCCTAAGATCCGGATCAGCATCACCGATCCACACCCACTTTTAACAAGTTTTGTCCTTCAAACACATTTTCATCTTTCCACAAGTCTGGTTGCACTGTGTTCCTAAGTTTTCACTTGATCTTGCTGACAGACAAACCAACCAACACACAGGACTGAAAGCATGAACTTGCTGGGAAATGGTGATGAACTGAACAGACACAGCTGTTGAATTTCGGCTTGAAACCAACGGGGAAGGGTAGAAAGGGGAAAAGGAAAACAATACGATGCGCGCTTTTGTATAGGACTTTG
This sequence comes from Conus canariensis, assembly GCA_033310375.1. Classification (NCBI taxonomy): domain Eukaryota; kingdom Metazoa; phylum Mollusca; class Gastropoda; order Neogastropoda; family Conidae; genus Conus; species Conus canariensis. The sequence continues at coordinate 31,135,311 of CM065735.1, read as the reverse complement.
GCATGTGTACATTGGACATGTTGTGTACCATCTCATCTGTGTGTTGCAAAGTGAGGTGACTGCAGGCGGAAACTGAAGCAAATTTTAAAAGATGTTTGAAATAACTCCGCTGAATAACATGGACAAACGAACTGCAAGACAAAACGCGACGCGTTTCGACCTTTTAAGTCTTCTTCAGGTAAGATAAACAA